>JAKWJA010002492.1:6901954-7501954 GCA_027704765.1 Solanum habrochaites | reverse complement strand
AAAGTCAGCAGTACAGGGAAACACCACCTAGTTTGAACAAATCTTTTTCCTTCTCTCTTTCAATTCTTTCAAAGTAAAGATATTTTTTTAGCTGTGTTATGTTGATTAAACATTACCATGAAGAGCAAAATTATTTGATTTCCCTTGTTTGTAAAGATGCATGCCCTGTTTTTCGATTCATCTCGTTGCAGAAAGTGTAGTAGCTTTGTATGCAAAGATTTTGTATATTTTTACAAAAAAGCATAAAAGTTTACAGATATAACATGTACTTCATTGAGCATTTTCCTTAAAGCTTAAAACGTTTACATGTTAGCTACTGTGTTTTTTTTTAAACATGACTGTCCATGATATCATAACCTACTTCTAGTTTCGACGACGTCCACACCAGGATTGGCTGCTTATATTTTAGATTTAACTCTAACAAAAGATTTTGTTTTCATGATTATAGCATTCTTTTAAGGTTTTTCCTGTAAAAGGTTTTCACTTTCCTCTTACTTTACGTTCTTGAAAAGCTTTGTTACATTGACCGATTAATGAAGATAAAGCCAAAGACTTCCCTTGGTATCAAGTGATTAGATGGTGAAGTAAAATAGTCCAGACAAAGGAATATTGCACACTTCAAAGAGTACAAATTAAAGTCACAGGCAACAAGATTATTTATTTATATACAAGAAGATAGAATTTTTATAAGATAAATAAGAGAAGTGGAATAGGAACTGATGTTCCATGTGGCAACCAAAGATAAGGCAACACAAACAACATAGTTCTAGGTGGGACAGACAAAAAACTGCATATGGGGCCAGGCCAGATTAGTATTTGATGACAAATACCAAAAAGATATTTATTTGTTGTTATCACCTGTCTATTTCTGTACTTCAGTACTATCCAAGTGTGCTAGAAGAGATGTCAGTCACAAGGAAGTTTCGTGGAAATTTCCTGCTGACGACGTGTTTATTAGTTATACTTTCACCATTATGGAGTTTGGAATTACATCAACAACCAGGTACCCCATACTGTTTTTTGAATTCTTGAATCTCACTATTGATAACCCAAACCTCATTTAAAGATTCTTTAAGTCCTTGAGAAAGCTTATTATAATATAGTTTAAGTATGCGTCTATGCACATAAAAACAAAGGTCTACCAGAGATGAGACATGGACTGCTTTTTTTTTTCTCCATGCAAATTGATGTTTGGTAATATGGAAAGGGCATTTTGCATTGCCACACAGTGCTTCCTATGATCTTAGAAGAAATGTCAATGTGAAATGGAAGTTTCAAGGAAATTTCCTTGATGAGTATTCAGTAGCTAGACTTTTGCCTCTTTTGGCACAACATAAAATACATTATACTGACCCATCCCTCACCCAAAGGCTCTTTAAATCCTATAGAATATAGTTGTAGTATAGAAATTAGCTTAGTTGCGCAGACTCTTCACTTTTGATGTTGCATCATCTCGAATTCTCCAAACATACACTACTTTTGGCGAATCCAACACGCACCTATTTGCATTTTTGAAGAGTCTAAGCATCGTAGGTGATTAGTAAGCATGTGCTTGTGCACATAAAAACAGATATCTTTTGTACTCATTTGCTGACCACTTTGTACTGGTGCTATGATCATGAAGGTACCTAAAAGATCTCAATTTTGTAATGTATTAGAAACACAAATTAACATTAGCCTAGGACCATTCCTACATGCAGAATGGAGATTTAAATGCTGACCACTTTAAATGCTTGCTAAATTCTTTTTTTTTTTGGGTTTCCCATCCGGTGTCTAGAGTGTATATTGGAGCGCCAACTAAATTCAGATCATGTGTTGCAGAGCTCATTCGGAGGTGGCACTCCCTAAATGCTAACCACTTTGGAAGCTAGCTAAATTCCTTTCTTTTTGTTTTCCCACCCGGTGTCAGCACGCATTAGAGCCCCAACTAAAATTATACCCAACAAGATTTGCTCAAACCAGACGCTTCTGGTTGCTAAATGCTGTTCTAACTGAAATGAGCATTTGTCAAGCTAATTTAACAACTTTAAAGGAATATCAAAGCACAAACTTTAATGGAAAAAGAGAACATGAACCCCTGAAGGCAAACAGGCAAGGTAAATATGAAACAAAGTCTTCTCCACAAAAACATATTCTTCTAGCAAGTGGCAACTGACACATACTTAAAACAAAACCAAAAAGGGGCCAGCAAAGAAATATTAAAAAAAAAAAAAAAACTTTACTTATCTTATCACTGAACTAATGTGATTCTTTAGATTTTCTAAATGGTCCCCATAAACTGTCAACAAGCTATCCTCAACAGTGGCCAACACAGGTAGGCATAAATATTATAATATCATAAATTTTGGATCGCATATTTTGGCTCTAGTCTACTAGATAGGGCCTCAGTCTCCTCTAAATACTCAATGCAAAAGATGTTAAACAGGAAAATGTTTATAACGTCCCTAATAATAAATAAAGCAGTTAATAGTTTGTCAATAGAAAATAAATATTATGTTTGACTTGCCGACCTAGTGGTTTTTAATGGTTGTATCATCATTTATATAGATAGCTACACAACTATTAAAAAATGCTTACATTTTTTGAATTCTTTAAAGCTAATGTATTTTTGGAGGATTTAATTCAAATACAATAATATTTTTGAAAAGCAGAATAACTTAGAAAGTAACTATAATAAACTAGTGCATTATGGTTTTTAACGTTCTATGGTAACTGTTTGTAACTTCCTAATAAATGTAATTTTCAGGATGTCATAAATAAAATTCCATTTTTCAGATTTTAAGATTTAAATAAATTTATTTTTTATCATAAATTTTTCATATATCGTTTAAATATTTTTGATTTGTCAATTGTTGCCAGTTATAATACTTACTTTTTTACGTAATTAATAAATAAATAAATTTCATTTCAAAAAATTTGAAGATTGTACTCGTAAATTTTTTATCAAATTTAAATTATTTGATTTTTGAAAAACGAAAAACAGAGTACTATTTGGCTCTTTTCAATAGGACATCTAATTTTAAAAAATGAAAAAGTAAATTTTAAAATCTTATACACATCATCTAAAAAGTTATTATTTTTTATAAAAACAAAATATAAGACACCATGTGGACGGTGGAGATCTGGTAAAAGACAGATAAGGAATTAAATAATTTTTTTCTATAAATTTATATCTATATGCTAATCATAAATTTAACCACATGAAAGATCTAATATTTGTCTATATTTATTTATATGGAGAAAAAAAACATGGTCCTCCATATTAACAGCAAATGTGCAAGTGGGAAATGGTCCAGCAAAGAATCAACAAAGAAAGAGAGCCAATAATTTTATTTTATATCTTATATCACATCTAAAAAGTCAAACAAGAAAATGTCATTGGAGGAAAAAGAAATAAGTAATATAATAAGAATATCAAATAGGAAAGTGGTAAAGCACAAACTAATGGTTGATATCATATGATCTTTAGTTATTTGCCATATATATTCCCACTCAAACTTATTTATATTTTAGAAAAAAGCCAACTTTTTGACAAATAAAAGTTACTCCGTACAATAATAATTATTCATTATTAATTTTACACGCTTTATAAAATAAAATAATAATTTCATTATATTACTCTTTAAATATGATAAATGTTATGAATTGAAAAATGTAATAGGGGTATAACTATATTAAAAACTAAGTGTATAATTATTTATTTCATAAAATTAACAAATAATTTTAAAATAGTATAGTAAACAACTATAATTGAATGAATAAAATAATATTTTTTTTGCAAAAAAATTCAATTTTACTTGTCAAGTTTTGCTTTACGAGAGTATACATAAGATTAACTTCCCAAACTAAGAAAGTTTCAAAACACAGAAAATGAAAATGAAATCATTTTTTCGGCTAATTTATCGGGAAAAAAATATATCTCCATATTTTCCGATGAAATGTACAAGTACTGTAGCATATTGTACCAAACTGATAAAGCATGACCTAATATTATTTCCGTACAACAATATCAACATAATGTACCAGAAGTTAAAGCGTAAATAGAAACTGATTTCTCCGGTTATCGATGATCGGAACTCATTTCCCGGCTTAGTTTTCTTTTTCTGATAAAAAATTATCAGAGGTTTTAAACATTGTTTCCACAGATTTCAAAATCGAAATTTATAGCAATATTTTCACGAAAACACATAGATTTTCCGATTCATTTTAATTTTCCGGCGTATTTTCATGGAAACAAAAAACAACGAACAAGAAGAAACATTAGTATATAAAATCAATAACATACTCTAGTTTTTTCCATGAGCTCTTTTGCCTCTTTCCGTTTCTCCAGATTCGAACCATACCGGAACCGTCGCCGTCGATTCCTAACGAACGAAACCGCATCTCTCCACCTTCTCTGAGCTTCTACAGATGGGTTTTTACCTGGCAAATCGAATTCCTCTGGCTCCAATATATTCGCCATTAAACAACCTTTACGCTGCAGATTTGTAGATCAAATAGATATATAAATATATACACAGTAAACAGAGAGAGAAATTATGAAATAGAAGGAATATATTTTTTTGGGGTTTTATTATTAAACTAAATTCTTTATTTTTGGTTATATTTATAACTAAAGATTTGTAGGGAGTAATAAGTAATGTGATAGATAAAAAAAATATGAGTTTTGAGTGAGAGTATTTTTTAAATTTAAATTAGTTTAACTTCAAAATAAAAATATAATAATAAAAGAGAGATTTATTAACAAAATAATTATCAATTTACTTAATTGAATATCTTGATTTTAAATTCCAAATCGTATTTTAATTTTTAAAATATAATTTTTTTAAATAAATTTAAATTAATCGCACTTTAAAATAAAAAAATATTTAATTTATTTTATTGTGTTTACAAAAAATATTTTTTAGAAGACGCGTTAATTTAGTACTTGTGCTATTGGTCCCTTTTGTGCGTTTAAATTGTTAGTTTGACCTCTCTATTTTTTTGACTTTTTCTATAAAGGGGAAAAGTTAAGACTATGCTCAAAAATGGCGCCTTTATTTATTTATAAATAATAATAATAATAATAATATATTTTATATATTGAATGTAAAATATTTATTATTTATATTTTTAACATGTGTATTGTAATTAGTAACAATTTTATAAGAGGAAAATTAGGAATTATTCATTATGGGATAGTTTAGGAACTAAATGGGGAATTCTATGATATTATTTTGTAGTTTGACTTGTGAGAGTAAAAAATTGATATTAATGACTATTTTTAATTAAATATATGATTGAAAAAGTAATTAACGAGCATTATATATAAATTCACTTCTAAAGTAATATCGAAGTAGATAGACTTGTAAGGTTTTATATTTCGGTTTTCCAGTGTTTATGCCCAGTCCTACTTTATTGGAAAGTAGGAGTAGAAGGAGCATGAAGAATCTCTTATATTATATCGAATTTATTTATATTTATATTAAAATTAAAATAAAAAATAGTAAAATAAATAAATTGAGATTTAAGAATCTGATACTTTTGGATGTATATTAAAAGGTAAGAGATCTTATGATACTTTTTTGAAAAGCTCTCATATTATCTTTTTTTTCCTTTGTTTGGAGAATATTTAATTGGTTAATGCGCATTACTTTAGTGTTTACTGACTTTATAAGATGAAAAATAATCCGATAACGTAGATCTTTTTATTTTTTAATCAGAGGTATAAAATTTATAATTTTGAAAATTTTAAAAAATAATTTTATTAAAAGTGTGTCTATAAAAATGGATCATGTAGCGGCCAAATTCAAATTTAAAAGCAATTGTACGAACGACCCCAATAATTTTTATTCAATCTTATATGAGTACTACAAGCCCAATAATTTTTATTTAAATTATGTATTTGTATTAGATATTTTTTCTTAATATGAACAAAGATTAAATTCAAAATTTAACTGCTAATACCTTATTACGAATCCTATAATTTATAAAGTTTAAATTTTGACTCCACTAAATTCAAGGGTGCATGGCAGGGATTACTGTAAATTTATTCTCCTTCCATCATTAAAGTCATTTTCTTTTTATGAAACTTTTTTTTAAAAGAAAAAACACATTTATCGAAACCTACGATCAATCAAAGAAAGTTAAAAAAAATATTTTCCGTACCAAATATATCCTTTAATTTCATGTTAACCCCTCCCCCCGGTCCCCCCTCCCCCCTCCCTAAAAAGAATTCAACATGATGACCAAATACAACCTAATAGTCAACTTCAATGTTTGAATGTACATATAACAAACAACAAATTTGGTGGCTCGACATAGGTCAATCGATTGATAAATTACTTGTTTTTCACTATATTTAATTTTACAACAACCAGAATAACAACGAGTAAAATATAATATCATAAATAGAATTTCAAGATTGATAAGATATATATATAAGAGCGTAATTAGGATATCAAATCTTTTGTTATAAAATTACATTATATATTTTTTAAAGTAAAAAATATATTTTTATATATATGTAGTAGATGTAAGATCACTTAAAAAAGAATTTTGCGTGTTTAACTTTTTTAAATTTTGAACCTTTTTCAATAATTTTTTTTATTTATTAAATATACGTAAACCTTATTCTATCTTTGTGGCATAGAGAAAAGATGTTTTGAATAGACACTGATTCACATATATATTTTTTTAATAATAAATTTGAAGCAAATACAAGAGAAAAAAACTACGATGAAAATATTAAAGAAAAATACAATTAAATATTAAAATTAGGACGAATTTAAATATATGTTGATCATCTATTTATTATTCCTATTATATATAAGAAGAAGAAAAAAAAGAAAAAAACTCAATTTATTTAAATGGTGGTTTGGCAAACCTTCTGTTCTACCAAAAAATATAATTAGTAAAACAGACTTAAATAATAGTATATGAAGCTTATGTCCTGTTTGTTAATTTCGGTAAACTGAAAATTTTAAAATATTTAATTATTCAGGAATATATTGAGATGATCGAGATTGAATAATTATTAAAAAAAAAATAGTTTGGTGATGGCATCTTTTTCCATTTAGTGGACATATTCGGTGATAATAACTAAATTTATTAGACCAATACAATACAGTGAAGTTTGGTAATGAGAAACTTCTTTGACAACGAGAGTTATACCCTCTAAATGATATATTTGATATGAATTTGAATTAATTAGAATATTGATCATAGTCGTTTGATCATAAAATTGCTAAAATAATGAAAAAAGTTATTTGAACAGGTGTTTTTAATAAATAATTAAAAATTTTAATTATAATTTTTATTAATTATTATTTATAATAATATTATGTTAAATTTGTAATATGTATTAAAAATGAATTAAGTATGTAATATAATTGTTTTAAAAAATATTTTATGCTTGTTTGGTAAGAAGTTGACACATTTTATTATAATTGTATTAAAATACTTCACAAAATATATTATCTATCAATAAAACTTGTATTATATGTAAATAATAAATTGTGCTTTGTAATATAAATTAAAAATATATCATAAATATATTAAAAATAATTAAGTAAAAAAATATTATTAATATAATTAATAAATATTTTTAACTTATAGTATATTTTTTTAAGTTTCCCTAAAACAATGGTTTGTGATTCTTTAACTTTTTTGGGCCTCCGTCTCCTCGTAAAGATGTATATATATTATTAAAGAAATTTTATGTATTTTTTGGGTAGAAAATACAGTAGTTTTTAATCTCATTCAATATATAGATCATTGTAATAAACTAATAATTGAGAAATATGGAATAATGTTTAATTAATTGTAGTATTTTTTCTTTTCTTATAATGTAATTGTCTATTTTGTTGTCTCGATTATAATATGACGATTATTATGAATAAATATTTTTATATTTACTTTTCTAATTCTCATTTTTATTATTTTTATTCTTTCATTATTAAATATTCTAAAGTCTCTCAAACACTCAAACTTTCGGTAATATGCAAATTCTATTGTTGTGTGTTTATAAAATGATAAAAATTTAGCTTCTTTTTCAAATTTCATGCATTAAAACTAATCAACACTAGTATCATTATATCAACTTACTAAATTCAACGCAACACTATCAACTTACTGAATAAACTTTTATGTTTTTAGGTCAACTTTTATTATTTAAACTTTATAGATATTATATACTTTTCATAAAAAATTATATTATTTACATTCTTAATTCATAATGTCTTTGTATATTCTAATTATTCGGATCTTATTTGTAGAATTACATTGAGTATATTATAATAATTAAATTTATGTATGTTAACTAAAAAAAATAAAGCCTCTCTATAAAACTTGAAAATGAAAAATTTCTTCATAAAAAGCGTGTTAATCCCAAACCACGTCGAATACATCTTGTCAATGGGACACTGATTTATTGAAACCTTTTACTAGATATGTATGTTATAAATAATAAAGGGAAATGAAAATACTATGTTATGAATATAAAATAAATAAATAAATAAAAAGAACGCCACTTGTCTTTAATCTTTATAGTGATTTACTCATTTGTTTACTTCTTTGAATGTTGATAATATTTTAAAAAATAATTTATTATGTTGTTTTTCTATTAGTAAACTTATTTAATATGAATATAAATTAATCAGATCAATAGATTATTCATAAAAGATAGGAATGAAGTTAGTTCAAATTTTTAAAAAGACATATTAATTATACATTCGTCTTATTATTCGCCTAAACAATTTCGATTTATATTATTGCATCATTTTTTTTATCAATTTCAGATTTTAAAAGACACGTGTTATCAACATCAATCATTACGTGATATATACTTGTTTAATTTAAAATGTAATTTATTTTTTGTTTTGGTGATGAAATCAAGGTCATAACAATATAATCATAAAGAGAAGAAGACATGATGAGTAGATGAAGGAGCGAACATTTCTTTTTATTCGAGCATGTTTCTCAAATTGTGGGTGATATCTCTATTTATAGTGTTGATATATGATTGCAAGGTCATCAAAAATTAGTAGATACATAGTTATTTCTAAATGTTCTTGTCACATTGGAAGCACTAATACATAATTTAAATAATTCTTGGATAAATCTAATGGACAATCCACAAAATACAATATATTTATAACAATTTTAAGTTTTTTTTTTTATTTCTCTCTCTCTCTTAATATTGACTTATTTTAATTATATTACTTTAATTATAATTTCATTTTAAATTTTATTCCATCTTCCACCCGACTTTCAAGTTACCCCTTCCTCAATTAATTTATTCTTCTTCACCTCTCACTCTCACCTCGCCCCAACCCCACGTCAAGTTAAGTTCCTCCTTCGTTTTATTTCTTTTCTTTTTTTTTCTTCTTCATCCGTCAAATTCATTTCTTTTAGAGATTTTTTTAAAAAAATAAATCATGTTATTTTTTAGATTTTATTGACTTATTGATAACACAACTAATTATTTTTTCGAAGAAAAATCAAAATTTTGAAGCTATTATCAATTACTTTATCTCATTTTCATATAACTTCAAAATTAGAAATGATGATTTTGAAATAAACAATCAATTTTGCGAAAATTGTAAAAGCTTGATTGAAATTTGGATCAAGACAAAATACATGATACCTACTAATCATCTTAGAGTCTAATGAATTTATCAAATTATTCGAAATGTTAATAAAATATTTAAAATATAATTTTTAAATTGAAATCATTCTAATAGTAGTAAAAAAGGGATGTGAAGCTGTGGTGAAAAGTGACATTGAAAGTGAGAAATTTCAATAGAGATGACAATGTATTTTTGAAGCAGACGAAGGAAGAAAGAAAAAGATAAAATAAAAAGTAAAAAAAAGTTAGAACAATAAGAAAAATAAGAAAATATATTTCTTAGTAAATTTTTTATAAAAATAAAATTATATTCTTTATTTTAGTATATCTGCTTTTTTGAGTACATACATTTTCTATGCCATGTAGACAAAAAAAATAATGCAATAATATCACTTTGAAATTGTTTATGTGATAATAAAATGCTTACATAATTAAAATGTATCTTTTAAAAATTCAAGATAACTTCAATTATCACTCTATCTCTTTTTCTATACGGGATAACTATAAAAGAAAAAAAAAACCAGTTTAATGTCCTCATCAATTTCTTCTTGACTATTCGTGAATCAGAAATATGTTTTGTAATCTCATGCTCTTACATCATTGACTTTTTGACAAAAAAAAACAACATTTTTTTCCTTATTCTTTCATGGAAATTTTATGGAATTAACCAACATGATTATGTCCATAAGAAAAAGACACATCAATAGTGTCTTTTATAATTGACCAATAACATTTTTTATTAAAAAAAAAAAGAGGAGGAAGAAAGAAAAATCAGGTCAAGAAGACTTAAATTTTGTAATGGACACCTTACGTAAACTTGACTTTAATCTATTTAGGTACATTTTTCCAAGACTTTTAGAAATATAAAACTTTAATACTTACGATACACATGGAATTGTGAAATGTGAATGTGGACAAAGAAAAGTGTTCCTCACGCATAACACATCTTATATCATGATTATAACTTCTCATACACAATATACAAACAAGGCATAATACATAATATAACCTTTAACTTGACATTAGTTGACAATTTATAATTTTTAATTTTTGATCTGTACAAATAGACACTTAAATGTACATAAAATTGAACAAGTAGACACGCGTGTCTTACTTGGCATGATACACGTAGGACCAGGGGCGGATCCAGTAAACCAGACGCGGGTGCTCGAGCACCCATTGATTTCCAAAATTTTTTGTATATATATAAATAGAAAATATGATACATATGTTATTATAATTAAAATGAGCACCCATAAAACAAAAGTAGTTGTGGGTTGGCTGGTTTAAACCTCTGCAATAAGAGGCACGCGAAGCCACTTGTGAGGGTTTGAAACCCGCCAGTATCATTTCTTTTTTTAATTTTTTTCCAGCGAATTTTACACCTGGAAGTGAGCACACACAACCTTTAAATCCTGGATCCGTCACTGCGTAGGACGCCACGAAGAATACAAATTTTCTATGTAAGGTGTCATGTAGGACGAGTATATCAATTTGTTCATTTTATACAAGTTTGGAGATAAATGTCAAAAACACACCTAAATTATTCATTTTTTTTTAGTTTCATACCTAAACTATTGAAAGTGTGAGTTTCATACCTAAACTATCACTTTTGAGAAACACACCTCGGTGGTATGTATAGTGCACTCTCTCTTTTACATGAAAAAACTTTGACAAATGACATTCTACATAGATAACATATTTTATCTAGATAAAAATTAAATAATAAAAAATTAATATTAATTAAAAATTAAATATTACTATCCATATAAAAAATTAAATGGGTCGGGATGGGTTGACCTTTTTAGTTAAAGGGTCAATAAAATAACGACCCAACCCAGTCCTAAGCGTGCCACAACTTGACCCTTCAACCAAAAAATAATATCATTCTCTTAGAAGGAGTATTTAAGAGAATCGAATGTTGACGTCTATGAACCAGACATCAATATATACAAATTTTCATTTATGAATCACACACTTCAGCGAATACTTATAGAAGTACATTTATGAATATCACACTTCGGTGAATGCTTACCAAAATACATAATAGTCAACGTAAGATTTAGCAGAAAAATGTTGATCATTCAACCATTCCTTCCACAAAAAACAAGCTAGTTTAAAAGACTTGATTTTTTATGTTTTTAACATATTTATTGATAAAACAGTTACAAATAAAACACTACTAAATATATATATATATAATATTTTTAAATAATCAAAGCCCATGGGCTGGCCTTTGAGGCTAGCAGGTTGGGCCTACGAGGCTAGCGGGGCCAAGTGAGGTTGGGCTAAAAAGCCTCATTCCTAAGTGGGCCAAAAAAATTTGATCCAACCCCACTTAATTCAAGGGTTGGGTTGGGCCGACCTCGCGGGTCAAGCCCATTTTGATGGCTCTACCCACGACAACCCCATCCTTTTCTTTAAAAAAAAAATCATTTATAAAATATTTTTAAAATATCATATTTCATCCTCTCCCCTTCCCCTCCCCCCCTCCCCCTATAGAAATTGATATTATTTTATTTTAAAAAATCTACCCCATCCTATATAATTTTTCTCTCCTAGTTTTTTATTATTTTTTTTACATTTTTTTTATTTTGTGTTAGATATACACGTTCATATATTTTTAGAAAAAAAATTCTACTAGTGTACCGAATATAACATAAACAACTAAAAAATATAAAAAGTCTTGTGGCGGCAAGTAAAAAATATTTTCAATATGTATATTTAAACACTGGAAAAAAAATTGAAAGCAGAGGGTTAAGTGGGATGGGTAGAATTATATTGTTAAGAAAATAAGATAATATCTAAATTAGTATTTGATGAGGGAGAGGAGATGAAGTAAAGTATGAAATACTTTTATAAAAGAAATTTAAACAAAATAAAAAACTTTAAAAAATGGTGTGGCGTAAGAAAAATATTTTACATTTTATTTTATAAAGAAAATATTTTTTTATAATATTTTTTTTAATTTTTAATTTTAACTTATACTAATAATTTATTTATTTTTTGTCAAGGTTGAATATTTTGTCCATATGGAGTGTGATGTGGAAATTCTTTAAAATAAAAGAGAGAGAGTGTATTACACATACCATAACGAGAGTGGGATAAAAGAGAGAGGTGTGTTTCTCAAACTAAAAAGTGATAGTTTAGATACGAAATTCAAACTTTGAATAGTTTAGATATGAAACTAAAAAAGAAGGTATAATTTAAGTGTGTTTTTGACACTTATCTCTACAAGTTTAAGTGCATAGTTGTGCACATCTAAAATTAAAGATCATAATTACTAATTGACGCCAAATTAAGGATCATATTTATGTATTATGTCTATAAACAATGTACGAGTAACTACACTTGATACAAATTGTTTTGAAACTACAATCAAATTTTATTTCAACAAAGTTGTTTGTTCTGATATTTTCTGATGGCTATAGCAAAATGCTGATATAAAAACCATATAGTAATAATATAACATAAAAGTTCAGTTATAAATTATGTTTGTTATAGCATATGACTATCATAGAGAAATTTGACTATAATTATAAGCTAAAAATTAATTTCCAAAATGAGCAATTCTAACTAGAAAATATCTAAGTATATGCAAAATAGACATGTAAAATGAAATTAACAACTTTATTTTTATTTAGTATTATAATGATATATATACACTTAAAATGAGAAGCTAAGAATCCACATTTAGTATTATAATGATATATAAAAACTTAAAATGAGAAGCTAAGAATCAACGTAGCCTATCCAATTTATTTAGGATTGAGGCGTAATATTAAGTAACATCACTAGATGATAAAATTTGTAAAAGAAGTAATCTCAAAATATCAAGTGCTCCCCTAATTACTCTTTCAACAAAATAATCAGTGTTCACTCAACTTACAATTCTTGAACCATTTTTTTGATATAATTCTATTATGCAAGTTGCACCTGGCTGTTAAATCAGAACTCTATTTCAGTAAAACGAGAAGGGGTTTACGTATAAACAGAACATACAGAAACCAACAAAAATTGCAAGTAAACCAACAAATGTTTCTACCCCTCCAGCAATCAGTGCCTTAATGTCATGAACTCGAATCAAGTCAACTACTATCCTGCATAGGGCGTTGTCCGTGTCATTCACTTGGTGTTACAAGACCTTGCAATTTGTGTAACCACTCGACATATTGATCTTGCTCCTTCTTGTGTAAGTGTAGTAAGAGCGAATCCGCGAAACTTTTATCGACTCCTCTTGCTTCTAGATATTTGTGGAGCTCATCTCGAAGTCTCTCATCTGATGAACTGAAAAAACAAAAGGAACTCATAATTCATACATATTTGAAGAGAGATATGATGCAAGAAACCGAATTGGTCATTCTTGAAGTAAATGCAACTGGTGACCCTTGAGATTGTAACAAAATAAACCAAGAAGATCGTTTAATTTAAGAAACAATATGTACGCACAAACATCAAAACCATCCGGAGAAACAGATGAAAAAATTGCTTAAAATAAGGCAATAAGAGCAAAAGGAAAGCACTGTGTTTGCAAGAATGTAAAAACAGGGGATTAAACTAGCTTCTTCGACTCGAGCAAGTTGATACTATACAAAGCTTATAGCTGTGAAGTTTAGCATTTTTTTTTCCACCTCCTGAGAATGCGATTTTAAGATTTTTATAAAGAACTCAGAGGGTTGACCTTTTATGACTTGGGGTACTAAAGGTGGACCAATAAAAGGACGTATGCAGCTCAAACTAGAGGCACAAATTTATAATCCAATTTGAAGCTGAAATAGAAGGCAGCAACAATATATATAAATAAACTGAGAAATGAATATCCTGTTCCCCTAGCTGACAGGATTAGACGATTGAATACCATGTATGAGAACAGTTGACAAATGCAAGAATGCTCTAGCAATTTTTTACATACTTATGTGAGCTTAGAATAAAATAAGTTGGTAAAGCATTTGATAGAAAAACTTGCTATTTCAGTGATCCTGTATCCAAAGTTGATGGTGACAAATCTAGAAGTTCTTAAAATTTAGAAATATCGAGCGACCTTAAGTCCTTACGGAATATGCAAGGATTATAATGAGGTGATAGCTGTGCAGAGAATAATAATATAGAATTGTTATATTGGGAACGCTAAAAAGTGTTTGTTACATGGTAAGGAATAGTACTTCTTTTATATATATAAAGTAAGTAACCATTTTATTAAAGAGATTGTACACAAAAATGCTTGTATACAAGAAGTATTCAAAGAAGTAGAGAACCTATAAAATGATATGGTTTCCTACAAACAATATCCATTTCATTTAAAGAATAACACATGAAATGTTATGTAGAAATAGACTATTTTAAGGGTAGTCTTATTTCTAGACACTTACATTTGTGATTTATGTATTCTTATTTAAAGGTAGGGGTACGACTGCATACACACCACCCTCCCAAGTCCCTATTTGTGGGATTACACTAGGGCATGTTGTTATTTTTGTTGTTATCTCACATAAAATAGTATGCGGAATTATTTATCCATATACAAAAACCAGACAACTAATCAATGCATTGAGACTGAAACTCCTTCTAAGCCTATGCGTCCAAATGCTGAGCTCTCATTCCCCAAAAGTGAAAGTTGTTCTAAAGTGCTTCTACCGAAGGTGAAAGTACTTGATATAAGGGCCTTTTTGGGCTGAAGCATCAAGGTCTAGTGATGGAATGTAGTTCATGTTTTGAAGGGGCCTTTTTGGGCTGAAGCATCAAGGTCTAGTGATGGAATGTAGTTCTTGTTTTGAATTTCAACGTCACAATCATCACCAACTTGAGCAGTTACGACACAATCAAACTGTAGCAAGGATCTCAACCCAGGCTTCTTCACACCTACTTTCATGAAAGCGTCGCTGGGAAATTTGGCATTTTCATTAGCGCCCACAACACCCAGAAAAGCAGAAACAACAACTTCCTCCCCTGACTCGCATCTCCTGCATAGAACTACGTCTTGGGATTGTGGTAGATCCCAGTCTACGACAAAATCTCCAAAGCTACTTCTTTCATCATTCTATTAAAATCAGAAAAAGAAAGCAAAACTGAAGAAGTGCTCAGATTTCAAACTATTAATTGTAGTTAGTTACTCATATCAAGGTGGATGAGATTATAATTAAGTGATTTCAAGATTTCAGTTTCAATAGACAGAACTAATTTGTCTTTGAAAGGGAAAAATACAACATATAAACAGATTAATTAAATTTTGTACGAGACATCTGGTGGAGTGCAGCCATCATGAACACAAACATTTCTGTCCCAAATTGAATTCATACCTGTTTTTTTGTAAACTTTTTATATTTGATGAAAGTAACACCTCTGTCATACTCTAGATGACTTTGAGGAATACTTAAGTGAGTCATCACTATGATATTGACTTCGGTTTCTTAGTGGTTTACTGCCCTTCATATAGCTATTGTTTTTCTCTCCGTTACACTTGCTTTAACTTGATAGCATCTTGATGCCTACTTATTACTAACAAGTTCTTTTTACCCGTCTAAAAAGGGATATTTGGATGAGTTACTTCATTAATTATGATAAAGAGTATGCTAAACTGCTGCATCAGACTAACGCTAGGGGTCGTTTGGTAGAGTGTATTAATATAATGCAAAATAGAGTGTATTAGTAATGCATGTGTTAGTTATACTTGCATTATTATACATAGATTATTTTATACATTGTGGTGCATTAAAAATAGAATGCATTGCATTAAAAAATTATTTACAAAGATTCCCTTCACTATTATGGTGGAAAAGATATAAAAAAGGTATTAATGGGCAATTGGGTCTTTAATTGAGTTTAATGCATGTATTAAAAGCATTGCATTGCTAATACTTAGAAATCCGTGGTATTAGCAATACACACATCAATGCACGGTAGAGTGTATATCAAACATGGTACTAGTAATCTACAAGGCTAATGCATGCATTATTGTTTTAATACACTCTAAACCCCTAAGAGTATGAAAAAGGATAAAATAAAACATTACCATTTGGGTAAACTGATCACATAAAAATATCAGTTTCAACCGATCAACTATTGAATATATGAACCCTTTATTTCGTTAAAAAATACAATCTCGGAGGATTCATCATAATTAGAATATCTTGATGGCACCCAAGGGTGTGGCAATGAAGTGGGTTGAGAACGTCTCAGGTTCTAGTCCCAGCAGAGACTAAAACACTAGGTGCTTTTTGGCCAACTTACGAATTTAAAAAAGCCTTCATTAGGAGACAAATCAAACTAAACAACCTGGGAAAAGGAACGGTCAACTTTCTGGACATGTGGTAGTTGAAGAGGGATTGTAGATACTTATCAATGAGATGCTGATACATTTTTTCCTTCGGGGACCATAGGGAGCGGTCCTCTTCTCCTACCCAACAATTTTGACAGTTATTCTTGTATAACAAAGATTGAAGCTGTTACACTACGATACAACAGAATACTCTATAGTTAGTGCCAGGAAGGTTCACATTGTCTAAATAGTTGAATTCAACATCAACAACTACCTCAATTTCAAACTGGCTAGGGCCAAAACAATTGGAATTCAGGTAAACAACTTTAAGATTGAACTAAGTTGAGAGATCTAAAGCATGTGCATATCACATATGAGAACTCTCCATCCAGTCTCTTTTTTTCCTGAAATTCAAAAACAACTGTAGAAATCATGTATTCGGCTAGTAAACATGCTTAGTTCTTCACAAGACTACTCTAAAGCAGAACAAATCAAAACACATACATTTTGGTCAAATCTGGACATCAAAATTAACTTAAAATGAAAAAAAGATAAAGGAAAACAAAAAGAGCTAGCTGAAATTTCATATGATTAGCAAAGAGCAGTTATAATAAAGAAGTAGTATTATTTACAATAACATACACATATGAACAGTAAATAACTGTTTTTGTACTTCACATGAACATTATTCCAAATATTTTCTTATTTACTGCAGAAAGTATAACCAAATACAATTTCATTCTCAACTCCAACTCCTTAGATTCCAAAAAAATAAAAAATAAAAAATTGGAATCTCTACTTAAACGCCTGACATAGAAAATGTACTAAAATTTAAAGAAGACAAGATCAAATTAAAAATACCCACTAACCCTTTTTGCATAAGCTTCGTAAAAACATAAAATTGGGTTTCAAAGAAACAATGTAAAGATAATCTCCATCAAATGGAGCCAAAATACAAAGAAAAAAAATGAGATTTTTGAGCAAATTTTTTTTTTTTACCTGAAACTGTTTAACTGAAGCTTCATGGTTAATTTCAGATTGCAAAACTTTGAGCAAATCCAAATCTGCAATAGCTTTACGAGCTTGCCGTAACTCTGCTGGAACTTTCCTCATCGCCCACAGGAATGTAGAAGAGCTTCAAAGTTCAAGGGATTTGAAGAAACTGAAAATTGCAAAAATAACCAGTTTGAGGAATCTATTTAAGGTATTGGCACTTTTACAAATTTAGCTACTTTTAAAGTTTGACTCATCGAAAATTAGATGATTTAGAAATAAGTAAAACATCAACAAGAATATATGTTGAGACCAACAATGTATGCGAGCTTGCACATACAATTTTGTATTCTATCGGACAATTGGGGAATGTTGGGGTGAACTAGAAAAGTTTGGGTAGAATTAAATTATATTTGATTTTTTTAATGGATCGAAAGAAAAACTAGCTTTCTGATATTGGTTACAATCAATAATAATATAACAATAACATAAATTTCATAAGTGGATTTTAGAGATAAAATCTTAATGGAGTAGAGAGGTTATTTTCAATTGATGTTTCGACAATCTTCTTTTTTATTTGGGTTGGGAAGAATAAGATGTATCTATAATGTTTTAAAGATTTTCAATCGATATTTATGTCATTCGGCTTTGGGTGTACATAAACAGATACTTGAGTTTGTATTAAGTCGAACAAGTATACACATACATATATAATGTGTATACGGTATATTTGTTTGTTCAACTTTATACAAATTTAAGAGTCTACCTAGTACCTACGTACATCCAAAATTGCCAAGCTAAAGCCAGATTAAAATAAAAAAATTTCAAATATATACAACAACATAATTAATTTACAATAAATGTACTCATGCTTTATTTATATAAAAAAATAGTCAAAAGTCATAAAAAATATACACTAACAATAAAATATAACTTACAGATATATGAGCTATACATTGACTATACGCTATTGTATACTCAAAAACTGGATATAAATTAACTATACATGGAAGTACATGACTATTTAATTTCGATCAATTCAAAATCAAATCTAAACATTCTCTTTACTATGGACAACAATGATAGCGAATACTGATGGAGCATGCTTTAAAATTCTAGAGTTGAAATACACTCGACACTTCAAATCATTTTATATATAATTAACTTAGAATAATTCACGTTTGCAACAGAACAATTTTTTTAAAAAAGGAGAAGAAGGACGACAACAACGAAGAAGAACGAGGACAAAGTAGAAGTCACCGCCGCCGCCACCACCGCCAAAGGTCAAAGAATAAAGTGGCCATTTTTTTTGGTAATAGTTAAGTTGACCAAAGATTCTCTTGACATAATTTTCCCATTAAAAAAAACGTTTATACTTCACACTAGGATTGTTTGTGGTTCGATCTGGATAAGTTATAAGTTAAAATCAAAATCAAATCATTCTAGTCGATTTTTTTAAATTTCTAAAATCAAACCAAACCAAATGAAAAAAAATAACCATCGGTTTGGTTATTGACGGTTTGGTTAGGTTTTCTGATTTTTTTTATTTGAAAGTAATAAATTTTTGAGGAAATATATATCTTGATTAAAAAAAAAAACATCCAATATATGAACAATCCACAAAAAAACTATTATTGGTTCAATTAAGCAATATAGAGTTATCATTATACGAATAAAATTATTAAATTAACAGAAAGCGTGTGACTATTTTATGAAAGGTATGGTACGTAATAAATTTTGATGGATTTGGACTTAGAATTGTAATTGGGTTAAAATTTAGGTGTTAGGTTTGAGAAAATTGTAAAGTTAAAGACTTAAATACTTGAAATTTATTAAAATATTATATTATATTATTTATAAATACTATACAAATAATTATAAAATTTATATTTCCAATTTATTGGTTTGGTTATTTTTGCAGTTAAACAAAAACCAAACAAATAGTATTTGTTTCAAAATTTAAAAATCAAGCCTAACCTAATTAATCCAAATACCAATTTTTTAATTAATTTGATTTAGATTACGATTCGATTTGATTTTTTAATCATAACCATGAAGACATGAACAACCCTATATCACACTATTCTTAATCTCAATTTATGTGATATTTTGAGAGCCAAATAGTTTACATTTAACTGGAAATTTGTACAATGAAATTTTTAATTTTTTTGAAATTTATTTATAAATTACATAAAAAATAATATATTTCACAATAATTGAGAGTAAAAAACAGTTAAAAGATATACGTAGAATTTACGATCAAATATGAAAATCTCAAAATTGAAAATGTGAGAGTACACTCAAGACCATCCCATATAATGGCCATTCTTGTAAATCATCCCCTATAGTACCTTGCAGTGTACCCGCTTCTAGAGAATAAATTATAGAAACTTTACCGCTCAAATTAGGGCTTTTCTTTTCTTTTCTTATTCAGCAAAGCACAAAGTCCTCAAAGTTCAGTGCAACAATGGCGAACGACGTAGACATGAGTGGATGGAGTGAGCTTCTTCATTCTTCTTCGAAGCTTCTAGAACAGGCTGCTCCTTCTGCTCAGTTTCCTCCGCTTCAGGTTCCGTTAAAAATCTTTTTTTTTTGGTAATGTATGTTGGATTATCGTCAATTTACTCTAGTTTGGAATGCTTTTGTTTGATTTGGAAATTTTAGAGGAATCTGGATCAATTGGAAGCATTAACAAAGAAATTGAAGGCTAAAACTTTAAGAACTGAAGCTCCGACTCAATCTATTGCAGCAACTAGGTACATTTTCTTTGTATTCAGTACTAGTAGTTTTTAAAATACTATGTTATTTTGCTTTAAGTGATATTTGATTATGAATTTTAGCTATATTCACTTGGGGTTTTGGTACAGTGAAGTTTCAAGTTGTGCTACTTTTGTATATCAACTTCTTGCAAAATCCCCCTTTTAAAACTGTTTGGCATGCTCTATTTAAGCCGAGGGTCTATCAGAAATAGCCTCTCTATCTCATAGATAGGGGTAAGGTGTGTATACACTCTACCAGTCTAACCTCCTTGGACCTCACTTGTGCGATTACATAGCGTATGTTGTTGTTGTAACTTCTTGCAAAAAAGTCAATTCATGTACCATTTAATGCATGTTTGGCCTATCATCTAAAACCTACTTATTCTGAAAAATGCTTTCGTCCTAGGTGCTTTTTGGAAAAGTGAGTAAAAGCTTGTGTTTGACTAATCAATTTGAAAAGCACTATTGCTAATATTAGAGCATTCATTTGTGGCTCTGTGCTTGGCAAGTGCTTCAGTAAGTGTTTCTGGGTAGAAGTTACTTTTTAACTTCTAAGAAACAGCTCTTGCCACTTTCAGAAGGCACTTATTTTTCCTAAAATCTTGGACTAAGGTCCAAACACCTCAACTATCTAACATAAACACTTTTTTTCTTTAAAAAATTAAGTACTTTTGACTTCCCCGAAGCTTGGTCAAATAGGTTATTAGCTTCAGATACTGATTAAAACCTTCTTTCTCTTCCTCTTTATCTCCCTATTTCCTTTCTTTCAATTTTCAGACATAGGTTTGTTTCATACTCTCACATGTGCATTCAAAACACTTTTGAAGTTTTATATTTATTTGTAATCCATTTACATGCATCTTCCATAGATCAGGAGTTAGTGGTTGCAATATGGAGACTAAGAAGTAACAGAAATGTAGTTCTGTAGAGTCTGATTGTTTGTTTCCTTTGCTTTGAAAGGCTACTAGCTCGTGAGGGTATCAATGCAGAGCAGCTTGCTCGTGATCTCAAGTCTTTTGAGTTAAAGGTACAGTTTTCCTTCCCATTTAGAGCTTTGCCAAGTCAATTATTTATTTTCGATAGTGCTCCACGTTTAGAATTTGTACACATAGAATGAATGATTACATATGAATGGTTTTCAGGTAATGGATGAAAAGTCAAAGGTTTGGTAGATGTTTTGTTAATGTGGATGTTTATCCAACAACATCAAAGCGAGTATTTGGTCTTACATATAATGTTACTTTTAAGTTGTGCCCAATATTTGTCAGATGCTGTTTTTGCCTATGTTGCTCAGGACTCTTCAAAAACGTCAATGGCTACTTTTGGCGAATCCGACACGTGTGTGGCATCAAAGTTGAAGAGTCCCTGCAGCTTAGGTTTTTGCTTTTAAAAAAAAGCCATGAGAAGAAGGCTAATATTCTGCATGACTACAAACCTTTTGCTGCATGTGTCCATCATTAAATGAGTCAACTCATAGTAATGGAAAACAAACTGGAATTATAATTAGCAGTTCTAAATGTAAAGAATTAGAAAAAAGTGTTTCTCCTTTATCTTGAATAAGAATCTAAAGGATCATTTTTTATTCTATTGATGTTCTAAATTTGTTTGGTGAGGAATTTGGCTGGAAAAATCTCCCCGACAGTTTTTATCTGATTCTACCTTTTGTTAATTTTCTTCACATTCCTATATTCCTTCCTCACCAGACGACATTTGAAGACGTTTTTCCTGCGGAGGCAACAACTGTTGAAGAGTATTTACAACAGGTATTTATAATCTTTTAATGTGCAGATGGCATTCTTTTTGTTAGTACTACTATCGTCATGCATTAATTGTTATCATGTTATGTCGTTTGGTTGAGCTCATTCACTTAATGTAGATGGAATTAATGATGCGTCAACTCGATCTGTCCCTCTTCTTGGAGATTGGTTATTGTAATATTAATAAAATAGTAAGGACTAAGATGAGCAGATTCATGTAGGGTGATTTGACCTGCAAGGTAATGTGTAGTGACAATTTTAAAGCATAATGAATAAGTAAGTGGTGTTCGATACGAAGAAGCATCAGCTGCAGTGGATCTAGGTTTTATCGGTCATTGGACCACTTTATGCTTTCAATTTCGTTTTCGAATTTTATCGGGTGTCTCCCGAAGGGAAGACTATTTTCTTAGGATATGAGGATCATTTGCCACCGACACAACAAGCAGAAGAAAGCAATTGGGTTGGTAAGCGAACCAATATGCTCTCGTTGGTAGTCAACGTTGTCACTCTTCAATGCACTCTCTTTCTCCAACTCTTCAAAGCACTTGCATATCCCAAGCCATGTTTTTTTTTTCAATCTTTTTCTTTTACCCAACACAAATTTAAATGGTGAAGAGTTATAGCCAAATTGAAGGATCTAGGATACTCACAGGATGAACGTTTGAGAGATGTTTTGTTTTGTCTTTCCTTGTTTCAATGCATTTTACTTATTCTCTTTCAAGGGCATATTATGATATTGGTGTGTTTAAGTCTCTGATGTGAGTTCATGCTATATTATGCTAATTAAAAGAGTATTTCGATGAAGCTGCACAAAGTGCCTTTACCCATTTCATGCTAGTTCGACATGCGTACATTAATGTGAACGAAGAGTTAATGTTGAATAGAGATGCCATTGTTGTTTGAGGATGACATCATTTCTATTTCATAGTTTCTTTTGGTGTAAGGAGAACATACCAGTTTGGGTAGATGTTTGGGGCAACTTTTTGGAAGTTGATGGTTGAGTAACTTATTCATGACACTTTTTCCAGCACTACCTTGGAATATGTAAAAATTTGATTTATCAAAAAAAATTACAACATTCGTCTCACAATCAGGAGGTCCGGCAATCAAAGGAGATTCTTCACATGGTTATGCTTTTCTTAATTGTGGATTTTATGAATTATAAGGCACTTGTAAAAATCACATATTACTTGTGTGTGTTTTACAAGATCTTTTAGATGTTTTAATGCATACTGTAGCAGTTGTATTCTTCCTCTAATTTAAATTCTTTCAAATGTGGATATCCTCTACCTACTGCTTTTTCGTTCCTCTGCCAGCAATGAGTGAAGGAAAAATTTTCAGCATATTCTATGTGATATGTTCTGTGTTGCTTGAAATGCATCATTGTCTCTGGATTCTTCACTTCCTTTTCTGCAGTTTGATCTTCTTTTTTCATTATCAATTTGATTGCCCAATTTTGACTCTTCTGTAATATCCAACTGTATCATATATTTCATGCATTACTGTATCTTACTTCATAGTGTAAATATTAATAATTATTGTTCTTTTTAATGTTGGAATGCTGGAAACCAGATCCATGAAATGGCAATGGTCTCTGCGGTTCAAGAAGCTCAGAAGGATAACCTAAAAAATTTCAATGATTACATGATGAAAGTTTTAGAGGTTAGTTTTCCGAGCTGCTTTTCGTATGATGAGCTTTGTGGTATAAGTTGCTAATATCATTTGATGCTTTATCAAAATAGGTCATCGGCTGTCTAAGTTTGACTTGAAAAATTCAAGCACTGTGATACCTTTGTTATACCTATTGGCCGTCGATTAATTATATTATATTTCTTTGTATCTTGATTTTGACAAGTTATCCTATATGATTTTGTGCTCTTTACCATGCTTATTTCAAGTCTTGTTGCACTGTGGAACTCTTTTTGTTACAGAACGACTGGAAGAAAGAAAAGAGAGACTTCCTCCAGAGCCTAAGCCGAATTTCAACCTTACCTAGGACAAATATCAGTGAATCAAGCCCTCTACGTGGTCGTCAGGGACAAATAGCATCTTTGACATATAGCCCTCAGATTTCATCTGGTCCTTCTAGCATGGAGCCTTTAGCATTAACTAATAGGCCCATCGTTGAGAAAAAAGCTGCTGCATATGGAGAAGTTGTCAAGAATCTCACTAGTGCAAGAGAGCGTGGTTTACCCTTTAAAGTAAGTTCTGCATGTTGGTTCTTCACGACTTGATTTGATTCCTCCTTCCTTTGAAGCCAGTGAGATTCTCTGTTTAGTTTTGGTGATTATATCGGTTATTGCTTCAACAAAGTTATTAGAGGACTAAAATGCCAGTTCTTACACCTATAAAAGAACATGAATCTTGTGACCTGGGGGGACTCAAAAGGGAATGCTTACAAAGTACTTAGATTCTAGGAATTCTATCCAGTCATCTAATCGAAGGCCAGAGGGGAAAATATACATGAATCACTTATGTTGTAGTTTTCTTGGACAAACAATAATGTATTAGTAAAAAAAGTGAAATACTGTGATGTGAGGACTGTAATGTGATACTATTATCTGTCCGGCTTCATATGATGCTATTATTATTTGAAGAATCAAACCTTTTTCTCAAACATCTCAAAGTATTTCAAATATACAAGATATTGTTTTGTGGTATTTATATGTTATATCTTATTTTTTTAAAAAAAAATAAGGAATTGATGTTTGAACTTGCATAGGCAATTTGATGTTTCGACCGTCGTGCATAAAACCCTGTCATTCCTTTTTTGGACAGAGGGAGTAACTTCTGTATTGCTGTTGGACAACCAATCAATCCCTAACTAGTGAAAGTGTACTACTTGATGGGTGAAATTAAGAATTTATGCATATTATCACTTTAACCTCTTATTTGGTAGCTTCCTCTTTGATGTCCATTGGTTGTTTCACTATGCTGATTTTATCGATTGAATGGTCTTGTTAATTGCGTTGAAAATTTTTCATACTTGTTAGAATTTTGATCAATTGGCTGTGATTATTGTCAGCCTGCTACAGCTTTTAAGTGTGCTCTTGAGAGTTTGGGTCTTAATGCATCTGGTGGGAAGTCAGTTGGCATTCAGAAGATCTGGCATCTATTGTCGGTATGGTGTCAAACTTGACCTTTGTATATCTTTGAATCTTGTGTTGTTAACATTTTCTAATCTGTAACTAGTTATCAATTTAACAAATTTGTAACAGTCTCTGATGGGTGAAGATTCAGCTATTCAACATAATGTTTCAAAGAAAATGTCTTTAGTAATTGGAGCTAGACGTCACCTAGAATGGGGTCATGAGAAGTACATCATGGAGACAATTCAAGCCCATCCTGCTCAGGTAATGAATTAGTGTTGATGTTGTCAGTTGATAACCATTTCTATGATTTACTTCGGCACACGTTCTATTTTTCAGTTCAAACTCCTGATCTGTTCAGTGTACTGTTAATTTGGGTCTTTAAATTGAGTTAAGGATTGCTTCTTGGTTTCAACATTTATGAAGTTCTTTTTGGCCCTTTTCATATTCTGTCTTCTTCTTATTTTTCAGTAAAGAAAAGGAAAAATTCCGCCTTTTTTTTCTTGGGCTGCAGTGAGGGTGAATGCAGGAGGGGGGGGGGGGTTCTTTGCCTCGTCACCAATTTGATTTAAATTGACATTACTGATAACTGATGGTCTTGCTGACTATTATAGGCTGCACTTGGTGGTGCTGTTGGTAATTTGCAGAGAATCCGTGCCTTTCTCAGGGTTAGTTTGGCATCTTTATTAAATGTCATTATTAATCTGCAATCTTCATTTTAGGATGCAGCATGTACCATTTCCCATGATTATAGCATTTTTGCTTTTTACTCTCAGTTTCCATGACTGGATTATCCTGATTGTTGTTCCTTATCTCAGATCCGTCTAAGGGACTACGGGGTTCTTGATTTTGATGCTGCTGATGCCCGTAGACAGCCTCCCGTTGATACCACCTGGCAGCAGGTTTGAATGCTTTACTCTGATTACACAAACCATCAATATGTAGGTTTTTGCATTTTGGTATGAACTAATAGATGTTTCCGTTTAGTTTTGATAGGTAATGTTTCAATCATGGTTTTAGATCAATCCATTCAATCAGATGAGCAAGTTATGACTCCAGTCTTGTTTAGTCTTGTATTTTAGGAATTGCCATTCCTTGTGTAAAACCGTAAGGTAGTGAATATATCCAGCAAAGTATATCAAACTAGATCACCTCCTTGTGTTTTGGAAAGAAATTGACGAGATCTGTTCTTTTTATAAGCATATATTGGGCTATATTTTGTGCGATAAGAAGTTTCACTTTCTTGTTTTGTTGTGGTCAGTTGGTGGTCTTGTGATCCTTCAAGATTCTAGTGTAGTTTGAGATTTGGATTTCTCTTAACAATTTCTTGAATTAACAAGGGTTCTTTACTTTTCTCTTACTATTGTTTTTAACAACCATTTTTGCTGGTTTATGCTTATGCCTCTCTTAAATTCATTATTTGTTTATACTTCTTGCTTTGACTAGCACCCAAATTTTACAGATTACAGTCTCTCTATACAGTAATCTTGTGCTATTTTTGCTTAGATTTCCATCATATACTATCAATCTAACAACTAAGTAGTAGTTTTTTTAAATAACCGTGGTGTCCGGGTCAGCTTCCTCGCACCTCGACTAATTCCTCGGGGTACCTGATAGAGGGCCTCTATCAGCAACTAGTAGTAGAATAAAAGAAATACGAGTAGAAGTTATTGCTCTTGGTCATGAATTATTCTAATTTGTAAATGTGCATACTTCCTGTGTTTATCCTGTTTCTGCAACTACTTGAGCTTCTTACTGCACCTGTAACTGTACCAAGAAAATGTGTAGCTCAAACTGATTTTGATTATTATATCTTAAAATAGATATACTTTTGCATGAGAACTGGCTACTTCAATGAAGCAAGAGAGATTTCCCAACAATCTCGCATGTCCCACCAGTTTGCACCTCTGGTATGTGTTCTGTGGATTGGATATTTTCTGTACGTTGTCCACTCTCTTTTCATTTCAACATTCCTTTTTTTTTGGCAGCTTACAGAGTGGATTTCCACTGGAGGCATGGTATCAGCAGAGATGGCAGCGGTTGCTTCAGAAGAATGTGAGAAGATGTTTAGGTTGGGTGATCGAGGAGGTCGACCCACGTATGATAAGAAAAAGTTGCTACTCTACACCATAATTTCTGGTTCTCGCAGGCAAATTGACAGATTTCTTCGAGAGTTCCCTACGCTTTTCTCTACTATAGAGGATTTCTTGTGGTTCCAATTATCTGCTGTACGTGAGTCCCCTTCCAGGTCTTCTGCTGTCCTTAGTGAGGGGTTGGCACCTTACACTTTGGATGATTTGCAAGCTTACCTAAACAAGTTTGAGTCATCACACTATACTAAGAATGGAAAGGATCCTTTGGTTTATCCATATGTTTTACTTTTAAGCATTCAACTTCTTCCAGCCGTCCTATATTTGTCCAAGGACATGGGAGACGAGGGGTATAATGTAGATGCTGTTCATATGGCTATTGTCTTAGCGGACTATGGGGTCCTCTCTGAAGGTACATGGGTAGGTCAAAAATTTGGGGTCATGGATGCTTTTGCTGAAGCCTCTAGTATAATTAGGCAGTATGGATCATTTTACCTGCGTCATGGTGATCTGTTAATGTCACTGGAGTACTATGTGCAAGCTGCAGCAGCAGTGGGTGGTGGGCAGTTGTCGTGGAGTGGACGTGGTAATATTGATCAGCAAAGGCAAAGGACTTCAATGTTGAAACAACTTCTTACAGAGCTATTGTCGCGGGATGGTGGTATTGATATTTTACTTGGTCCCAGGGGTACTGGAGAAGAAGGCCAACTTGGAAGGTTTTTGACTGATGAAAAGACAAGACAACAATTTCTGCTTGAAGCTGCTCGGCAGTATCAGGATGCGGGGCTCTATGACAAGGTAATCTTTTCTTTCTTCCTTTTACATAGTGACATGAGTGGACTTATTGTTCTAACTTGTGTAGTTCGACATAAGACATAATAATCATTTCTTCATTCAATGACAGTAAATTATCTCTGTAGCATGAGATCTATTTTGGGTTAGATTTGAAGTCATTTTTTTGGGCAATTGTTGTGCTTAGCGAATAATGTCTTGTCATGTACTTTTGAGTTGGTCCATCAGTTGACAAAGAAAATTCTCCTTTAAGGATTCTTGAATAAGTTGTAGCAGTGAATCTTTCTTTTTGTTGGTCAAGTAATAAATTTCATTAATGTACATGTTATCAATTTATGAATTTTGTGCGCCTTATAATTTCAGTCCATCGAGATTCAGAAGAGAGTGGGGGCATTTTCAGCTGCATTGGATACGATAAACAAGTGCCTTTCTGATGCAATATGTGCCTTGGCACGTGGAAGGTTGGATGGGGAAAGCCAGACTTCTGGGCTTATTCTTTCAGGAAATGAGATCCTGGAGATGTTCAAATATTACCCTGAGATCAGGTAATTTGCAGATTTATCCAGTAGTCAAACATTTTCTGTTGTCGCTATAAATAGTTTCTTATAATGATGTTTTTGAATGCCTATGTGCTGTTCTGGAATGGAAGCCTAATCTTATCCAATTTTGCAGTCCCCAAGAGAGAGAAAATGTGTTGGCACAGCAAATTGTTCTAAGACAGCTGGAGGCTGTGCTATCCATTCATAAGCTTGCAAGACTTGGAAATCACTTGGATGCTATAAAAGAAGTAGCGAAGCTCCCATTCCTTCCTTTGGATCCAAGGACGCCTGATTTCGCAACGGATATCTTTCAAAATTTGTCTCATCATGTCCAAGCTTGTGTACCTGACCTCCTAAAAGTTGCTCTTCATTGTCTGGACAACGTTAAAGATACTGATGGGTCACTTCGTGCTTTAAGAGCCAAGGTAAATTTTACAGCATACATATTCATGTTCATTCATTCTCTTTCATTGTTTGTGGCTTTGCTCCTGTTTCCCTTTGGTGTTATGCCCACTTTCCAGTTATGATGTGTGCTTGTCCTTCACAAAATGTATTGCTAAGTTCAGTTTTTCGCTAAATATGACGAAGACCCAATCGGACAAAGGAGAAAACAACTCTTTGAATAATGACTTTACTATTGGTTTTTCAATTACATATGACACCTATGACGAACCAAGTGTTCACAGATCTGCTTTTGCTTCTAAATCAGATAAAAACAGCAGCCTGGTACAACGTTTATTTCTGAACATATATTGGACAATGATTCTCATCATATATTAAGTCAAAACTTGTTTTAGTTAACAATTACATCTTGTGATAACCGATGTGAATATGGTTCTGCAGATTGCAAACTTCCTGGCAAGCAATTTGAATCAGAATTGGCCTCGCGATCTGTATGACAAGGTTGCTCGCAGTTTATGAAGTTGAAGAATCAGAGTCGGTCTCTGCTGTTGTTTACTTTAGATGTTCAACATTGTACAAAGATCATTGAACAGGCTAAGTCCGGGCATCCACGTCGTTACATCCGGTAAACAAATCCTTGAGAGGTTTTACTTGTTGATGTCCACAATGGTAATCTTGTAGACAGTAAAGATGCAAAAGTATTGCCAGTGCATTATTTTCAAAATTTTCGACTACTTAATGCTAAGTATCTCCGTGTTATGTGTTTCACTCTTACTACTAGATCAGAGTTGTGGCCTGTGGGGCAGATATTAACTAGCGTGTGTAAAATCGTCCCAATCGAATCGATTTATGTCATTATTTTAGTAAAATCGTGTATAATCGTCCTGAACTATTGGGATGATCTTTTTTAATTTATGAAAAAAATTGAAAAAATTTCTGAACCGAACCGAATAATCTTATGCGTGTAAATATATTTTATATGTTAAATTTAATATATAAAAATATTTTATTACATTTATCAAATATTAAAATAATTTAGGTCCTACGCAGAAGAAATATATTTATGAAAGAAATATTTTAATAATAATATATTGACTAGATATTTTTGAAGTAAAAAATTAATCGAACCGTAGCAAAGATAATTTGGATTGTTTAAAAAATTTAATTTTTGCTATATACTATGTTGTTCAAGAACTCATTGGTTCAATTGATAATGAAAATATTCAAAAATAATTGTGTTTTACTTGAAATCATTTGAACCCATTAAAAAACAAATGAGACTAACACATAATTTATCTTCATTCCTTCGGTCAAAATCATTATAATACGAACACAATCGAAGGTATTTACAATAGAAAAGTCTATTAAAATCAGTCAACAATATTTAAAATGAATAAATTATGGGTGGTTAAATGATTTAATGAGAAAATAACATAGTTGAGATACCTGATAGGAAAAACCCAACAATTTTAGAAATATATTTATGAATTTGGCTTTTTTTTAACTTATTATATCCTCAATTAATTACTTTAAAAAATGTTATACTTCTTAAAATTCTTAAATTTTTAATTCACCCATTTCATGGCTAATAAAGATAAAATAATAAATTTAATCTAATTATTATTATTTTTAATTGATTTATAAATTTAAAAATGAATAACTAATTAAATATAGAGAGTATTTGTTCCCAATTGTTGATAATAGACGTAGGTAGGTCAACTCAGGATTAATGTGTCTTTTTTTTTTTAATATAAATAAAAGCGCAATAAATGAGGTTGCAAAAAAAATGATAATTCGAATGTGTTTTACAGCAATTTTTATTTATTGAAATCCACCTTACTCATTTTTTTATTTATTAAATCCACCTAACATTTTCACTTTTCGAAATGCTCATCTTTTTTTATCAGCCACTCATTAAAAAATGAAGAGGCGGCTACTGAGGGCATCTCCGATTCCGTATTCCATTTAGCTCTTTAAATGTAGAATTTTTTTATTTTTTCAGATAATCAATTGTAATTTATTTTTTATTTTATTTTTTAAAAAAAAGAATTTTTTTAATATTATATTATTATTTTTATTTTATTCTTAGTTTTTATTTCACAATGTAAATTTTGTTTTTATTTTTTGCAACATAATCACATTTATATAATTTTTATGTAATATAAATTTTTGTTTTTACAAAAAAAGTTTTAATATGAAATTAAATTTTATTATAAATTTCTAAATAACATATCTTAAAATCAAATATTATATAATATACAAATTAATGAACAATTCAAATAAAAGTAAAATCATTAATGAAATATGATTATACAAGCATTACATAAATACCCAACTTTCATTAATGAAATATGGTTATACAATCATTAATAAATGCTCTATTAACGCATTATAGAGTTCAAAATGAGCATTTTGTTCGTATTTTTTAATGTCTGGCTAAAAATTGTTCAAATCAAAAAATTTCATCTACTACCATTTTTGTCGTTGCAATTGGAGCTTCTACGACATCATGAATTGGTGCAACGTTCATTGTCAATTATCATGTTGTGCAATATAATACATGTAGTCGTTATATCATGATTCATCTAACACTTGTTTTAAAAAAAAACATGGTTATCCTACAATAATTGCAAAATGTGATTGTAAATCTCCGAATGTATTTTCAACATCTTTTCGGCTTGATTATTGTTTCTTCGTGTAATATTTTTTTTCTTTTGAGAATGTGAATTACGTATATTTTGAACAACTGTAAAGCATTTAAAATTGTACATTCTTTATAGTGAAAATTAATAATAAAATCAAATTATATTTAATTGACAAAAAAATTAAAAAATGAAATATTATTAATTCGAAACATATGTAGTATATATTAAATAATATATATATATTTAAAAATATATCATATTACATGTAAAAAGAATTACAAATATTAGAGATTTAATTCATAGCCTTATATGAAAAATAATAGGAAAAATTACATAATATGGCAAACTTCAATATACATTTAAATAATATAGCTATAGTTTAATTTTTTTATGTTATATGACTATAACTATACAATAAGTAGCAAATTTAATTGTATATCAATAATCAGTTTCTTTTATATTTAATATAAGTACATAATAAATAGAAAAATTATTATTAAACTCATAATTAATAATGTATTCATACCTTGTCTTTCATCAATATCCTTATATTACATATTTTTTTGTATTTTTCCCCCAATCCTTCCAATTTAAGATCCTTTCGTATGATTGTAGGAGTGATTTTTGGTTCGATTCATTACTTATATTTGTGGTTCAATCAAATGTCAAATGTTTATATTTAATAATACTTATATACATTGATAATTGTATTATAATATTAATAAAATGGTGATTTGTGAATACAAATATATTTGGATACATAAGTAATTTATCCAATTTGATTAGGCAATATAAGTACAATGACATTAATACTATATTTTTTATAAATAAATACCTAAGGTAACGTCAAACCTCAATTATTATAGAAAACTTTACAAAAAATAGATCGACGTTTTGTTGGTGTTTTTAATTTTTTGATATAGTCCAATACTTACACACTTTGATACATACACATTCTATTGTTTTTCATTTTCTTATTTAACAACAGTGTATTCATATTATAGTATATTGATGTATTCATTTTTTTGGTTAACAATAGTGTATCCATTTTTCAAATTGTTGTATTCATATTCTAAAATTGTACTACTTTACCTTGTTTGATGTATTAATACATTAATTTTTTATAAATACTTGTATCCTTGATATATTAATACTTTAAGTTTTATAAATAGAAACACCAATTTGAATTCAAAATATTCATATGCTAATTGTACAAGTAATACATTTTCCTTATTTAGTTATTGTAATTACAACTGTATTAGTGTATAAATAAATAAAAAAATAAAAACCTATGCAAAAATACAACAAGAAAAGATATGAATAAACTTTTATATTCAAAATTTTATGAATACCTATATGATTAGTATTTAGTGAATATGTTGTATTTAGTAATATAAATACAACCTTTTGTATAATGTAAATCAATCATATTTGCATACAATATGTAATTATTAGTTGGTGATTTAATAATGGAAATTTCAGTTATTTAGGAACATAAAAAATGACTGATACTTGAAAGTTATAGTAACATAACATACCTTGTTTAGTGCATTGTATAAATAATAATAATAATAACAACAATATAAAATTAAATAAAATTTAATACGAACATGCAGCTAAAAATTGACATAAAGTGTATTCATTTCTAGTAAATAACATATTTATAGCTATTGAACTGAAATAACCCTATAAATGTAGTCATTTTTGTAAGTTGCTCAAAATAATTTCCTAATTACAAAATAAAATAATAATAATAAAATAAAAAAAAGTGAAATGAAGAGTGATTGAATAGCCTAATGATAAAATTAACATCCACACACATTTAAGATGATAAATATCAAGTTATAATCATACTCTTTGAAAATAAACTACTTATAGCATATTATTATCAAGTTATAGCATATCAATTAATTATATATTAATTAAAAAAAATTAATTCATACCATTTAAAAATAAACTACTTATAGCATATTATTATCAAGTTATAGCATATCAATTAATTATATATTAATAAAAAAAATTAATTCATACTCTTTAATAATAAACTATTTATAGCATATTATTAAGTTATAACATATGAATTGATAATATATTAACTTTAAAAAAAATAATTTATTAATTAAAAATAATAATTAATATGTTTAAATAATTACTTTTATTTATTCACTTACCTTTTATAAACCAAACTATTTAAATTTTTAATGATTAATCGATTACCTTTTAAAGCTTTTAATATAAATAATAAACTATTATTAATTAATATTAATTAAACTTAACATTATATAGTTACCTTTTAAAAAATAATATCTAAATAATAGGGATTTGATTTTAATTAATTCTCTATTATACAGTTACCCAATAATTATCCACCCCCATCTCAACCAATACACAATCATCTTCCCCCAATACACTCCATCTCTCCCCATCACACGCGATTAGTTCCCAATACGCAATCATTTTTTTATCTTACCCAAATTCGGCCTCAATCATCTTCCCCATTATCCCTCTCTCTCAGATCAGTTCATCCCAAAATACGTACATTCCTCTCATATCAGTTCCCCATTAAGTTCATATAGAATGTTTAAGAAAGGTATATATCATGCTAGCTACATAATTCATCGTTGTGTATGTAGGGACGACTTTGATTGATTTTTACTCGAAGGGTGGAGATGTAGGGTCAGTGAGGCGAGTTTTTGATGATTTGTTGGTGAAGAGTACGGCTACTTGGACTGCGATTATTGCAGCGTGTGTTAATGTAGGGAAGAGTGAAATTTCATTGCAGCTATTAAGGAATATGTTGGAGACTAATGTTGTACCTGATAATTATGTGGTTTCGAGTATCTTGGGTGCTTGTTCGTCGCTTGAGTATATTAAAGGAGGAAAGGAAATTCATTGTTATGTGCTTAGACGGGGAGCGGAGATGGATGTTACGGTGAGTAATGTTCTTATTGATTTCTATATGAAGTGTGGTAAGGTTAAGACTGCAAGGTCAGTTTTTGATCGAATGAAAGTTAAAAACGTTATTTCTTGGACAACGATGATTTTTGGATACATGCACAATTTTTCTGACTGGGAAGCCATAAGCATGTTTAGAGACTTGAACGGTTTGGGTTGGTGAAGCTGCAAAGTAAAGGTTCCTTTTTCTTTAGGATTAGTCGATCCATTCTGGTGAAGCTGCATATTCCTCCTCAACTCCTACAAATTCATCGTCGCTATTGTACACAAACTTTTTGATGTGTTTGCCAGTAAATTTTTGTCCTGCATTAACACTCATACAGCTTATTGCTTCACATAGTTCATCAATTTCTTCTTCGTCGTCGTCTTCTTAGTGTGTGAAACCAACAGATGATTCTGACTTGTCAAAAAAATCCAGCAGTAGAGATCTTGTAACACTCATGTATGCATGTTGTATAAAATATATTTAGATATATATATCATAATATATTAACTGTTGTATTTAATGGTAGTATGCTTAAATGAATATTTGCACTTTATTAAATGTGTATGATTTTTGTATAAATTTCGATTGCAATATGCAGAAATATATGAACGTTGTATGAAAAATGTATAAATATTGTATATATTAGGAATGTCATACTGAACTTTGATATATGTGACAGAAACAAATGGTATATATATGAACATTGTATGAATACTATATAAACATTTTATGAATGACAATAAAGTTTAGTGTATATATATAATGTATAAACATTGTATGAATTATGAATGTCATATTGAACTTTGACATATGTAACAGAAACAAATGATATATATGTGACAATTTTTTACGAAATCAAACTTTATAAATGTCAATGATAACAACTGTACTCAATAAAACAAAACGTGTTTCTAACATTCAAAACAACACAATAACAAATGTAACATCACGAATCATTGTTTTTGCATAGGATAATTTGAACATGTCTTTCTATTGTGTCCAACTTGTCGGCATCTACTGCAAGTCATTTTTGTCCTTTTGAATTTCACGTCAGCAAACCCCTTCTATCTTTCAAGTTTTGGTCTACCCGCTGTACAAAATTAATACAAAACATATATCTAATTTCATTAGAAACATATACTGTAATTTTGAAAAAAAGTGAATGGACTTTCATTCACAAATGATACACGTTTCGTATAATTTTCATACACTATTAAAAAAATTCAGACTTCAACGTTACATAGATTTATAATCTGTTCATATAATCCATACACAGTTAATATATCATTCATTGTCCTATACAATACTACATTTAAACAAACACAATACATTTTCAATACAAAATTAATACAAAGACATATATTATAATTTAAATAGAAACATATATTGTACGCCAAAATTTATCAGGTTACTAAAAAAAAAGTGAAATATGCAACTATCAAAATATTATTGAATTTTTAGAAAAAAATGACATATGTTTAAAGCAATCTGAAAATAATAGTGAAATTTTGGAATGAACAGTAATTGTAACGTTGATCCAAATTTGATTGAAAATGCAAATCTGAAAATATTATGTGTTATTATATGGTTGACAGCGTTTTTTAAGGAATTAATTCAAAAAATATATTATTTTAACTAACTAGAGATATTAAAGGCAATGATGATAATTTAAAATGTTTAATATCCCTAAAAACGTGCTAATCATATATTTAACTTTAATTAAACTCCCTAAAAAGTGCAATTATTCATATTCACAAATGTGTCTACATGCATTAAATGTAGCAATTAATATAGAAATAAAAGTTTCATGATTTGTGTTGTCAATGTGTTAATTATTAACATTAATTATTCATTATTATCTTTGTCTCCTTAATTTTCAATTAATTTTTTTTAATAAATTATAATTAACAATATAATTATTAATAAAATGCTATAGAGTGAGATATTAAATGATACACAATGAAATTGAAAATCTAATGTCATAACTTGATAATATTACTGTATAGAATGCTATATACAAAATTTACACTATTCTTTATTGAATTTGGTTCCACATTAACCAACGATATTTAAAAGAAACAAATTATGAGTGATTTAATATTCAATAGGAAAATAACATAGTTGAGATATCTGAGAAAAAACCCAACAAGTTTAGAAATCTGTTTATGTATTTGATCTCAAAAATATTCTTTCTTAATTTATTAAAATGGACAAGTAATTAAGAACAACTAGTAATTGAAGACAGATAATATTTAATCAACCGTTTTTGACCAATAATGATCTTGGAGTGCACGACAAACAAATGAGTCAAATATGATTTGTATTCCCAATTGAATAATTATTGTCCATGTGCATCTTTGCATAATGACAAAGAAGAAAAAACTACATAAAAATATTTTGTATGTTTATATAAACCTTTCAACACAACAAATTTATCATCAATTCTCAAAAACTTGTTTTTTTTCTTCTTTTCCATGGATAACATGAATCTTGAAATGTTGAAAAAAAACCAAGAAAATGAAGTATCTATAATCATGGTTCCATTTCCAGCACAAAGCCATCTCAATCAACAGCTTCAATTAGCCTGCATATTTTCCTCATCATATCATCTTCCTGTCCACTTTATTAGCTCAGCTGCTCATAATCATCAAGCTCGTGTTCGAGCCAACGGATTAAAACAATCACACATAGACAAAATCCACTTTCATGATATCCCAACACCTCATTTTGCCTCCCCTGCACCTGATCCTAATGCATTCACCAAATTCCCATCACAGCTTGTGCCATCTTACAATGCTTGTACCCTTCTTCACGAACCTATATCTACGTTACTTCATGACATATCGTCTAAATCAAGACGAGTTGTCGTTGTTCATGATGTTTTAATGTCATATACTGTGCAGGATGTTGCTTCTTTGCATAATGCTGAGTCTTATATATTTAACTGTGTTTCTGTTTTCTTTATGTATTCTAGCTTTATATGTCTACCCAATGGAATGCCTATTCCACTTGATGAACATTTACTTCAAAAGTTACCTATACTTGAACCTGATGCACCAGAAGAGATCAACAAGTTGGTAGATTTTCAATTGAAGTATACAGATATCAGATCTGGTGATTTATACAATTCAAACAAAATACTTGAAGGTACTTTGATTTCTGTTACTATCTGTTCGTTACTTCTTTCTTGGATTTTGTTTCCCAAGGGTCTTATCACAAACAATCTCTTTGAGGTAGAGATAATAAGGTATACGTACTCTCTACCCTCTCCAGACCCCATTTGTGGGACTACGCCGAGTATGTTGTTTCTTGTAGTGAAGTTTTGAACTTCTTTAAATGGAAGATCCTTTCTTTACCACAAGAATACGATAGCATCCATAATGTAGTTGTGAAAGAGTTTTTCTTAGGGAGAGAATATCAAAATATTATGCTTTTTAGAATAACTTTCTTTGTTATATTTTGCAATTATTAGCTTTCTCGTGATGTAAGATTATTTCAATCTCAATAGGTACTTGTATTGATCTGATGGAAAAATTTGCAAGTAAACAAAAGAAGAAGCAATGGGCAATCGGACCGATATTTCTGGCTGCTAAAGTAGATCGTGTATCAGATAAGAGAAACAAATGTTTAGATTGGCTTGATAAGCAACCTCCAAGATCAGTTCTTTATGTATCATTTGGATCATCAACTACATTTTCTGATAAAGAAGTGACGGAGCTGGCGATGGGACTAGAGCGAAGCAAACAGAAGTTTGTATGGGTGTTGAGAGATGGTGATAGAGGTAATATCTTTAGTGAGGAAGCCAGAAGATTTGAGTTGCCAGACGGGTTTGAAGAAAGAGTAGAGGGTGTTGGTTTAGTGGTCAGAGAATGGGCGCCACAGCTTGAGATCTTGGGTCATTCTTCCACGGGAGGGTTCATGAGTCATTGCGGATGGAATTCTTGCATAGAGTGTATTAGTATGGGGGTACCAATGGCTGCTTGGGCTATGCATTCTGAACAACCACTTAATGCTTTCTTTGTGACAGAAATCTTGAAAACAGGACTCGTCGTTAGGGATTGGAAGAAACACGAGGAGATTGTCACTGCATCCGCCATTGAGAATGTGGTGAGGAAGTTAATGGCATCAGAAGAAGGGGACGAGATTAGGAAAAGAGCAGAGGAATTGGGAGCAGCAGTAAGGGAGTCCATAGAGAAAGGAGGTGCTTCTCAACTGGAGTTGGATTCTTTCATTGCTCATATTACTAGATAGACTTGCTTTTCACTAGTAAAAAAAATTTTCTGTTTCATTGTTCGTTTTGTTGAGTAACCTTAATTCATCATATGTGGTTCTTGATCATTACATACCAACTGAGAAATGTCAAAAATTCCATGTGAGACAACTGATTTAACTTTTAAAGTGCAGGTTAATATTTTTTGTTTCATTCATTAACTGCCACCTGTCACTATTTAGCCATCCTAAATAGTTACCTTCAAAAATGTTTCCACTTAATTTACCTGTGGTTAACGCAAATTTTGTTATTAACCTCTACTTATAAGGTTAGTAAAAAACAGAAATAGAAATAAAATAAAGTAGATAGAAAATAAAATAATCCGAGTTTACAGAAATTAATTTAATTTTTTCACTGTACTCGAGGTTATGGATTAATTTCTCCCAAGATAAGACGGATTAATTCTGTTAAAGAAATAGCGGTATCTCAGACTTCTTTAACTTCAGAGAACTTAAGAACAGTAAAAGGTCACACAGACTCAGTCGATAGACACTTTGATTTTGAGAGAAAATATATGCAGAGAAGGAAAAAATTTCCAATGTTTGAAAAACGAAAAATGACTTCCTTTTATAGCCATTTTCAGCAAGAAACGTGTCTGTTCAGAGAAATATGTTCAAACTCGTTTTACATAGAAAATTGCGTCTTTTGAGAAAAATAACAATTTTTTGAAAAATGTGTTTGTTGGGAAAGTAACGGCTTTTCGGAACGTTATCGTTATACGTGAATTAATTCTGTTAATTAACTAATTAACTAACGTCCTGAATTAATTTATAATAGATAAGATTAACAAGATTTATTTGTTTAACAAAAAATGATTAAATAAATTTTGTCCAAAAAATTTATCAATCAATCACATCATTTACCGAATTCGAAGCCGTAGCTGAAGCCGAGGCCGAGCGACGACGGCGCGAGGGGGCACCTTCTTCTTAGCTCTTTAAGAAGTAAACGAAGTGTTTACTTATATAAGGACAACAATTTCCCTTTCTTTTGCCGATATGGGAGAAATGATTTTTAATTTGCACTTTGCAAATGACTTTTCATTTTCCCTCCAAATTGGTTCCCTCACTTTTCCATATTCTCTCTTTTCTTTTCCCATTTACACTTTGCTAAACCCAATAATCCCCCACATGAATGGGAAATGACTGTTATTAAAACATATGCATGGAAAACTTGTGTCTTGTTAGTAAGGGTTAATCACATCTGGATAAGTATGTTTCCCTTTAAATTTTTCATAGTCAACATATATCGGATATACTCGGTCAATCGATAGATTTGCTATCTTTGAATCGTCGAGCTTTGGTGTATACCTAGACAACATAAGTCACACAATCAACCCTTGAACTATTCTTAGTTCTCATTGTTTTGTTCGTTTCAGCCATGAACACATCTCGGATAGTAAGTGCTTAGAGAACTGGCCTTACCGGATTCTCTTTGAAGCGGCTTATACTTCACACTCACATAGATGATTTCTAAATGTGTTGTGCCGTAAATACACTATTTGATATACCCTGTATCAAACTTAGAAACCATTAAAAAGTCCTTATGCCTTTACCTGGTTACTGAACATTGTCTCATCATGAAAATGAACCATAAAATAATTTTTTGACAATGTTGAACCGTTATCAATGACTTTGTTTTATCTCCTTGAACCTAGATCCCGGGATCTCCAGTCTTCTAGGTAGAGTTACCGCGACGATGACTTGTTCTCGGCCATAGTTTCATTTCCGTCGATGATTTCTCAACTCCCTCTATATTTAGGCCTTTTGTAAGTGGATCCGACACATTATCCTTTGACATCACATAGTCAATTGTGATAATTCCACTAGAGAGTAGTTGTCTCACAAAGTTATGTCTTCTCTTATGTGACGTGACTTGCCGTTATACATAACGCTTTCAATCCTTTCTATTGCAGCTTGACTATCACAGTGTATGCATATAATGTCTATTGGTTTGGGCCAAAACGAAATATCTTCTAAGAAATTTCGGAGCCATTCAACTTCTGTACCTGCCTTGTCTAAGGCGATGAATTCAGACTCCATTGTAAAACGATCTATACATGTTTGTTTGGATGATTTCCAAGATATTGCTCTTGCACCAATAGTAAAAACGTTTTCACTTGTGGATTTTGCTCCAGTTGACCCAATAATCCAATTTGCATCACTATATGCTTCAAGAACTGCTGGATATTTGATGTAATGCAAAACATAGTTTTGAGTGTCATCTAAGTATCTCAAAACTCTCTTCAGTGCCAACCAATGATTTTGATTGTGATTACTTGTGTATCGACTCACTAGACTGATAGCGCAAGCTATGTCTGGTCGTGTACAATTCATGACATAAATCAACTTTCCAACACGCTGGCATAGTCTAATTGAGACTGACTTTCACCTTTATTCTTTGCAAGATGAAGGTTCACATCAATTGGAGTCTTTGCACTTTTGAAATTCAAATATTTGAATTTTTCAAGTACCTTTTGAATATAATGAGTTTGAGACAATGCTAGACCGTTAGGAGTTTTGAGAATTTTAATTTCCAATATCACATCAACAACTCCTAGATCTTTCATATCAAACTTACTAACGAGCATACACTTAGTAGCTTTTATATTAGCAATGTCCTTGCTCATTATCAGCATGTCATCCACATATAGACATACAATGACTTCCTGATTTGGAGTATTTTTAATGTAAACACATTTATCGAATTCATTGATCTTAAATCCATTTGACCACATGGTTTGATCAAACTTTGTATTCCATTGCTTCGGTGCTTGTTTTAGTCCATAAAGTGACTTAATAAGTTTGCAAACTTTCTTTTCTTTACTAGAAACTACAAAACCCTCATGTTGTTCCACGTAAATTTTTTCTTCCAACTCTCCATTTAAGAAGACAGTTTTCACATCCATTTGATGGATTTCAAGACCATATACTGCAGCTAGGGCGATTAACATCCGAATTGATTTAATTCTAGTCACCAGCGAGTATGTGTCAAAATAATCAAAACCTTCTTTATGTCTAAAGCCTTTGACTACAAGTCTTGCTTTATATTTTTCAATAGTTTCATCCTCTTTCATCTTCCTTTTAAAGATCCAGTTTGAACCCAAGAGTTTGTTTCTTGGAGGAAGATCAACCAACTCCCATGTATGATTGTTTAGGATTGATTCAATTTCATTGTTCACAGCCTCCTTCCAATAAGTTGAGTCACTAGACAACATTGCTTTCTTGAATGTGTGAGACTCACTTTCAAGAAGGAATGTTACAAAATTAGATCCAAATGAAGTAGTTATCCTTTGATGTTTACTACGCCTTGGACTCTCTTCATTGGTTTCATTCTCTTTTGGTTCTTCTCGAGGTTTTTTAGACCCCCCACTAGATGACTCAAGTCTAGTTTTATACGAATAGATATGTTCAAAAAATTCAGCACTATCTGATTCCATTATCTTATTGTCATGAATATCCGAATGTTCGGACTTATGAACCCAAAATCGACATGCCTTACTGTTTGTAGCATATCCAATGAATACACAATCCACAGTCTTAGGTCCTATTTTTACTCTTTTAAGTATAAGAACTTGGACTTTGGCTAGACACCCGCACACTTTGAAATATTTCAAGTTGGGTTTTCTACTTTTCATTTCTCATATGGAATAACATATGTCTTTGAGTTAGGCACTCTATTGAGTATTCAATTTGCTGTAAGGATAACTTCTCCCTACAAGTTCTGTGGTAAACTTGAACTTATAAGTAATGCATTCATCATTTCTTTTAAAGTTCAATTTTTTCTTTTTGCAATCCCATTAGATTAAGGAGTGTACGGAGTAGTAGTTTGATGGATTATTCCATTTTCTAAACATATTTCTGCAAATGGAGATTCATATTCTCCGCCTCTATCACTTCTGATCATTTTGATCTTTTTATCCAACTGATTCTCAACTTCAATTTTATATTGCCTCGATGCATCTATTGCTTCATCCTTACCATTTAGCAAATAGACATAACAATATCTAGTGCAATCATCAATAAAAGTTATGAAATATTTTTTCCCACCACGTGATGGTGTTGACTTCATGTCACAAATATCAGTGTGAATCAGTTCTAAAAGATTTGAATTCCTTTCAACAGATTTATAAGGATGTTTAACATACTTAGATTCAACGCAAATTTGATATTTTAATTTATTGCACTCAAATATGGCAAAACTTTTAAGTTAATCAGCTTTCGCATGGTTTATTGTTAACGTGTCCCAAACGTTCATGCCATAAATATTTAGACTCAAGCAAGTAAGAAGAAGCAGAATCTTTATTCATATCAATAGCAATTACATTGAGTTTGAAAAGGCCATCACTGAGGTAGACTTTTCTATATACATATCATTCTTCCTTACTACTACTTTATCAGAATTAAATACACATTTGAATCCATTCTTAGTCAGAATTGGAATTGAAACTAAATTTTTTCTCAACTCTGGACATATGAGACTTTGTTCAAAGTCACCACCTTTCCTGATGTCATCTTTAATAGGACCTTGCCAGTTCCTTTCACCTTTGCAACAACGGAGTTTGACATAAACAACTTCTCATCTGTAGGTGCTGGAGTATATGATGGAGATAATTCTTTGTTGGCATAAACATGACACGAGACACCAGAATCTATCCACCATTCTCTTGGATTTCCAACCAAATTATATTCTGAAAGCTTTTCACAGAGATCGTCATATCTCCTTTGAATTCAGCCAAGTTTGCTTGATCCTTCTTTTTCTTGTCCTTCTTAGGACCCCGACATTCAGTAGCCCTATGACCACGTTTACCACAATTGAAGCAGCTTCCATTGAATTTCTTCTTAGGAGAATTATTTTTTGGACCAGATGTTTTTTTTTTTAATTTTGTGGGATCTTCTTCAACAATATTTACTCCAGATATTGCTAAGTTACCACGTGACCTCTTTTCTGTAGCCTTATTATCTTCTTCGATTCTCGACCTTACTATGAGATCTTCAATAGTCATCTCCTTGCGTTTATATGTTTCAAGTAGTTTTTGAAGTCCTTCCACAACGGAGGTAACTTCTCAATAATAACAATCACTTGAAATACATCATTCACAATCAATCCTACATTAAAGATTATGTGAGTAATAAGAAAAAACTTAATATTTCTAACATAGGCATTAAATAAATTTATACCTTAAACAAAGAGATCATGGGTTATGACTTGCCGTTCTTGAACTTGGGTGACAACGATCTTACTGTCTATCATCTTATAGTTGAGAAACTTTGCCGCAATGAACTTCTTCATTCTGGCATCCTCTGTTTTTTACTTTTTTTCTAAAACATCCTAGAGTTCTTTTGAGGTTTTGATTCTGTTACCAAAAATCGTTCTTCAAGCGGAGTATCATCCGACATAACAGGAACATTCTCATTAATGAACATGGAGACTCAATGTAGTGAGATTGAAGAACATCTTCTGCTGCCATCTTGAAGTCGACTTCAGAAAATTTTACAGATTTCTCAGCCAATGTCAAATCCGTAGCCGAAGCTGAAGTCGAGGTCGAGGCCGAGCGAGCGACAACGATGGCGCGAAGGGGCACTTTCTTCTTAGCTCTTTAAGAAGTAAAGGAAGTGTTTCCTTATTTAAGGACAACAATTTCCCTTTCTTTTGCCGATATGATAGAAATGACTTTTCATTTTGCACTCTGCAAATAACTTTTCATTTTTCCTTCAAATTTGTCCCTCACTTTTCCAAGATCTGACGATTCGTGCCGCGGGTTACGAATTCAGATTAGCTACTGCCAAAGAGGCCAGGAACGAGCTTCCGCTTTATCTAAAGAATATATTTTCTCTTTTCTTTTCTCATTCACTCTTTGCTAAATCCAACAAATTTAACTGGATATTTATCCATTTTGGTGCACTGTTTTATTACTTTTTTCGTTTCTTATTAATTTTTTGTTATTATAATTTATGATATTTTGATGTTTATCCAGTTTGGTGCACTGTTTTATTACTTTTTTCGTTTCTTATTAATTTTTTGTTATTATAATTTATGATATTTTTATGCAATTTGAGGAGCTCGGGTCAAACAGGTTGCTCAAACATTTTCCCATGTATTGTTGCTGTTCAATTATGTCCACTATTTACGTTTAGTAGGTCTTTTTTTTCTTGTTTTCATTTTAATATGTCATATATATAAATTATAAAATAAATTAATTTATAAATTACAATAAATAACAAATTAGTATATTTTAAAAGTATATTAAATTTTTTATATGTGCCACATAAATTGAGACAAATGAAATAACACTTATTTTAAATACATAAAAAATATAATAAACCACAATAACTAAAAGCTTAGATTATTTTAAAATGAGAGATAGTCACATAAATTGAAACAAACAGAGTAACACATATCAAATTACTTAGGATGAGAGTTCTCCGGTTTGTCCTTCTACTTCAATTTTTTCTGTTCATATTTAATACCTACTCCGTTTTAATTTATTTGTTTTACTTTCTTTTCAAGTATTCTATGTATTTAAAAATTCTAAAAAATAGTATTATAAATCACAATAATTAACAAGTTAAAATATTTTAACTCTCTAAATTTTATACGTGCTCACATAAAAATTGAAACAAAAAGGAACATATATTATTTGATATTTACATTAAAAAAAATACTATATCATCATAATAATTAACAAAAAATATAAAACTGAAAACAAATAAAGTAATATATATTGGGCCCCTGCTTGCACGGGCTATTGTATCTAGTATATATATATATATATATATATATATATAATATATATATATATATATAAATGGTTATGTTTATTCTTTGATTCATTTTGTTATGTGGTTGATTTACATTTTACACAATTTTCCCAATTTTTAGGCCATTCATTTGATTTAGTTATATACCTATTTTGTTGTGCAAAGTTCGAAAATTTCCTTTTGTTTTTTTGTCATAAAAGGAAAAAATATATTAAGTACCCTTTAAATATAGCCTTGAGGTTATCTTTTAAAATATTTGAAGCAAATTAAAGCTTTTGACAAACAATAAAGATAATCTCAAAATTAACGTAAGATTGGCGGGTGCATTACTTAGACACATTTAGAATTACTAAAATATGGTATACCACTAATTAATTAGTTTTTCCTTCTTTATTTAAAGTATGATGATAATTACGGATTTTTTTAAGCTCTTAAAACATTGAAGTATATTTGGTATTTCGAGAATTAGAGCTTTAAATATCCATGATTTTTTTAATTACGTGAAGCATGTTTGATGACATATTCCATACAAATTGAGTTAAATTATCTGTGGTTTACCAGTTTTCCCCCTTTGACTTAAGATGCTCAATTTCACGCTTGTAATTAAAATTAACTAGTATATTCATTCGGACTTCGCGCGAAATTAAATACATTTTAGAATAATTGATATTGTTAATTGACTATTTTTTTTAAAAAAAAGTGTTAAAGAAAAAAAAAATACAAACGAGTCTTGATGTTGTTTGTTCAAAATATTAGAGTTTTATCTTAGGGTTTGAGAGAGAAGAGAATGATGGATTAAGAGATAAAAATCTGGCTGTTTGGGTCTTTCATTAGTCAAGGAATTTGTTTAGGTTTCCTTGGAGATGAAAAGACAAAAGGACCTTTTTTAATGTTATTCCGTACAACACTATATCATATTACTAAAATGGTCACCGCATTTTACTCAAACCTTAGATTATTGCGAAATTGATGGCGTTGGAAAGAATATTCAAATACCTTTAATTTGGTAAATTATGGGCCACATAACTCTTTAAGTAACAACAATCCATTGTGTTTGAGTTTACATGGGTGGGAATAGAGGTCCTCCTGCGCATTTATAATCATGATAATACCATGTATTACGATACTTCGATTTGATTGTTTCTCGTTGTACATAATTGAAGGTTGTTGCTGGGCATGTGTCACTACTGGTGCAAGATGCTATAAAACATTATCCAAACAACACTTAATCGATTGTGTGCTTCACAAATTTCCAAATGTCGAGATTGAGAAAAATTAAAAGGAAAAGAAATGTCCCACTCAACTGGTATACAAATTTGTCATGCATTACGACATTGTGGAAGCGAATAGGTATCCCTAGCATCTGATCAATAAAGGGAACGAGTAATGATCCTTCCGGGTAAGACTGGTCAACGGAACGGGACGTACCGGTATCGTTCCGGTTCGTTCCGTTTCGGTGTCCTATGGGACGGGACGGGATAGTCTGAACCGGTACATGGAACGGGACGGAACCGTGATTTCATACCGGTGTACCGATACCGGTTCATCCCGATTTCGGTCCGGTCCGGTCCAATTCCGATCCGATTTACTTAATATATATTAGTTTTTTTATATTTTATATTTTATATAATTTATATTTATATTTTCTATAAATTATATTTTATATTTTATATTTTATATTTTATACTAATAGTTGTAAATTGAAATTGTAATTTGTTACAAATTTAAATAAACTAAATTGATATTTTTTAGTTTTTGTAATTGTTTTATCCTTATTTCAATTTAATTTTTTTAAAATTACAAATTTTATTTATTTAATATTTACAAGACACAAGTTATAAATATAACTTATAAAATAAATATTAATGAATATAAGTAATAACTTATAAAGTATAAACTTCAAAAGATTTAAATTTTGAAAATTTTATTAGACTTTACTTGCAAACTTAACAACAAAAAAAAATTAATAAAATATCTTTAAAATAAACTTAAGTAAAAAATTATAGTATAAATTTAAAAACTATTAATTTATACTTAGAAAAATTAAAAAAAATAATTATATTTTCGTAATCCCAAAAAATATCGTCTCGTTTATCCCGTCCCGTTCCATCCCGGTCCGTTCCAGTTCGTTCTGGTTCCATTCCGGTATATAGTGGAACGGGACGAAACCGATTATTCATCCCGGTAATTCCGGTCCGGTTCATCCCGGTACCGGTCAACATACCGATCACAGGTTCCGTTCCGGTCCGGTACCGGTTCGTTCCGGTCCAGTGATCCGGTTCCGATCCGTTGACCAGTCTTACTTCCGGGTAGCATAATTTAGTTTTCGGTAATCCATACAAATTTCCACCCGATTAATGTTCTAGTAAGAATAAACTCATTCTTTTCGTTCCTTACCATTGTCACACATACCTTCTTGAAAACACATTGTACCAGACTTATCCACTTACTATCAGACATTAGGTACACAATTCCAGCATCTAACCACTTTATAACCTCCATTCGCACTACTTCTTTCATCATAGGATTTAGTCAGGTTGATGTTGTGAACTTGGTTTGTGACTTTCCTCTATATAAATTATGTGCATACGTAACAGAAACAATCCCACGAATGTCACGCCCCGAGCTACCCCTGAGAAGCGAACACGAAACCTAGAAGCACAAGTGATCCCAAGCTAACCCTGCTGGCAAGATCACGAGCATACTAAAAATAATAAACTGAATGTGGAAGCTAAATGAAAATTTAAACTGAAAAGATGAGGAATACCCATATTCTATAACTGAGATATTTGAATAAAATGAGTTTAATACAAATGAAATATTAACTCAATATTAAGCTGAAACTAACTATATCTGAAATAAGCTTCTAACTGACTAGAAATGTTGGGACAAGCCCTAACTAAGTCTAGCAAAAACTGAATCTAAATGACTAAAAGACTGAACTGGAGATCGAAAATCGATCTAAGCGCGGTCTGAGTGCTGAGAACCTGAACCTACATCATGAGAAGATGTAGCGAACGTATGCGTCAGTAGTTGAAGCAACTGAGCAAGTAGGATAGAGTAAAGCTGAAATAATATATAACTAAACAAGCGCAAAAGCAAGTATATAATCTGAATATGATATACTGAATTTTGAACTAACTGGATACAATGACCAATTTATGACATGTTGAAACTGAGTAATAACTGAACTGTAAATATGGTCAATGCATTAGAGTTTGACTGATCCGTGGGAGCTACTAATAACCGACAATAAAATCATATGAGCTAAATGTGGAGTCCGATGTATACGCCCATCGAGAAGACCCAATATACCCTGCAAGAGGTATAAAGACATGCTGGCGTGATCACTAAATTGATGCCCACATAGGGGACTTACAACCTACTTGGCTAGTAGTTTTGGGACTAATTGGGTACGTTGAACTCTAGTCCAACTCGGCATTATGCTACTCCCAATGATTAAAGTGATTAATACATTATGACTGCATTTCTGTAAATACTGGATAGCTCAAAACTGAACATGAAAACTGAGAATGCAACAATTAATCTGATAATGATGTTTTCATAACTGATGCATGTATATATGAAGTAACTGAAATATCTGACCTAGCATGTGAAGTTCATGAGCTAAAGAAATAAATAGTTGGGGTTCTGAAATTCATGCGATAAACTGAATAGTAATATGAAAATTTGATTTGAAACATAAAACTAATTAATTCATGAAGTTATGTTGAAGTTCTAGAAACCCTAGGTCTAATTATGATATGGGAATCAAGAATCTGACTGAAAACTAGGGAGCCAATGGATGAAAGAAAACCACTAGTGAAATCACACATACCTGGTGATGAAATTCACGGAGAAATATTTAGATTTCATGGCTGGAATTGCTGGAACTTTGTTGCGTTCTTGAACTAGGGTTCTTGACCTTTCTCTCCTTTCTTGCTTCTAACTTTCTAAGTTTTGATTTATGATTTGACCTAGATAAGTTTTAGTGAGGGATAATACATATATTGGACCCTAAATTTGGCTTCAAATTTTAACTTTGACCTTCAACTTTCATAATGCACAAACAGACACTTTAACTATCCAACTTTTAAAAAATAAACACATGAATCCTACATGGAACAATACACGTAGAACAAAAAATGACATGTAGGATGATATGTGGGAAATGTGTGTCTATTTGTTCAACTTTATACAAGTTTAAATGTCTATTTGTGCATATCCAAAGTTGAAGGACATAAATATAATTTGAAGCCAAGTAACAGGACACATTTATGTATTATGCCTTTTAGTTATTTTTCTAGGCTTAAACTGAAAAATATATGATGATATAGGGTCAAAATGATGTATCTTAAGGTTTAAACGAAGTGGAAAAAGACAAAAAGACCCCTGAGTTAATTTTTGTCAGACCAAACAACGACTTGGATTGACGGGCCGTTGTTAAATCGACGGTCCGTCGTTTGGGTCTGAAGGTTGGGTCTGTTCGATAGGTCTTTACTAAAATGGGCATAACCTTTTACTTGGAGGTCTGATTTTAGCAAACTCGGTGGCTATGGAAACATAATTAAATTATCTATCATTTAATATGTCATGGGATACCTAATTCGTTTTGTACTAAGAGTTATCATCATTTGAAGTTGATACAACTGCATTTCCCCCTAACTATATGTTAATTTCCACCTACGGTCATACCTATGGTCCGTAGGTCCATATGAAGACCATGCTGATCAATCATGGTTCTTGTCAGAGAGTGGGTAAATGGGGTCTTGATCGACGGATACAGATTATGGACCGTAGTCTGACCTACGGACTGTAGGTCCGTCCGTCGTTCGATACTTAGTAAAATTTTCTGGGCTGCGTCTTGGGGGAGTTTCAGTCACAATCTACGGATGTGCATCACGTGTTGTGTGTTAGGCTACGGTCCGTTAATGGTAACCATCGATTTTACCTGCAGATTTCTGAAAAGTTGATTTTGGTCTATTTTGGATAAGGGGTGTTACAACGAATGTCCGTTATCTGCCACCCAATCGCCTTCTTTCTCCGCTTTAGGATCCTTGACGCCGCTTCAACTAGTATTTCTGATAACTCTGCAGAAAGTATAACAAGAAATGTTTTATTAGTACCCAAAAATGCACACATGAGATAAGCCGACAGTGTTTTCAGTTCCATCTTTGGGGCTTCCTCAATCGAGGTTTTTGGTGGTGGCCCTAACTCACACTCTAACGACTCCAATCTTCTCTTGTGAGTCTCTTTAAGTGCCAGATTTAGACATGTTTATATTTCTTGGGCCTCTTTATCTTCATCTTTATTATGACAAACTATCACTTTTTCTAAGGGGTCTTTGGGCCCACTAACTATGACTCAACTATACGATCAACAATTGTAATAGCAAACAATTCTTTATATATAAAGGGCAATTTTAGAGTGCGGTAAATATAAAATGCCTCCACCTTATCATGTTCCCTCATGGTTAATTGACCAACTGCTACATCAATCAATGCCCTACCTATGACCAAAAAGGACATCCCAAAATGAATAAAAATTTAGGATTGGGTTCAAAGTCTAAGACCACGAAATTTATCGGAAAAATTAATGAACCTACTTGCAGTAACACATCTTCTACCACCCTTACTAACCTAGCTATGGATATATCTGTGATTTAGAGAATAACAATGGTTCTTTTTGGACCACCCAACCCAAGCTTTAGATACAAAGAATAAGGGCATAAAATTTATAGTCGCCCCCAAATCACACAACCCCCGGCCATGAATAATCTGCCCAATTGTAATCTGCACAGTATAACTACCCAGATCTTTTAACTTTTTGGGCAGTCTATTTTGGATCCTTGAGCTGCACTCCTCCATAAGTGGTACAGTTTTATACTCTGTTAGCCTCCTCTTACCAGCCACAATGTCCTTCGCGTATTTAGCATACTTCAGGATACCCTGCAAAATGTCAACCAAAGCTAGATTAATATGAACCCGTTTAAGGAGAGAGAAACTTACGAAGCATTTATTTTCATTCTGCTTTTTGAGCCTTGTGGAAACGGAGGTAGTAACTTTTTTTGAGGAGCAAGTACCTCAAATTGAAGCAATTTACTAACTCTTACACTTTATTTTCTTTGGTGCTTATCTCAACATCTCTCTTCTTTGAAGTTAATTCCTCTAATTGTAACCCACTTCTAGTACTTACCGCATGTAGTTGCTTTGGGTTAGGTTCAGTGTCACCGGGCAGCCCACCTTGGGGACATAAGTTCAAAGAATTAACCACTTGGCAACTTGTTTCTCTTAACACAATTGGGACATTTGGATGTTTCTGATGTTCTCATCATGTTTATTCTAGCACTTAACTTGGTCCCCATTTCAGTCATGAGCTTTTGGAATAACTCTTCATTGTTCATCCCCCCTTTTGGTGCGCTAGGAGTTACACTTTTGTTTGGATTTTGGTATTGTTGCCAGCCCCTTGAGTATGATATTGGTTCCCCCCTTGTGCCTGGTTTTGGTTTTGATTACCACCCCATGAGAAGTTGGGATGGTTTCTCCAAGTAGGGTTGTAACTATTGCCATAATTTTGTTGATCTCCACTCCTTTGCGCATTGCCCACATAGTTCAGAGAATCAGGGTTTGCGTCACATTGGTTAGTTTCATGGGATCCACTACTACATACCTCGCACGAATTAACTATCTGTTGTACTATGTTATTTGTGCCTGATTTAGAGCTAACTGTTTAAACTGTAAGGTCAAGTTATGTCGCATTGCATCTATCTTGGCATTTATGGCAGTAACTTGGTCTACATCTAACATCCCTGCAGCTTTTTGGGTATTGGCTCTAGACATTTCCCCCTCGTATCCTTGGTTCCCTTCATAAAGTTCATAAAATAAATCAAAAAATTTTTCACTTGTTATAGATAAAGCTTGTCTACCTGATGCACTATTAAGAAGAGATTTGGCATTATATTCTAAACCATCGAAGAAAGCGTGAACGAGCACCTCATTTGCTTGCATGTGGTATGGGCAAGCATTCAACATTTGTTTGAAGCACGCCCCTGCTTAGTACATGTCCTTGCCTTGCTTTTCAACAAAATTTATTATCTCACCCCTCAGCATGGCGGTTTTCTTGGATTGGTAGAAATTTCCTTGCCAGGTCATCCCAAGTGGTGATAGAATTTGGTGGTTCGCAATCTAACCAACTACTTGCAGCTCCTAACAATGAGTATGGGAACAAGGTTAGTCTCACATAGTCCGGTGAGACATCCAGTGGGATGTAAGTATTAGTGATATTCATGAAGTTCCTAAGATGGACTTGAGGTTCCTCATGAGGGAGACCAGTGAATTTCCCATTAGAATGGAGGATCTATACCATACTCTGTTTTAGTTCAAATCTACCCCCTGGTGGAGGTTTCTTAATACTTGATGCCCAATTGGCAGAGAGTGGGACTTCAACATCTCGCATTGGTCTCGCTGGGATGATACAGACATCAGGGGGTACTCCTTGGTTATTCAAGTTCTCTCCGTTATTTGGGTTCCTTGGGTCATTCTCATTTTTCAGGTTATCTGAGTTGTCCGGATTATCATTATGATGGTTTCCCAGTGGACCTAACCCTAATTCTCCATGTCGTGCCTAGTTTGCCATTTTCTTGCACTCGCGTAGGACTCTTTCAGGTTCGTTGTAAGGTTCGACAATATCTCCTTTCCGAGCCAGACCTAAAAATTGAATGCCTGCAATAAACCAGCTAAGATCAAGTAATTAATACCTTAATATTCTAATTGTAGACTTAAGAAGATTGAATAAAATAAATTTCTAAGTCCTCACCAGTGGCACCAAAAACTTGTTGGTCCTTAGTATACACGCAAGAGTATGTGGTCGCGCAAGTAATATAGATTCTTTAAGAAACGAGTTGTCATTCCCAAGGGACTTATGATCAATTTATATTTAATACTTAATTCTACAACGTAACTAAAAGTAAAATTAAATATTTCAAGAGTTGATGATTTATGACTAACTACGACTAATTATAAACTAAATAAATGTGAACGACTTTAAGATGATGCTTCAAGCAAGAATAAGACAATTCCAGGGCTGCATCATATCTTGAATCTCATGCATCATAGTATTGTCTTAGAACTAATTTTGGTTGTCAAGTTACTGGTTTATAGGGTTAATTATATGAGTCGAGATACAAATCTCTCGTCGCTTACCCAAATTAGATACCTAACTACATCGTAGAGCGGGGATAAGTAAGCTAATTGGCGAACACTTACATTTCATCCTATTTCGTAACCAAGCGAGTTATTCGTCCACGTGTCACTCCTGAACACAAATCACCTCAATTGAATGGGTCGATCAAGCGATCTAACCTCTCCTTGGGTCGATTTTAAGATTAGACACTAGATTTATCTTATGGGCGCAAGCATAAAATAGTAACACAAGAATATGGAAGTAACTTGCGTTGACAACCAAAAATCAATTCATAAACTAATAATATTCAACATTCAATTCATAGCTATAACCCCAAAACTAGGGTGTTTAGCTACTCATGCTATTCGAAAAAACCACAAAAGACAATTGTTCATGCGATTTTCGAAAAAAAAAAAGAGTTACAAGATCAAAACCTATTACAAACTTGAATTCTTACTCTTACAAACCAATTCAAAAGTCAAACCCTAATAATGGAGGCCTAAGGATCTATTTATAATAGTAAGGAAAGTTGGGATCAACTCCTACACAAATAAGAAATCCTGTTTAATGCTTACAAGTTGAAAAAGTCGGAAAAAGAGTGGTGTGTTGTGCCTGCCATGGCGCCATCCTGTCGCCTGCTTCTAATCACCTTGGTGCGTCGCGCCTCTAAAGCGCCTAACTTGTGCTCTCGGATCTTTTGCGGCTGGCGCGGAGCGCCTAGCAGCGTGCCAGAAAAAATCTTCTAAACTTTTTGGGTGCCGCGCCAGTCCCAGGTGCCTCCATACTCAGCCAATTTCCGCACTCCTTTGCAACTCTTTTCTTTCATTTCAACTCCAATCTTCTTGAGAGTTCCTAAACTTCTAATCACACATTTTAGTGCACAATCATCGCAAATATAACAAAATCTAGCTAATAAACTAAAGATCATTCATCCATTTAAGCACGTTATGGGCATTTATTGACAACTTAGGCATATAAATATTCCTAAGATCATTACATAATTGTGTTTTTTTTCTCCTATTGTTGTGGCTGTAGGTATCAGATTATAAAGCTTTTTTATTCAGACAATGCATTATTGTAGGTTGGCTTTACTCTACTCTCTGATATGCCTCACTTGTCATTTATCACATTCATATTTATCAAACAGTTTAACCACACTACTGGTGGCCAGGTTGATGTAACACTTAGTCATGGCTAATGATAAAAGTTCTTTGTGTAGTTAGTGACTTGCAGTTGGAGGCTTATTTCTTATGATAATCTTCTTAGAAGATTCGTCATGAGATCGATTAAACACATGCAGGTAAGACTTGGAAATTTTGATTGAACAAAAAAAGTTACCTTTGTCGAAGCTATAGAATATTCAATCCAACTCGCTACTTGAATCATGTGTGGGCGTACGTGTGAGTGTGTGTGATGTGAGAGGATAGCAAGTCCAAAATTTTGAAATTGTGTGAAGGTAAGAAAAGTAAGTGGTCCAGAAGTATTGTGACCATAAATTTATAGATTGGAAATCTGAAACTTAATGTAACACACATTAAAAAGTGAAAATGATGTGAAACGTACAACAGAAGTTGAGTTTACTGGAAAGGACCCTTGATAATGTCATAGGGAAGAAAGAGGATGGAAGAGGGAGATCATAAACATTAAGCTTGATTGCTTCACATGATCTCAATGGCTATGCTTTTTCTCATAGAATTACAGTCCAAAATGATCTTGTAATGCTCTAGTACTACAGAATTATAGAAAACATTCATTGTTCGTCTTACGGAGTACAGTAAATCATCATATGTTGTTCTTGATTATAAGTTTGTAGACAAACTATGTCTAAGAAATCATAAAAGGGGACAATATAATAAGCCTTTCGACGGGCATAGGAATCTATGAAGAAAAGTCTCTTGCCATAAAACGGTGACATATGGATACAACCAATTTAACATATGCAAACAACTGAGAAATGTAAACAAGATCATTAAGAGAGAAATACAAAGTTTCAGATACAGAACATAAACTTAAAATGAAAATGAGAAGTAACCAAGATACTTGAAATTTCTGGTGAAAAGCAAGTTTATCTTGTGATATGCGCGATAAAAGAATCCAACTCTATTCGAGAAGAACCCCCTTTTTCTGTGGAACGCCTTACGGATTCTGCCAGTTCTTCTGCTCTTTTCCTTATTGCATCACCTTCTTCTGATGCCATCAGCTTCCTCACGACATTCTCTACCGTGGATGCACTTACTAGCTCTGCGCGTTTATCCCACTCTCTCACAGTCAGGCCTATTTTCAATATTTCTGTCACCAAGAAACCATTTTTTGGCTGGTCAGCATGCATAGGCCAAGCAGCTATTGGTATCCCCATAGTAATACTCTCTATGCAAGAATTCCATCCACAATGACTCATGAACCCGCCTGTGGAAGAATGAGCCAGGATTTCAGGTTGTGGTGCCCATTCTCTCATCACTAACCCGACCCCTTTTACTCTTTCCTCAAATCCTTCTGGCAACTCAAGTTTTCTAGCTTCCCCGGTAAAGATATCTCCTCTATCAGCTTCTCTTAACACCCATATAAACTTGTGTCTGCTTTGTTCTAATCCCATCGCCAGCTCTATGACTTCTCTATCGGAAAATATAGATGTTGTTCCAAATGATACATAAAGAACTGATCTTGGAGGTTGTTTGTTCAGCCATTCCAAACATATATTGTTTCTATTCGAGATATGATCGAGTTTAGTTGGCAAAATTGGTCCAATTGCCCATTGTTGTTTACTTTCTTCAACCAGCAATTCAAGAAAATCACCTTCAATCACTTTACTCGTATTAAGGATATCACCTGATCTAATACCCATATGTGGACTCTGAATAGCTGTGAAGTCCCTCATTTCATCAGGTATCCCTCCTTCAAGGTCGGGTAGCTTTTTAAGCAATTCTTCTCCAAGTTGGACAGGCTTCCCTCTAAATCTGCATACAAAACAGTACATGTTTAAAGCTGAAATGCCATTAAATATATATGATTCAGCATTAGGCAAGGAAGAAACATCCTGAACATTATAGGACATAAAAGGATCATGAACAACAACGATTCGTCTTGATTTTGAGGAGATATCGCGTAAAAAGGAAGCGATGGGCTCGCGAAGAAGCAAAGATGCATCCCATAATGGCTTATGATGTAATGGGAATTTGCTTAAGGCATCAAAGACAGGTGGAGGTGAGGCAAATTCAGGTATTGGAATGTCATGGAAGTAGATTTTGGCTATATCTGAAGGATTTAAGGCGTTGGCTCGAAGGCGAGCTTGACGGTTAAGTGCGGGAGAGCCAAGATAATAGACTGGAAGATCATATGATGAAGAGATTAAACAGGAAAATTGAAGAAATTGATTGAGATGTCCTTGAATTGGAAATGGAACCATGACTATAACTGCTTCATGATCTGAATTTCGTACTTCTTTCTGATCCTCCATGTCTCCTAATTGAGTTTTTTTTCATGGAAGAAGCAGGGTTATGTTTTTTCAAAGAAATGAATTGTGACCATATAGTTTTGGAGATACAGACAATTCACAGCATAATGCCTGGCTTCAACTATAACTATATAACATTACTTTTGTTTTATACAACTAAATAAAACCATTATGTGCTTTTGTTGCGATTTGAGTCTACACCCTTGACGTGACCGACACTCAGAACTGTCACTGGGCCAAAACAAACATTGGTCTGACATGCTACTAATTACAAAATACAATGACACTATGCGGAAGGTTTTAAAGGATGAGTATGCGATTGTTGTTCATCTTGTATTCTTAAGATATTTAGAACAAAACTTTGAAGAACTTAGTAAAACACAACAAAGTTTAAGAATATTTTCACTACTAGAAAATTTAAACTAGTAGAGAAACTAGAATCAGAAACAGATTAGATAAAATATACAAAATATTTTTCTTTTAAGGAGAATTGTTTGTGTTTAAAAAATCTAATGGATTCCAACAAACTTTGCAGAAACACGAAATTATCAAATCTTAATGAACCATTGAAGACAGAAGAACAAAAATTGATTTACAAATCTAAAATCTGTAACACATACCAAAATCTGGAAAAACAGAAAGAAGATCAAGATCACTGAATGCTCAATGTCCCCTTAAGGAAATTATTACCCTATAGTATCCGAGGTTTGGTTTGAAATATTTTCCAGGATAGAATGATCTCAATCACCAGTGTAATGATATCTAGAACGTTGGTGTCAGTGAGCTACTCAACGGCAGTAAAGTACACTTAGAATAATATATTTTAGTATTAGTAGAAGAAGTCCAAAAATTCTTTTTTTAAATAAGAGGAAATTCCTCAATTTATAGAAAACAAAGAATAGTGTGAAAAAGTTCTTATTATACCTTATCGGAAAGGTTATAAACCTTTGAAAAAATCACAATCTTTGGAAAAGATCAACATCTTTTCATAAAAGTCGCAACTTTTTGTAAAAAATCGCAATTTTTCATAAAAATCTCAACTATTCATAAAAATCGCAACTCTTCATTTTTCATTCACACATTTTAAAACCCAACAAAGATAAATTTAGAAAATAAACTCAATAACTTTTTTTAAAATCTGATATTTGTATTACATCATATGTTTGTAAAAAAAAGTGGTTAGATCAACTAACTCATTTATGAAGCCACTAATGTACTGGTATTGGAGCTTGGTTACCAAGACAAGCCCCAGGATACCTGAATACTCTACTTACAATATATAATAACTACTAATTATTCTAAATAAACGAGAACTCTTTGAAAGCAAGAGGCCTCACACTCCGAATAGTTTATGTATGAAACAAAAAAAAAAATAGTTCAAAGTGTGTTATTGTTATTTTTTTTCAAGGTAATGACTGAGAATTTGAAGAAAAACAAAAAATAAGTTGTTGAATTGTCCAAGTTACGGACCAATTATATGATATCAGTTTGGAGGTGTGCCAAGAAAAGAATGTCGTGCAGAAGTATCTGAGGTATGCACATGATAGTTCACATCATAAATTTTGCATATGTTAAATTTTCTTGTTTCATTGTCCTATATGAGATATTTTGTTTGTAGATCCTGTTTACCATTTTGACTTTTTATATGAAAATTTTGTTTGGAGTTAAAATGACTCTTGTTATAAAAGTAACTTATATAATCCTTATCGTTATATAAATGGTTCACATATATCCTTTCTATCATTACCAAATGAGCTCACATATACCCTTCATTAACAAAGTGAAAAAATAGTTTTAAATTAATATTTTTTACTTTGATTTTTTTAAAAAAAATCTCAAAATGATAACTAGGACTCTGCAAAACGGCTTCATGCACCCTAAAACTTTTGAACTTTGTTCTCTGATACCAAATTTGTCAAACCCGAGCCTACATCCTGGACATGATCGGCACTCAAAAACCATTGTTGGCCCCCAAGTGAACGCTTGGTCTGGCTCAAATCTCAGCGAAAGACTTAGTCACATAGAATAAACTCACAAGATAAACTTTAACTCAAATTTCTCAAAATGATAAACTCATGAATGTTTACAGAAACATTCAACTAGCATCAAGGGCAACTCAAGTTTAGAACATAACAATCGAAATAAACAAGACTCAGGAACTACTATTGTCTATCCATCTATTAAGCCTCTAATATTATGAGAGATGTCGGGACAAGACCCCCAATCATCCTAACAAACTGGAATAACTAAATATAAATAAAGGATCATTCGGAAGCAATGAAGCTAACCAATTAACTCTGGAACTCAATTGGATCAATGAATCGTTGGTTGATGATTTTGGTTACCTGTATCTGCATCATGAAACATGCAGGCCAAATAGCTTCAGCACATGAAATGTACGAGCATGTAAGGGGGAAACTAAAGCATGACATAAGTTTGAACTTGAACTGAAGAAATGACATACCTCATCTTAACTCACTAGCTCAACTTCCACACAATCTCAACTCATTTCAATATAAAGCATTGACAAAGATGCAATATAAAGAGAAAAGATTTTAAAGAAATAGATAACAACTCAATTTATTGAAACATATAATATAACACATTTTGTACACAAAAACAAAATAAGCTCTGTTTGGGAGATTCTCTAACCGAAAATCATCACTATGAGCTATGTGATGATACATCGTCTTGCCCGCCTTGCCAGAATTTTCATATACCTTGACGGGGTATAGAACTCCTCAACTAAGTGGATCCACTAGTCTATGCTAAAAAACAATTAAGAATCATCTAAAAAGTATGACCCTTCTTCTACCCACGTCGGCTACATGGTTTATAGGGGTTGTGAGTTGTTTGGACTCTCCCCCATATTGGTGCTCAATACTACTCTAAAAAATATAACTTAGCTCATATATTTCTAAAAAAACATTTCCTCATCCTCAACTTTGAGATTATTACTCAAAAGGTTCTCTCTAAAAAGAGATAGCACTCAAAACTCCTCATGAACTCTTTCGAAAAACGGTGTTTCCTCTCATCTTGTAAAAACATTTACTCTTGGGAATACTTAGTTCCCATATATCATTTTGAAGAAAATGAACTCAACTCTACTCTTCGTCAAGCTCAAGTACTGAAGTCTTATAAGTTCTTAAAGTTTGTGAAAGACTTCACAAAATGACTCAAATGAATTCTCAAAGTCTTGTCTGTAAACTCTATCATGAATTTAAATTATGAATTCAAGGGTTATGATTCATGTTATGAATGATCTCTCGATGTTTAGATGTAGTTTAAAGTATGGATATCAAGTAGAGTATGGAAAAAAAGAATGGAATAAGAGTAATATATCTAAGTCGTTGGTGGAATATGATCAACTCAAGCATGAGTTGGAAGCTATGAAAGTTTCTCTTGCAAACAAGGATACTGACATCACTTTCCTAAAAGCTCAGCTTCTGAAAAGCGCAGTCAAAGGGATCAGATTGAGAAGAACAGGCAGCCTTGAAGGTTCAACATGAAGCGCTGGCAGCAAAGAATGCTTCTGAAAAACCATGCTAATGCAGAGGCTCGACTAACCTTACTCTTTCAATCCCTTTCTCCTAAGCAACCCCTCACTCTCTTTCTAAATCCATGTATCAGACATCATTCCTCCTCTTTTTTTGAAACTCAATGAGTCGTGAGTATTGTTATTGTTCTCTTTGGTACTGATATTTTCAATGTTTTGACTATTGATGTTTTATTTATGAATGATATTTGCTTCTATTGACTTATCTCATTACTTTATACATTTTTACTCAAGCTCAATTTTGCCCAAGTGGTTATGAATTTGCTTGAACTACACTTCTATCAACTTATTTACTGTTTTAGTTCTTTTTTATGATGTCAAAAGGGGGAAATAGTTAAGGTATTAGATTAATGTTAGTTACCCTAAGAGGACTTGGTCAAGATCAATGTTAGTTACTCGAAGAGGACCTGGTCATGCTGATAGGGGGAACTTGTAAAAGAGGGAAGAACTTGAATAAGTTTGTCATTATCAAAAAGGGAGAAAATATTATTTTATAACTAATTTGAAATTTTAATGACTTAACCAACTTCAATAATGATTAAATAAGGGGACCACTGTAGTTACTTGAAGAGTCGTGTTGATAAGGGGAACTGGTGAAAGAGGGAAAGTTGAATAAATTTGTCATCATAAAAAAATGGGGGAAAATGTTATTTTTAAGTTGATCTAAAGTTTGACAATTTAACAAACTTCGGGTCTTAACAAGGACCTGATTGAGGAAAGACTCCATACATGAAAAAGATAAAAGATAATCGTCTCAAAGCTGTCAAATTTGTTGTGGTTGGTGCACATGTTTTTAGAGAAGTAGGCTTCCAACCAATGGCTTTGCTCAAAGGGTTTGTGTCCATATTATATAAGTTTCTTCTCCAAAGACACAACCCAAGTTTTGGCAAATAAAGTTTTGAATTCTAAGAATTCATAAGCTCAAAAAGGAAAAGTCATCGAGGAAGAACATTGATCATAGTCTAAAAGGGACCTGATGGAGTAATAAAGCGTCTTTTGTTTTATTTTGAGCACATTCTGATTTTCAGCTAGAGTTAGTTATGTCGGATTGTTAAAGTCTATATAAGCTATAGTTAGTTAGTGTAGTGAGCAACATAGTTGTTGCTTAGTGTAGTAGAGTTACTGCTTTCTTACTCTCTGATCCTTTGAGATTTGAGCTGTTCGTTCGAGTTAGCCTTGTTGAGTTATTGAAAAATCTAGATCGACTAGAGCTAGCTTGTTAGTGGGCTAGTTATTGCTTAATTATTTTGCTTATAGTAGATTTGCAACATTAAGGGGGTAAGGATTGAGAGTTTAACTCCTAGGTTGCAAGAGTTTGTAATCTGAAGCTTTACTCCATTTGAATGAAATGGAGTTTGGGTTGAAATCCTCTGAGACAGGTTATGGTTTTCTCCTTCCTTACGTAAAGGAGTTTCCTCATACGTAAAATATCTTGTGTCTGATTTACTTTGAGTTATGTATTTTCCATATTGTTATTTCTGTCAAGGGACATGTTCCACTGACCATTAATGTTAGGATTGGAAATAAGCAGTTGTAAATGCGGAATCTAGTAAAGCAAACCTCGAAAGATCACGAGTAAGAAGACAACGAGAAATATACCAAAAGAGATGAGCAATCCATTATAAATATGAGAGTATAAAATACAGAGAGAAACAACCTCAACCAATTCACTCGGAATATATGCGAGGTTCACACAAGTGATAACATATCAAGCTTGTGACCCATAAATTCTCTTCCTAACGAAAACTCTCAAAGCCTTTAAGATTACATTGTGAATGTTAATTAAGTTAGAAGAAATATTCCCCTATTTATAGAATCCTAAACTTTCTCCTGCCATAAAAAGGATTAGTCAATCCTAAACCTTTTCCTAATAGGAAAACCAATTTATGGTTATAATGAAGTCATGTTAGATACTCATAGATATAAGTGGAATAATGCATCGTAGAAAATCATGAGTTTTGTAGAAGTGTGGCAGGCAGGAAGCCTTTCAAAAGTTACTTCACTTAAGGTCCATTAGGCCCCTTGGCTGGAGGGGGAGTTTGTTGGGTTATTGACCATGTTCCAGCCAAAGGTCCATGTCCTGATCCTACTTGAAAAAGGATTGAAATTATTCTCTTTATTTGGTTTCAAATTCTATTAGGAAAAGGATTGGAATTGTAATCCTATTTGTAGTTGGTTTTGGCTTCGTAAGAAAAAGCACAACTCTATAAATAGAGGATGGTCTTGAGAGAATAATTCAATTGCTCATTGATATTGTTTTTGAAAGACATTAAAACATAAGAGAGGTTTTTTAGAGAGCTTTCAATAAGAGAAAAGAGAAAAGGAAAAAGGTTCTTTTGCTGCAGTCTTTTTCTCCGACCAGCAACGTTCAGATAGTGTTTCCCGATTAACTAACTGATGGATCAGGCTGAAATTTGGACTGAGTTTTCCTGACATCTTGTTGGTTGATTTGAACGGTGGATATCGGATTCGTAGGTCAGCAAGATCCTGTTTTAGGTCCCGAATAGAAGCTGGATTTGGGTGGTGTTTCTTTCTATTTATCTTTTGTTGGTGTAGCTATTGTTTGTTTTCTTTTGGCACTTGTTGTGTAGCCATTAGAAGAATATTTGTAAACCTCTTATTGGTATAGTAAAGCAATTCGAATCTTGTCGATCCCATGGTGGTTACCTTCGATTTGAAGAATTTTTCCACGTTAAACTTGGTGTTCTTTATTTGTTAAGATTTTCGGTTTTATATTTTCATCACAACAATTGATGGATGCACTTATTCTATCAAAGTGAAGGTAGAAAAATCTCTTTGCCTGATGGGTGTGAAGAGAGAATAAAAGGAAGACCACAATTCAAAATTTTAGCACATAGTTCAACGGGTGGTTTTATGAGTCATTGCGAATGGAATTCGTGTATAAATAGTATGTCCTTTGAGTTCCTATAGAAGCATGGATAAAGTATTCAGATCAACGAATGAATTCTCAACTTGTAACAAAGTATTCTCTCCATTTCAATTTGTTTGTCTAGTTTGACTTCACATCGAGTTTAAGTAAAGAAAACTTGCAAATCTTGTGATCTTAAATTTAAGATATGTTGAATGTATCAAAAAGTTCTTTAATCTTGTTATCATAAATATGTCATATTGAAAACTAAAATTAAAGAATTCCTAAAACAGAAAGAAGCATTTTTGTAAAAAACAACTTAAAGGAAAGTAAGACAAACAAATTGAAACGAAAGAGTATTTAAAAATTGGCACGTCGTGTTGAACATATTACATCAGATATGGTTGAAAACGTTGTGAGAACTTTGATGGCTTCAAAAGATGAGTAGGGATGGCAATGGGGCAGTGTAGGGTGGGGGCGGTGCAGGTTGAGCTTAACCTGCAAAATTTTTAATCTGCGCCGCCCCGTATAGAAACAATTTTCATTTTCAACGGACCCCTCCCCGCCCCACATAGACCCACCCCGCATAATATTTTTTAAGATTTTCTTTTTCTAGTTATGTTTGATACTAAAAATAAAATTCATAAAATAAATTCATTTTTTTACTAAGTTGTATTAATTTAATAGGATAGTGACATAGAATTTTATTTTTTAGAGGTCAATTGGGAAACATGCAAAGAAATTATATTATTTTTATTGAATCATTTTCATTTATTATCTTGAATATTTTAGTAGCTTTAATGAATTTATCTTAATAAATAATATTCTATCACTCTATAATATGTAAAAAAATAAAATTAAGTTTTAACCCACATAAAATTTGCATATACCTACAACCCGCCCCGCTCTACATTAATTTTGAAAAAATCCACTTCAGCTCACCCCGCATCCGCCTCGCCCCACATAGCCTTAAACCCACCCTGCCCTGCATCTTCCCCACCCCATTGTCAACCCCACAAGTGAGGAAAATAGCAGAAAATATGAGCAATGTTATAGTGAAATTTTCGTTACAAAGAAGTTTCACTATACTACAAATGAGTCTATGCATTGGCGGCATAAAAAAAATAGGCATAAGTCATAAATATGTCATTTAATCTAGCTTCAGCTGGCAATTATGTCCTCCAACTTTATATGCGCACAAGTTGACACTTGGACATAAAATAAAATTGAACAAGTAATGTCTTACGTGACATAATACACATAGTACACAAAATTGTCATGTAAGACACCATATAGGATGAATGTGTCTATTTATGTAATTTTATACAAGTTAAGTATTTACTTGTGCACACTCAAAATTGGAAATATAAATGTCAGCTGAAGCCAAATTAAAGAATATATTTATATATTATGTCAAATATATACTTAAATTACCACTTTATTTGGAAGAAGTTGATATAATATACTAAATTACACTAATTTTGAAACATTATATCATATAATAATTTAAAGTATAAAGTTTTGAAACTTTAACTCCATTGGATATAAAGTCGTTTTAATATTCTTTTTATATACACACACATTTTGTTCGATTCTTCCTAGCTTTTGTGCTGGTCTCTTTTCTTTTGGACCGCAAGCCAAAGTCATTTGACGTGAACTTTCTTGGAATTGTACAAAACTCCAAAGTCTTTCTAAACAAGGTTTTGATTCAGCAGTAAGAGCGCAATTTAAAATTTATAAGTTAGACATAGATAAAAAAACAAATATCTAAGTAAAAAATAATAGTAAAATGAATCAATATAATCCACCGAATTTCGAACTATATCCCACTTATAGGATTTATCGCTTATAATAAACCACCAAAAAAAAACATATGTACAACTTTTGAGTGAATCACAAGTTAGCAATAAAATTGAAATGATAAAGAAAAGGTCCGCATATGTGTCAATGTCAAAGAATAATGCCCAAGAATGGTGATAAAGACATATGAAAAAGATGGATTAATACATCCATTAGTTGGAAGAATATTATGATTAAATATAGTTATGATTAAATATAACCGAGAAGGGTCTAAAATACGCTTAAAGTATTGAAAATGGTATAAAATTACTCTTTATCCACCTATTGCCTCCAAAATATCCTTCTCATCCACCTATTAGATCCAAAATATCCTTGTCATCCACCTTTTGATTCAAAATTGACCACTTATTTAACGGTTTTATATTTAAACTATTTAAAAAAAATAATTAAAATACGTGGCACTCAACTATTTGTTATAATTTAACTTATTAGTATAATTTATAATTCAATCTACTATCCACTCATTACTAATTAAATCCCTCTAAATTAATAAATCTGTCACATTATTAATGCAAGCTACTGCTAATTGAGTGTTTTTAAAAATTATGAAAGTAAATTATCATATATTCAAGTGGCTAAATAAAAATCACCGATAAACTTAAAAATCTGACTATGTTCATCTTAATTATTCTTATGTCCCAATTATGTGATGTTACTTCATAGGTAACTTTTTTTCAAAATAATATATTAAAGGTTTTAAAACAAATCATAAATATTTATAAAATTATATTTAAAAAAAGTGCATGAATTAATTCGGGATGTATTACTTCTTTACCTTTAATAATAAATTTCTAATTCAATTTTGAAAGAAAATGTCCTACTAAATAAGCAGCTCAACCTAAATTTAATTGGGGCTTCGATTCGGATTCGAATAATTTTCGTTTTCATTTTCAGAAATCTATAATTTCATCGTGTTTTAGTAGTGTTTATGACGATTTTGATATTATAATTTCGATTCGGACTCACAATGAAGATTAATTTCTCCACTAATTAGTTAATTTATTGTTATTGATTGACGTGTAAAAAATAAATTAATATTATTATTATGGTATACTATTTTTGCACCACTCAATTAATAGTGGATATATTATATTATTATTATCTGTGAAGATAAAACAAGTTTTATGACATAATCACATACCTTTATTTTCTTTGTATTATTATCATCTGATATTTCAAGATTTATATACCTTCCAAGAACAACTTTTTCTTGGAACATCATCAAAAAAAATATTCAAAGTCTTATCAAATTTCATAGAAATTAGGGAGGATCCGACAGAAGTACGAAATTTCGATATTTCCACAAACATGTGTAGCAACATACAACAAGATGAAGTAGCTATAGTTATGGTTCCATTTCCAGCACAAGGCCATCTCAATCAACTTCTTCAACTATCCTGTTTAATCTCATCATCATATGATCTTCCTGTCTATTATGTTGGCTCAGCTATACATAATCGTCAAGCTCGTGTTCGAGCCAACGCCTTAAATCCATCAGACATAGCCAAAATCCATTTCCATGACATCCCAACTCCTGAATTTGCCTCACCACCACCTGACTTTAATGCCTTGAGCAAATTCCCATCACAACTTCAGCCATTATGGGATGCTTCTATGCTTCTTCGCGAGTCCATTGCTTCCTTCTTACGCGATATTTCTTCAAAAGCAAGACGAGTCGTTGTTGTTCATGATTCTTTAATGTCTTATAATGTTCAGGATGTTTCGTCCTTGCTCAACGCGGAATCATATGTATTCAATTGCATTTCAGTGTTCACTTTGTATTGTTTTATATCATTGTCTATGGGAATGCATGTTCAACTTGAAGAGGGATTGCTTAAAAAGTTACCTACCATTGAAGGAACTTTGACAGATAATATCAAGAATCTTGGAGCTTCTCAGAGACCATATATGGATATTAGATCAGGTGATATCCATAATACAAGTAAAGTAATCGAAGGCGAGTTTCTTGATTTGCTTGTACAAGTAGCAAGTAAACAGGAGAAGAAACAATGGGCAATTGGACCAATTTTGCCTATTAAACTAGATTATGTCTTGAATAAGAATGATATATGTCTCGAGTGGCTAAACAAACAACCGCCAAGATCAGTTCTATATGTATCTTTCGGAACAACAACTTCACTTTCTGATAGGGAAATTAAGGAGCTCGCGATGGGATTAGAGCAGAGCAAACAGAGGTTTTTATGGGTGTTGAGAGATGCTGATAGAGGTGATATCTTTACCGGAGAAGCTAGAAGACTCGAGTTGCCGGAAGGATTTGAGGAAAGAGTAAAAGGGGCTGGGTTAGTGGTGAGAGAATGGGCACCACAGCCAGAAATCTTGGCTCATTCGTCCACGGGGGGTTTCATGAGTCATTGCGGATGGAATTCTTGCATTGAGAGTATTACTATGGGAGTGCCAATAGCTGCTTGGCCTATGCATTCTGACCAACCGAAAAATGGTTTCTTGGTTACGGAAATGTTGAAAATAGGCCTGCTTGTGAGGGAGTGGGAGAAACGCGAGGAGCTGGTGAGTGCATCCACTATTGAGAACGTTGTGAGGAAGTTGATGGCATCAGAAGAAGGTGATGCAATTAGGAAAAGAGCAGAAGAATTGGGAGAAACAGTAAGGCGGTCCACAGAGAAAGGGGGTGCTTCTCGAATGGAGTTGGATTCTTTCATAGCGTATATCACAAGATAGACTTGATTTGGATCTTAGTAAGATGATTGCTATTAATGTATTTCTCTTTTAACAGATAATCTGTTTTTAACATGAATAAATTGTTACCTATATGCTTCGCAATATCTGTTTTACAAACTCAGGTGTGGTGAACTTTTCGATTCATTGAATATATCCATTTCCACTGCATTGACACGATAAATACTACTATTGGAGTGAATCAAGGGATCGTGTCCTTTGGAGCTCCTGTAGCAGCTTGGACAATACATTCAGATCAGCCAAGGAATTCTCAACTTGTAACAAAGTACATGAAAATTGGACTAATTGTTACAAGTTGAGAATTCCTTGGCTGATCTGAATGCATTGGCCATGCTGCTATAGGAACTCCAAAGGACATACTCTCTATACTCGAATTCCATCCGCAATGACTCATAAAACCGCAAGTTGAACTATATGCTAAAATTTCCAATTGTGGTGCCCAATCTCTAACTATAATCCCTCTTTCTTTTGTTCTCTCTTCATATCCTTCAGGCAATTGTGCTTTCCTAACTTCACTTGCAAAAACATCTCCTTTGTCAGCATCTCGGAGCACCCAAACAAACTTCTGGCAACTCTTCTCTAGTCCAATCGCGAGCACTTTGATTTCTTCATCACACAATGAAGTAGTCGTGCCAAATGACACGAAAATAACTGAGTTGCGCTCTTGTTTGTCAAGCCAATGAAGGGACTCGTGGCGTTTGTTTGAGTCTTTGCTCTTCTCTTGTGGCTCCATGGGGTTGAATGGACCTATAGCCCATTGCTTCATACTATCGTATTCTTTGGCCATTAAATCAAGGTACAAACTTTCAATCACTCTTGATGAATTATAAAGTTCACCACTATGGTTCTTCCCATCACATTGTTCTTGTATCTTCATAAATTCCCAAAACTCTGGAGGAAAAGAATCTCCAACTGTTGGAATGTCTTCGTAATTTTCAGTTCCGGGATGGAAAGGCTTTCCTTTGAGTTCCCAATGGTATGAATATAACATGAAAGCTGAAGTACTATTGAAACAGTAGCACTCTATGTTTGGTATTAGTGGCAAATCTTGAACTACAAATTTCATCAAACTGTCATAAATGACAACAACTTTGCGATGATTTGCGCTTAGAAGTTCCTGTACTAGCGAGCAAACTGGATCCCGGAGATGGAATGTGGCGTAAAATGAAGGAATTAGCTGATGTGGATATTTGAAAGAAGCATTAGGATTAGGCAGGGGAGTTTCAAAAGAAGGTGTTTGATGAAATTCATGGAAATTGATATTTGTTATGGTGAGTGGATCAAAGCCATGAGCTCTAATTTTTGCTTGTTGAATGTGTGATGTGATTCCAATATAATGGACTGGGATATTGTACATGGAAATGAGCCTAGAGAGGTGGAGGAGTTGGTTGAGATGGCCTTGTGCTGGAAGTGGCACCATGACCACAGCCAACCGGGCGTCGTCTTGTAGTGGTGGAGTCAGGAATTCTACTACAGTGTGATTTTCCGACAAAGGGTGTCCTAACTGATCCTCCTCCTTTGATGTCATCTTGCATAGCTACCCGAGCATTGTCTAGCAATAGTGGAGTCAGGAGTTTCACTACATTGTGATTTTTTGGCATAGGGTGTTCAACTGACCCTCCTTTACCACCAACATCTTTCGCAATAATTTGGCCAACTGACACCCCTTGGTCAACTATAGTTCCTTCCTCAACGTCTTCCGAACCATTTTGGCCAATGGACCACCCTTTGTCTACCGTAGCTTCACCCCTGATTGCTTCTTGCACAATATTTTGGCCACGTGTACTTTTTGAGCTAACTTTTTCGGCCATTGAGCTATTTTAGAATAAAGATCTCAAGTACTACACAAAAATATCTTTTTTGAATGAATAAAAAAAGAGTCTCTAGTCTAAAGGTTATAAAATATTAACAAAAATTTCAAAATGGTATATGAATATTTATTTTAACCAAAAGGGCAAAATCGTTGGAAGGGAAGTGATTTCTCTCGCCGGAAAAAGTAAAATTGTTGCCTCAGCAGCGATTTCCAAAACAAATTTTTGTTAATGATTTTTTAATGAATCGCTGCCTAATCAGTGATTTCTTAAATTTTTTAAATTATTTATTTAAAAAAAAACTAAGAGCAAATCGCTTCAAGGGCAGCGATTTGTCTCCAAATTGTTTTTTTATTTTTCCAATCATTTTTTTTTAATTTTTTTTTTACAATTTTTAAAATTAAATTTTAAATTTTTTAAAGAAATTTTAATTTTAAATTTTTCTATTACTTATTCCAAATAATTTTTTTTTTAATGATTTTTAAAAATAAGTATCAATCAAAAATTTTCAAAAAAATTGATTTAAAAAAATATTTTTAAAAAATGGAGACAAATCGCTGCACTTGCAGCGATTTGCTCCTAATTTTTTTTTAAATTTTAAATAAAAAATTAGAGAAATCGCTGCTTAGGCAGCGATTTATTAAAAAAATATTTTTAAAAAATATTTTAGAAATCGCTGCCAAAGCAGCGATTTCTTTCAATCAAATTTTTTTCGATGACAAAAATCGCTCCTCTTCTAGCGATTTTGCCCTTTTGGTTAAAATAAAAATTCATATACCGTTTTAAAATTTTTATTAACATTTTATATCCTTAAGGCTCCGGACTCAATAAAAAAAAGATGAGTTTTGATATAGAAACAAACAGAGGAGAGAACCACAAAACAAAAAGATATTTTACCATCATATATATTCATGTAAGTTGCAAATGAGCACGTAAATAATCACAAGAAACATAAATAATGGACAAGAAATAAACGTGACTAATTTAAGTAAGACCAATTTTGTTTTCACGAAAGGTTCTCAGCCACACCTTCCATAAAGTCATGAATGGACGTTCAATATTCAGTTCAATATTTTAAAGTTTAATTTCGATATCAAAAAAAAAAAAGTACTAAACGTGAAATTTAGAAAGTTTGGTTTGATTTAATTTTAGGTTAATGTCCACCTATAAATAGAGTAGTGGTGCAAATTTTGAAAAAGGCATAATATACAATAGGCATAATACATAAATATGCTCTTTAATTTGGCTTCGAATGCCTTTTAATTTTGGGTGTCCACAAATACACTTAAACTTGTATAAAGTTGAACAAATAGACACACATGTCTTACATTTCATTCTACATGTCATTTTTTGTCCTACGTAGTGTCCTAAGTGTATTTTGCCAAGGACTCATGCGTTTATTTATTTAAAAGTTGGATGGTTAAAATATTTGTTTGTGTATTACGAAAATTGGAGGTCAAAATTAAAATTAAAAGTCAAGTTTAGGGTCAAATATATGTATTATGTCTATACAATATGCCCTTTTAACTTGGATTCAAATCACATTTATGATATAGAAACAAATGGAGTAGAACTAAAAAATAAAAAGATATTTCACTATCATATATATATAACTAATGACAAGAAACATAGCTAATGGAGACGAAATAATCATGGCTAATTAAGTAAGACAGATTTTATTTTCACGAAAGGTTCTCAGCTACACCATGGATAAAATCATGGATGAACATTCCATATTTAGTTCAGTATTTTAAAATTTGATTTAAATATTAAATATAAAAGTTTAAAAGTTAGGTTTGATTTCATTTCAAGTTTATCTCCAACCTATAAATAGAGTAGAGGTGCAAGTTTTGAAAATAAGGTTTAACATAAATTCATACTAGTTGTACGATGCATTATTCATTTCGATCATATTCAAATGAAAGACTTATTTAAAAATATCTTAGTTTTAATAAAATTATTATTGATAGAATTTTTTAAAATAAATAAATAGAAAAAAGAATTTCCCCTGAACTTGTTAGCAAAATTTTAGCACTTTTAACTATACAAGTGTTTTTTACCATCACCACCCCAAAAAAATTTAATTTGAACTGAATTTATTTACCCCTTAAAAGAGTGACGTGGCAAAATTTATATCACAAACTTTTTCTAAGCACGTGAGCAAGGAAAAGACACCAAAAAAAACTGACACATGTCATCTTTTTATTGAATAGTATACTTAAAATAACTTATTTTACTAATTTTAAAATATTTTATTTTGAATTAACTTTTCTCTCTCTGTTTTTCTTTTTCTTCATTTTATTTTTATCTTTTGTTTCTTTTTCTAGATCTTCTTCATTTTTTTTCCTCTTCCCATAGCTCTTTCTCTTTTTTATTCTTTCCATTCAGTTCAAATAAACATTTACTCTCAAATATAACTAATTTTCCACATTTTTCCTTCTTCTTTTGTTTTTTACTTTTAATCGTTTCTTATTTCTTTTACAAAAAATTGTATTTGACTCACCGAAATCATTTTTGTCATCAATGAAGATTATTTGATCCATCAATTTAAAGAGTTATCCGAATGAAGTTGATTTCCATTATAAAGAAATTTGAAGATATTGTTGGCAAAAGATTAACTATAGATATTCGTGCAATTCATTAATAAATTTTTATTTTTATGCAAATAATTTTTTTAATCTTGGAGAAAGGTGGTATGATGTAACTAAATTGAAAATACAATCACTACAATAAATATGATATTTAACTACGAAATTACTAGCTATAATATGAAATTCATCACTAATTGATCATCTCATTGCTAAAGATCTATGGCTAATACTTAAAGTGACGAAACATAACATTTCATAACAATATTTTGTCTACTAAAATTTCACACCAAAAAATAAGTTGGCGTTATTTATTGAGTAATGTTAGCTACAAATATAAAGCTATCAATGACACTGGGCGTGACAAATTTTTTGCAACAAATTTTAAACAAATGAAAAATATAAATAAACATCTCTAAAATGTCATAAAGAGATCAAGATTTATAATAATCCACAAAAGTCATGAAATATTCATATAGAGATCAAATCTAAATCATCCTAGTTCGAGAAATACATCATTAACGACCCTCGAATCATAAATAAATCTTAGGAGAGCAGAATCAAGGGAGAAACAGATTTATTTGTGTGGTTGATTTATTTTCCATCTGTTTACTATTTGTTGCAAACAGACACATTATTTTGTCACTAAATGATGTACCCAATTTATGACAAATCATTTTTGTCCTAAAACAATCAACATTTGGGCACAAAAATTTGTTACTAAAACTATGATGATTTAATAGCAACGAATTACAATTTGTACTTAATTATTGTAAAAATTTAACTACAAATTTTACATTTAACTGTGACTTTTTTTGTCACTAATAATTCAAATAACGGAAAAGGGCCTAAAATATCTTTAAAGTATTGAATTCTAGTATAAAATTATCCTTCATTCACATATTGACTCCAAAATGGCCTTCTCATCTATCTAGTGGCTCCAAAATGCCTTTGTCATCTACATTTAGGTTCAAAATTGACCGCTTATTTAATTGTTTTAAAATTAAACTCTTTAAATATTTTTTAAAATACTTGGCATTCAACTATTGGTTATAATTTAATTTATTAATATAATTTATAAACCAACTCACAACTCACTCATTACTAACTAATTCCACTCAATTAATAATTAATTATAATACTAAAATCGCCATAAACACTACTAAAATACGATAAAATTATAGATTCCTGAAAATGACATCCAAAATTATTCGAGTCCGAATCAAAGCCTCAATTAAATTTAGGTTGAGCCGCTTATTTAGGAGGACACTTTCAATAGAATTCTATTTCAAGATTGAATTAGAAATTTATGATTAAAGATAAAGAAGTAATACATCCCAAATTAATTCATGCACTTTTTTAAATATAATTTTATTAATACTTATGATTTGTTTTAAAACCTTTAATATATTATTTTGAAAAAAAAATTACCTATTAAGTAACATCACATAATTGAGACGTAAGAATAATTAAAATGAACATAGTCAGACTTTTAAGTTTATCGATATTTAGAAACTTGAATGTATGATAATTTACTTCTATAGATATTTTCACCTCAAATTTTTGAAAACACTCAATTGGTAGTAGTTTTTATGTTGTTGCATTAATAATGTGACGGATTTATTAATTTGGAGGGGTTTAATTAGTAATGGTGGGTAATGGATTGATTTATAAATTATACTAATAAGTTAAATTATAACAAATAGATTAACGCCACGTATTTAAAAAAATATTTAAATAGTTTAAATTTAAAATCGTTAAATAAGTGATTAATTTTGAACCAAAAGGTGGATGACAAGGGCATTTTGGAGCTGATAGTTGGGTGAGAAGGTATTTTGGAGCCAATTGGTGGATAGATAGTAATTGTGTATCATTTTCAATACTTTGAGGGTATTTTAGGCTCTTTTCTGTTCAAATAATTAGGGATGACTATATTATTCTCTTTATTTAACATATAATTTTGAGACAAATAATTTTTGGTCACATAGATAAAAAAAATTTGTTCTCATTTTATTATTTAGCTATTTGAATGTAATTTACATTTTTTTAAAAATTTATCTATATAGATGGAGTATAATTGACATACTATTTTTACATGATTATGTCAAACAAATTAAATAATTTTAGTAGTTAATAGAAATCATTAAGTGACGGAAATCATAGTTGTTAATTTATATTTTAAAACTAAAATATTACAGTAAAAGTAAAAAAAAATCATTTTAATTACTTGACCTTCCCTCCACTTTCAGTGCATTAAATTCCCTTCACTCACTTTTTTCCACCTTTTTAGAACTAAAATCTAAAAACCCAATTAAAATACAATTACAAATATTATTTTTAAAATTAAAGTTTGAATACATATTTTGTTTACATCATGATATCAAAAAGTATTTTTAGAATTAAAGTTTGAATACTAAAATTCTTTATTTTCTTTTGCACAGGTATATGAAGATGTAAAAAAGTGACTTAATGAGTGAAAATGTAAGATAATGGAGAACTGGTATACAAGGAAACTACGTACTTTCATATTTTTAAATTGAAAAAATACCCTCAATCTATGTTCGAAATTTCGGAGACATACTTACATTATACTAAGGTTTTATTACCACTTTAACTTATTTTATAAGTAATTTTCTATCCTTTTTTTGCTTACGTATCACTAGCTTTGAAAAAAATCAATCAGCATTGGACCCACAAAATAGTGTTTCGCTGAGATAGGAGTTATGGTCGTTTGAAGTTAACCAAAACTTACTTAAAATTTCCAGATTTTCTTGCTCTTTCATAAAATAAGTATTTTCAGACTTTTCAAACCCTTTTCTAGTTCTTTCTAATTGCGAGATATTACACTTTTTGTAGTTAATATAAGACTTTCAGTGTCGACACGCTAAATTGTCTTTATATACTATTAGTGACCAGCATTTAGAGACGAAAGATTGAAGAAATATTTTTTGTCATGGAATTTTTTTGCAAGAGGTAATAGATATACAATAATTAAAATATTTATAAGTTGGGTTATAAAAAGTACGTAATAATAAGCTATTGTGCATATTTTTTTCTAGAACCTACAGGATCATCGATCCCCTTTACTATAATGTGTGGCACATCAATGTGACAATAAATTGTTTCTTTGGTGAGTAGTAGGGTGTGCGGATTTCGATTTAACCAATAAATTGTACTCAAAAGAATGTTATTGCTATTGGTTATTGGGGTTACTAGTTTTGTGAGTGCTCTTATTGGACTATCAGTTCAGTATTTGTTAATGATCACTAATTAATTAATAACAAATTAATATTTTATTGATTTAGCATATTTACAAATTAAATGAAAAAATGTTTTGATTAAATGTTTCACTATTAAAGACTGATAATAACGCAAGTGTTGGTTGGCGTAAGGTATATGAAGTTAGATGTTAAAATGTCGCAAGGAAAAGAACTTTCATCCACAATTACAAAAAATATATTTCCTACTTTCAAGGAAAATATTTTTCATCTCTAAAAGTCAAAAATCAGAAAATGACTTTCTCATGAAAAATAATTATTTGAAAAATATTTTGGGCTAATTTTAAATAGGGATAATTGTATATAATAGCAAATTAATAACCTAAAATAAATGAAGTAGCTACGGTTTGATTTAATTGTGCTCAATAGTAAACGTTAGCCAAAGTTTGTCAGTCGCCTTTATTCAAAAAATCTCGCTCGTCACTCTCCCATTCTCGCTCGCCACTCTCCCTCTGCTCACCTCTCTCGCTTTATACACAGAAGTGTATAAATTGTGTCTCTGTTTTGTATAAAGCGAGAGAAAATTGTATATACACATGCAAAAACATATATCTTCATGCTATACACTTAATTATACAATTTACAAACATTTTACTTCAATTCAATTGTAGACAAATGCAAATTTTATACAAATATTGCAGCGAAAAAGGCCAACGAATTATACAATTGCGAATTATACAATTGCAGTGAAATACAATTTTCTCTCGCTTTATACAACAGAAGTGTATAAATTGTGTTTCTGTTTTTGTATAAAGCGAGAGAAAAACATATATCTTCTTCCTATACACTTATAATTATGCAATATACATACATTTTACTTCGATTCAATTGTATGCAAAACAAATTTTATACAAATCATTGCAGTGAAATAGGCAGTGAATTATATAATTGTGCATTATACAATTGCAGTGAAATAGGATAGCGAATTATACAATTGCAGCGAAATAGGCCAGCGAATTATACAATTTAGGCCAGTGAATTATACAATTGTATATGTATAGCGAATTATACAATTTCTATGTTTGCTATGGAGCACAATTATGCAAACTTTGCTATAACATACAAATATGAATTTTTTGTTTGCTATATCATATATGTGAAAGTTGCCATTTTAAATAAGGCAAAATATATAAATTTTACTAGTTTAGATTCTAATTATTAAGAATTCCGATATTTTTTTTTAGGAAAAATTGTATATAATAGCAAACTAATAACCTAAATTAAATGGAATAGCTAAGGTTTGATTTAATTGTGCTCCATAGCAAACATTAGCTAAAATTTGCCAGCGTCTCTCTCCCAAAAATCTCGCTCGCCACTCTCCATTCTCGCTCGTCTCTCTCGCTTTATACACAGAAGTGTATAATTCTGTTTTTGTTTTGTATAAAGCGAGAGAAAATTGTATATACATGCAAAAATGTATATCTTCGTGTTATACACTTAATTATACAATTTACAAGCATTTTACTTCAAATATTGCAGAGAAAGAGGCCAATGAATTATACAATTGCAGTGAAATACAATTTTCTCTAGCTTTATACAACAGAAGTGTGTATATTGTGTTTCTGTTTTTGTATAAAGCGAGAAAAACATATATCTTCTTGCTATACACTTATAATTATGCAATATACATACATTTTAATTTGATTCAACTGTATGCAAAACAAATTATACAATTGCAGGGAAATAGGCCAACGAATTATACAATTTAGGTCAGCGAATTATACAATTGTATATGTATAGCAAATTATACAGTTTTATGTTTGCTATGGAGCGCAATTATGCAAAATTTGCTATAGCATACAAATATGAATTTTTTGTTTGCTATATGTGAAAGTTGCCCTTTTTTTTTATCTTACTTTCTATACCATTTTCGGCTATGGGATACATGTATACCAACCTGTCAGATACATGTATCCACCAGGTTTAAAAGCTCCAGATATATAATTTAATACTTTTGAAACAAATGTTATAATATATTTTCTTAATTAAAGGAGTAACTTATGAGAAATTAACAAACAAAATCAATTTGAATGATGCTTCCATATTAATTATTACCAGATTACTTTTTTAAAAATCCAAATTATAATTTTGTTCGACTATAATTACTCTTAACAATTTTTTGAGGATTTTGTTCTCTTGAGTATAATTACCCTCCAGATCTATGTATTCCACAATTTTTTAGTATAATTACTTCAACAACTTCTATTAAAAAAAATTAAAATTAAAATTTCTTTTATTTATTTTCTAGTAACAATAAAATGAACAACTTTTTCAGAAATTCAAATTTGTTTTTTTTTTTTTAATTTTGTGATTTTCTTTTCAATGTTTCATGTTTAATGAACAATGTGTATCCCGCACTATGTATCTGATTCATGCATCTAGTGTCATTTAACGTATTTCATTAGGAGTATCTGAATATACATGTATTAATTTCTTCCATTTATTTTCTAGCAACAATATAGAGAACAAAAATCATTTTTTAAAATTTTGTGATATTTTTCAATTTTTCATGTTTAGAGAACAATGAGTATCTCACACTATGTATCTAATTCATGCTGCTAATTTCATAAAATGTATTTCAATAGGTGTGTTTGCTATTACGTATATCGATACATAACATGTATTTATTACTTGTTATGTATGTGAAACATATATCTAATTATTTGATATTAATCTTTCAAATATATATCTATATATATATATATCTTTTTCTTCGTTCCAACATCTCAAATCTTATCCTCTAAAATTATTTCATTTTTCGAAGCTATGTTGTTGGCATAGGAGTTTGGGGACAGTTGTTAATGTACATTTAATTAAGTAATTTGAATCTTTAAGATAATTATTCAATATTATATTTAAGAATTTGTGTGTCTGATTTAATTTTTTAAAATATATGATAAAATTATTAAAAGTGGTATTATGAGTAATATTTCTAAACTATACGAAAAATATGTATAAATGATAGTTAAATATGTCTAATTATCTAATTTTTCTTTTCAAATATAGACAATCAAATGATTAGTTTAAGACAAACATATCCACAATTTTATTACATTAAAAAGTATCCAAACGTCATAGAAAATAATACACCAAAATAATTATAAAATTATACCCCTTACATTCAAACCCCACTAAATAATACACTATATATCCATTAACTAATTTCGCTTAATTGATACACACATATTGATAATTATATTGGGTTTTATGGCTCATTTATGCAGTTTTCCCTTGAAAAATATACAAGGACTATACAATACAACTTACCTATACATAATTTATACACTAACTATACAATATCGTATGCTCAAAAAACTGAATATAGCTTAACTATACATGAAGTATACACTGATGAATTCAATCTCCAACAACTCAAAATCACCTCTAGACAGTTCCATAATTTAGATATAAAATCCCTTACAATGTTTTGAGCCTTTTTATTATAATTTGCTCGCAACGATTCATGTCTTCGATATTATCAAATTCTAGAGAGAAAATCCGAGGAAGAGGAAGAAGAAGAGGAGAAGGAGAAAGAGGAAGACGAAGAAGAGGAGGAGGAGAAGAAGAAGAAATAGCAGCAACCATTAATGATGAAATTCAAAGTTAAAAAAGTATTTGGCCAATTTTGATAATTTTTAAAATTAGACCAATTTTTAAATTGTAAATTTTAGGAAAAAGTAAACATAAAAATTATTTTAACTAAAACATCTATTTTGAATTAATAATTTGTTATACTGCACAATTTTCTCTAAATAAAGCAAAGGGTCGAGTGATCCCTTGTGCATAAGGGTAAATCACATAAATATGCTATATTAAAAAAATATTTACCAATTATGATAATATAATTTTTCTAACTAAATATAACAGTTTTTTTTTAAATTGACAAAAAAGTTGGGTCTCTTGCATCTTTCTCGGTTGTTTTTCCTCTTCCTTTTTCTTAAATTTGTAACGACCTGTTTAGTCGTTTTGAGCAGTAGAGTTATTTCAGGTAATAACTGTCTGGGTCGACGGATCCCACGACGGACCGTCATGGGCGCGACGGACCGTCGAGGGTGTCTCGTTCCAAAACACTTAGATCCTGAAAATTTGAGTACTGGGATCGACTCTCTGAACGTCACGACGGAATGGCAGGACGGACCGTCGTTGGCACGACGGACCGTCACAAATCTTTTCACAGAATTAACTCTCTGAACTCTGTGACGGACATGCAGTACGGACCGTCACAGTCGTGACGGACCGTCACAGGCTGCGTAACCCTGGCTGGGTCGGATTTCTGTTAAAAGTTTTTAAGGGGCGTTTTGGACTATTCATTCTTATAATTATAAAGTTAGTGGATTAATGTTAATAATTCAATTACGTGGGGGTTAAAGGAGATAACCTTGAAATAAAAAGGGGGTTATTTTTATCATCTTTTATACTTAATTATATGACAATTAGGGTAAAAGAAAAAGGGTTTGAATAAGAAAATATAAAAGAAGAGAGGGACACGAACGAGCGAGAGAAGAGGAGAACGAAGAGGAAAGCAAAGACCTAAGGAGTGAGTAGTTGCTTGATCACGATTCTTCGGAATGCGTATGGTATGGTATTAGTATTGTAAAGTCTTCTATGTGCTTAATTGTATGCTTGCATGATGTGATTATGAAATTGTAATGGGTTGGAAAGATGAGGTTGTGAAGCTTAAAACTAAACCCTCTCTGTTAATGATGATGCCTTGGTATAAAAGAAGGCTTGATGAACTAAAAGAATGAGGTTAATGGATCGGGTGTCACGTTCCGACACCAGGATAGTAGTAGTGGATCGGGTGTCACGTTCCGACACCAGGATAGTAGTAGTGGATCGGGTGTCACGTTCCGACACCAAGATAGTAATAGTGGATCGGGTGTCACGTTCTGACACCAGGATAGTAGTAGTGGATCGGGTGTCACGTTCCGACACCTGGATAGTAGTAGTGGATCGGGTGTCACGTTCCGACACCAGGCTAGTAGTAGTGGATCGGGTGTCACGTTCCGACACCAGGATAGTAGTAGAGAATCGGGTGTCACGTTCCGACACCAGGATAGTAGTAGTGGATCGGGTGTCACGTTCCGATACCAGGATAGTAGTAGAGGATCGGAGTGTCACGTTTCGACACTTGGATAGTAAAAAGATTGAATCTTGAATCATGTTAATATACTCAGATTTAAAGAACCTATTTCCCAAATGAGTATGGTGTGGAGGCATGAGTCCTCATAGTTGTGCTTGGGTGGTGGCCAATGGTTATGGTACTTGTTGTTGTTATCTGTTGAGTATGGTAGTCGATTTTATGTTATTATCTGATATATATTGCTTTCTATTTTGAGTTGGCCGATGATACCTACTCAGTACTTGTGCCTCGTACTGACCCCTACTTGTATGTTTCTTTCTTGTTATTTGTGGAGTGCAGCAAACGTGCCATCGACTTCGACTCAACCGCAACTCTAGCCAGACTTCAGCACATAATCAGATTTCAGGGTGAGCTATTGTTCCTAACTCAGACTGGATTCTTTCCTTCGCGTCTTGATGTCTTGAAGTTCGGACATGGACCATCTCTTTTACTTATTTTAGTTTCTTAGATACTCTTAGATTTAGTAATTTGAGGATAGATGTTCTTGTGATGATGACTTCCAGGTTTTGGGGATAGTAATTGATAAACTTTAGAAGTTATTTAATTGATTTCGTTAATGAGTTTTAAGTCTTCCGCATTATTTTCTGTTTATTATGGTTGAAATGTTGGGATTAGATTGGTTGGTTCGCTCACATAGGAGAGTAAATGTGGGTGCCACTCGCGGCTCGTTTTGGGTCGTGACAAACTTGGTATCAGAGCATTAGGTTCGTTGGTCTCATCACACAAGAACGAGTCTAGTAGAGTCTTGAGGAACGGTAGGGGGATGCCTTTACTTTTCTTTGAGAGGCTATAGGACTTTAGGAAAAATTCCATTCCTTCTTTCTTTCGTGCTATTACTTGGATCCAATTGGTATCTAGGTGATACAAATTGGTATCTGACCATCTTCACTCTATTTCGCAGATGGTTAGAACTAGAGCAACAACTGCGCCAACACCAATACCGACAAGACAAGATGCGTCTGAGCCAGCCACTGGGCTGTAGCTCGAAGAGGAGCCGTGGCAGAGGTCGCGGGAGGACGTCCTCTAGAGGAAGAGGACAAGCACCTGTCCCATCTAGTACTAGGGCGGTGAATTCTCCACCGACTGAGGAAGTAGTAAGAGGGGGTGAGGAAGAGGAGAATGAGCAAGTGCAGAATGAGGAATTACCACCCCAACCTACCCCAGAGATGATTAATCAGGTTCTTGCTTATCTTAGCGGGTTATCTGATTGGAACAGACACCTCCAGTGTTTTCTGCACCAGCACCTCAGGTTCCGGGAGTACAGCATGCAGCTGCTGTGGCTCCCCGCATGGATGCCTCATTGGAAATAGGCACGTTTCCTCGATTGACTACAGGGCCTATAATGACAAGTGATCAGCACTAACTTTTCAGTAAGTTCTTGAAATTGAAACCTCCAGTCTTCAAGGGTGCTGAATCTGAGGATGCCTATGATTTTCTGGTCGATTATCATGAACTACTACACAAGATGGGCATAGTAGAACGATTTGGCTACGAATTTGTGACCAATCAATTTCAGGGGAATGCCAAAATGTGGTGGCGATCGTATGTTGAGTGTCAACCAGCACAGGCACCACCTATGACTTGGGCATCATTCTCTAGCTTGTTTATGGAGAAGTATATACCCGGACTTTGAGGGATAGGAGGAGAGATGAGTTCCTGAGCCTAGAGCAAGGCAGGATGTCGGTCACTGCGTATGAGGCTAAGTTTCGTGCATTATCTAGGTATGCCACCCAGCTTTGCTTCAGTCCACAAGAGCGGATTCGCTGTTTTGTGAAGGGATTGAGGTCAGATTTGCAGATTCCAGCCTTACAGGTATCTACTGCAGCAAAATCCTTTCAGGAAGTGGTAGACTTTGTGATAGAGGTGGAGGGAGTGAAGCCAGATGACTTCACCATGGCATCAGCAACTAAGAAGTTTCGTAAGGGAGGTGAGTTTAGTGGTTCTTACTCCAGAGGGCAGAGTTCAGGAGGTTATCCAGCCCGACCTATTCAGTCTTCACTACAGGCTGTAGTTGGGGGTCCACCGCAGACCGGTCAACATTTCTCTGAGTTTGGAGGTTATCCCCAGACTCCGTCGTTCTCACAGAGACCTATGCTTGAACCCAGAGAGTGTTATGGATGTGGGGAAATTGGACATATTAAGAGATATTGTCCAAAACAGAGTTACAGACCCCCAATAGTCAGAGGTAGAGGTGGTCATGGAAGAGGCCGCCATTCTGGAGGACGTGGTGGTCACCAAACCAACCGGGGTGGCGGGCAAGCCGGAGCGACTGCAGCACAACATGGTAGGGGCAACGGGCAGACAGGTGATAGGGCCCATTGTTACGCTTTCCCTGGGCGGTCGGAAGCGGAGACATCTGATGCTGTTATCACAGGTAATCTTTTGGTTTGTGATTGCATGGCTTCTGTATTATTTGATCCTGGCTCCACATTTTCATATGTATCTTCCTCATGTGCTACTGGCCTTAATTAACATTGTGAATTGCTTGACATGCCTGTTCGTGTTTCTACTCCGGTGGGTGAGTCTGTGATAGTTGAAAGGGTATATAGGTCTTGTCTGGTGACTTTTGTGGGGAGCAATACTCATGTAGACTTGGTTATCTTAGAAATGGTTGATTTCGATGTAATTCTGGGTATGACTTGGCTTTCTCCGAATTTTGCAATCTTAGATTGTAATGCTAAAACTGTAACGTTGGCCAAGCCTGGGACAGATCCTTTAGTGTGGGAGGGTGACTACACTTCCACTCCAGTTCGTATCATCTCCTTTCTTCGTGCTAAGAGAATGGTTAGTAAAGGGTGTTTAGCTTTCTTGGCACACCTCAGGGACGATTCTACCCAAGTACCTTCAATTGAGTCGGTTTTAATAGTCCGTGAGTTTCTGGATGTGTTTCCTGCAGACCTTCCTGGTATGCCACCAGATAGAGATATTGACTTTTGCATTGATCTGGAGCCGGGTACTCACCCCATTTCCATACCCCCTTATAGGATGGCTCTCGCTGAGTTAAGAGAGTTAAAGGCCCAACTTCAAGAGTTGTTAGGGAAAGGCTTTATTAGACCAAGTGCATCCCCTTGGGGTGCTCCTGTTTTGTTTGTGAAGAAGAAGGATGGAAGTTTTCGGATGTGTATTGACTACAGACAACTGAATAAGGTAACTGTTAAGAACAAGTATCCTCTTCCTCGCATTGATGATTTGTTCGACTAGTTACAAGGTGCTTGTACCTTCTCAAAAATCGACTTGAGATCTGGTTATCATCAATTGAAAATACGGGCAACGGACGTGCCCAAGACTGCTTTTCGGACCAGGTATGGGCATTATGAGTTCTTAGTAATGTCTTTTGGGCTTACGAATGCCCCTGCTGCTTTCATGAGCTTGATGAATGGGATTTTTAAGCCATACCTGGATCTCTTTGTCATTGTATTCATTGATGATATACTGGTATACTCAAAAAGCAAGAAAGAACATGAGGAGCACTTGAGAATGGTATTGGAAATGTTGAGGGAGAAAAAGCTTTATGCCAAATTCTCTAAGTGTGAGTTTTGGCTAGATTCAGTGTCCTTCTTGGGGCATGTGGTTTCTAAGGATGGAGTGATGGTGGATCCTTCCAAGATTGAAGCAGTGAAGAATTGGGTAAGACCTACTAATGTTACAGAGGTAAGGAGCTTCGTTGGTTTAGCTAGCTACTACCGTCGATTTGTCAAGGGATTTTCTTCCGTTGCTTCCCGACTGACAAATTTGACTAAGCAGAGTGTTCCATTTGTATGGTCGGACGAATGTGAAGAAAGTTTTCAGCAACTCAAGACCTTGTTGACTACTGCACCAATTCTTACCCTGCCAGTGGAAGGTAAGAATTTCATTGATTATTGTGATGCATCTTATTCTGGTTTGGGTGCAGTGCTTATGCAAGAGAAGAATGTAATTGCTTATGCCTCAAGGCAATTAAAGGTGCATGAAGGTAATTATCCGACCCACGATTTGGAGTTGGCTGCAGTAGTGTTTGCATTAAAGCAATAGAGACATTATCTATATGGGGTTAAATGTGAAGTCTATACGGATCATCGTAGTTTACAGTATGTCTTTACTCAGAAAGATTTGAATTTGAGACAGAGGAGATAGATAGAACTACTGAAGGACTATGATATCACTATCTTGTATCATCCGGGAAAAACTAATGTTGTAGCAGATGCTTTAAGTAGAAAGGCAGGGAGCATGGGAAGTCTAGCCCATTTGCAGGTTTCTAGACACCCATTGGCTAGAGAGTTCTGGTTCAGACTTTGGCTAATGACTTTATGAGGCTAGAAGTAAATGAGAAGGGAGGATTTTTGGCCTGTGTGGAGGCAAGATCTTCCTTTCTTGATAAGATTAAAGGAAAGCAGTTTACCGATGAGAAACTGATCCGGATCCGAGATAAGGTGTTGCGAGGAGAGGCTAAAGAAGTAAAAATCGATGAGGAAGGTGTTTTGAGAATTAAGGGAAGGGTATGTGTACCCCGTGTCGATGATTTGATTCACACTATTCTTACAGAGGCTCATAGTTCAAGGTATTCTATACATACTGGTGCAACCAAGATGTATCGTGATCTAAAGCAACATTTTTGGTGGAGTAGGATGAAGCGTGACATTGTTGATTTTGTTGCTCAATGCCCGAATTGTCAGCAAATAAAGTATGAACATCAGAGGCCTGGAGGGACACTTCAGAGAATGCCCATTCCTGAATGGAAGTGGGAGAGAATTGCAATGGACTTCGTGGTTGGTCTTCCAAAGACAATGGGTAAGTATGACTCCATTTGGGTAATTGTTGACAGATTAACTAAGTCTGCTCATTTCATTCCGGTCAAGGTGACTTATAATGCAGAGAAGTTAGCCAAACTTTACATCTCAGAAATTGTTCGATTGCATGGAGTTCCACTTTCCATTATATCAGATAGAGGTACGCAGTTTACTTCTAAGTTTTGGAAAACATTGCATGCCGAATTAGGTACTAGGTTGGATCTTAGTACCATTTCACCCTCAGACCGATGGTCAGTCTGAGCGAACGATTCAGGTTTTGGAGGATATTCTTCGTGCATGTGTGATAGAATTTGGTGGTCATTGGGATAACTTCTTACCCTTAGCAGAGTTCTCATACAATAATAGCAATCACTCAAGTATTGATATGGCCCCATTCAAAGCATTGTATGGGAGGAGATGTAGGTCTCTCATTGGTTGGTTTGATGCATTCGAGGTGAGGCCCTGGGGTACTGATCTTCTGAGGGAATTATTAGAGAAAGTGAAATTCATTGAAGAAAAGCTTTTAGCGGTGCAAAGTAGGCAAAAGGAATATGCAGATCGAAAGGTTAGAGACTTGGAGTTCATGGAGGGTGAACAAGTCTTGCTGAAGGTTTCACCCATGTAAGGGGTGATGCGGTTGGGTAAAAGAGGTAAGCTAAGCCCAAGGTATATTGGACCATTTGAAGTACTTAAACGAGTAGGAGAGGTAGCTTATGAATTAGCCTTACCTCCAGGACTGTCAGGGGTGCACCCGGTATTTCATGTGTCTATGCTGAAAAGATACCATGGGGATGGAAACTACATTATTCGTTGGGATTCAGTTCTTCTTGATGAGAATTTGTCTTATGAGGAGGATCCTGTTGCCATTCTGGATAGAGAAATCCGCAAGTTGAGATCAAGGGAGATTGCATCCATCAAAGTTCAATGGAAGAATCGACCAGTTGAAGAGTCCACTTGGGAGAAGGAGGCTGATATGCAAGAAAAATACCCGCACCTGTTTACAGATTCAGGTACTCCTTCTCGCCCTTGTTTTTATTCTTGTGATCGTTCGAGGACGAACGATGGGTAAATTGGTATCTATTGTAACGACCTGTTTAGTCGTTTTGAGCAGTAGAGTTATTTCTGGTAATAACTGTCTGGGTCGACGGATCCCACGACAAGCCGTCATGGGCGCGACGGACCGTCGAGGGTGTCTCGTTCCAAAACACTTAGATCCTGAAAATTTGAGTACTGGGATCGACTCTCTGAACGTCACGACGGAATGGCAGGACGGACCGTCGTTGGCACGACGGACCGTCACAAATCTTTCCACAGAATTAACTCTCTGAACTCTGTGATGGACATGCAGTACGAACCGTCACAGTCGTGACGGACCGTCACAGGCTGCGTAACCCTGGCTGGGTCGAATTTCTTTTAAAAAATTTTAAGGGGCGTTTTGGACTATTCATGCTTATAATTATAAAGTTAGTGCATTAATGTTAATATTTCAATTACGTGGGGGTTAAAGGAGATAACCTTGAAATAAAAAGGGGGTTATTTTTATCATCTTTTATACTTAATTATATGACAATTAGGGTAAAAGAAAAAGGGTTTGAATAAGAAAAATAGAAAGAAGAGAGGGACGAACGAGCGAGAGAAGAGAGAGAACAAAGAGGAAAGCAAAGACCTTGAGGAGTAGCTTGCTTGATCACGATTCTTCGGTGGAGGTAGGTTATGGTTTATGCTATTTCATAGTAAACTCTTAATAGCGAATGATATGTATTGGGTAGTATTGTAAAATCTTCTATGTGCTTAATTGTATGCTTGCATGATGTGATTATGAAATTGAGGCTGTGAAGCTTAAAACTAAACCCTCTCTGTTAATGATGATGCCTTGGTATAAAAGAAGGCTTGATGAAATAAAAGAATGAGGTTAATGGATCGGGTGTCACGTTCCGACACCAGGATAGTAGTAGTGGATCGGGTGTCACGTTCCGACACCAGGATAGTAGTAGTGGATCGGGTGTCACATTCCGACACCAGGATAGTAGTAGTGGATCGGGTGTCACGTTCCGACACCAGGATAGTAGTAGTGGATCGGGTGTCACGTTCCGACACCAGGCTAGTAGTAGTGGATCGGGTGTCACGTTCCGACACCAGGATAGTAGTAGAGGATCGGGTGTCACGTTCCGACACCAGGATAGTAGTAGTGGATCGGGTGTCACATTCCGACACCAGGATAGTAGTAGAGGATCGGAGTGTCACGTTCTGACACCAGGATAGTAAAATGATTGAATCTTGAATCATGTTAATATACTCAGATTTAAAGAACCTATTTCTCAAATGAGTATGGTGTGGAGGCATGAGTCCTCATAGTTGTGCTTGGGTGGTGGCCAATGGTTATGGTACTTGTTGTTGTTATCTGTTGAGTATGGTAGTCGATTTTATGTTATTATCTGATATATATTGCTTTCTATTTTGAGTTGGCCGATGATACCTACTCAGTACTTGTGCCTCGTACTGACCCCTACTTGTATGTTTCTTTCTTGTTATTTGTGGAGTGCAGCAAACGTGTCATCGACTTCGACTCAACCGCAACTCTAGCCAGACTTCAGCATAATCAGATTTCAGGGTGAGCTATTGTTCCTAGCTCGGACTGGATTCTTTCCTTCGCGTCTTGATGTCTTGAAGTTCGGACATGGACCATCTCTTTTACTTATTTTAGTTTCTTAGATACTCTTAGATTTAGAAATTTGAGGATAGATGTTCTTGTGATGATGACTTCCAGGTTTTGGGGATAATAATTGATAAACTTTAGAAGTTATTTAATTGATTTCGTTAATGAGTTTTAAGTCTTCCGCATTATTTTCTGTTTATTATGATCGAAATGTTGGGATTAGATTGATGGTTCGCTCACATAGGAGAGTAAATGTGGGTGCCACTCGTGGCTCATTTTGGGTCGGGACATAATTCTTCTTCTTCATTTTATTTCTCTGTCATTATTATCTTCCTACTTTTTTGTTCTTTTTTTAAATAATTCTTCTTCTTTTAAATTTTCAATTAAAAAACAAATCAAAATTTTATATTTTATTATTTTTACCTAAAAATATGACGAAAAAAGAAATTTCGAAAGAAGAAAATTTGTACAAATCATATTTTCAAGCATAAATTTCAAATCTATAAAATTACAACAAGAAGTGTTCATCATTGGTGGTCATTATAAAGCTTCAAATTTTAAATTCATAATTTGAATTTTATATATTTGTGATTAGTTTGGATAAGTTGTTCCTATCAATTATTTAAAATGTCTTTTGAAATTTATATCTCTATTTCAAGAGGGTTTGGTTAAGTTTATGATTAATTTAGGAGAAATATTAGATTGAAACTCAAAAAAGTGAAGTTTATGAAATTATATTGCAATTGCATTAAAAATGTATTAGATATGTTTCATAATTGTATTAAAATTGTATTAAAATTATGAACAATATATTTATAATACATATTACAAACTTCACTCTTTATAATGATATTAACCAAAATAATTTAAGCAACACACTCTTAGTACATTAATAATATAGGAACAATACATTTATAATACATATTACAGATGTCGCTCTTTTTTTTAGTGATACAAATCAACACTTAGCGATACCAATAAAAACAATTTAGATAACACACTAATATAATAATATTTTTATAAGATATCCACATTCCATTTTAACACATATTGCAACCGTCACTCATTTTCTTAGTGATAAATTAAAACAATTTATAAGACACATATAATATAAGTTTTATTCATGAGCAATCCATTTATAAGACATATTGCAACCATCACTCATTTTCATAGTAATATAAATCAAAATAATTTTACAAGATATGTATAATATAAGGTTTATTCATGAACAATACATTTCTAATACATATTGCAAAATCTACTATCTTCTTAGTGATACCAACAAAATGATTAATACATGCACACTAGATTTTTAAAAACATATTGCAAACATCACCAATGTTCTTAGTAATACAAACCAAAATAATTTATAAGATACATATTATACATGTTTTATTTATTAATAACACAAGTTTAATTCAGTCTATAGATTATTGTATTGTCTTTATTTGTTACATTTTTTATTTATTTTTAATTGTCTCTTTTAATTCAACTTTAATATTGTGTAATACACTTTTAATGTGAATTTAATTTTTTTTTGTAGTTTATTTTGTGTTGCTATTAGATTGCTTGTTTAATTCATTATTTATATAAGTTTAATTTATTCTACAGGTCATTGTCTGGTGTTTCATTAGTTACATTTTTTATCAATGTTTAATATTCTCTTCTAATTCAACTTTAATATTTGTATAATACACTTTTAATAAAAGTTAATTCATTTGTAGTTTATTGGTTGATTTGTTATAATTAAATTATTTGTTTAATCCATTATTGATACAAGCTTTATTCATTATCTTTCGTTTGTTACAATTGGATCGTGTTTAATTCACTTTTAATTCAACTTTAATATGAATGTAACACATTTTTTATCCAAGTTTATTTCATTTGGCAATTTCTTTATGTTACTTCATTTGTTACGATTAGATTACTTATCTGCTTTTTAGTTTGGATAGGTTGTGCCTACAAATAATTAAAAAATATCTTTTGGAATTCATATCACAATTCTAAGAGGGTTTGGTTTACTTTAGAATTGATTTTAGCAGAAATATTTGATTAAAGCTCAAAAATGATGAAGTTTACTGAGCTATATCGCATTTGTATTAAAATTGTATTAAATATATTTCATAATTGTATTAAAATTATATTAAAATCATGAATAATACATCCTACATTTATAATGCATATTGCTAATTTCACTCCTTTTTTAAAGATATGAACTAAAGTAATTTAGGTAACACACTTATAGTACATATAGAATACATTTTTAATATATATTGTAAACAACACTCACATTCTTAGTGATATAAACCCAAAATAATTTATAAGACACATATAATACATGTTTTAGTCATGAATAATATAATTTTAATTCAGTTTATAGATCGTTGTCTTGTCTTTCATTAGTTACCTTTTTCGTTCATTCTTAATTCTGTCTTCTAATTCAATTTTAATATTGTGTAATACATGCTTAGAGTAAATTTAATTCATTTATTTGTTTGACAGTAGTGTAATACAATTTTAATTATTTTGTAGTTAATCAGTTTATTTTTTACGTTTAATTACTTGTGAAATTCATTGTTATACAAATTCATTCAATTTACAGATCATAGAATTTTTTTCATTTGCTATATTTTGCATTTATGTTAATTCAACTTTGATATGTGTGGAATATTATTATGTCTTTTCATTTGTTACGATTAGATTACTTGTCTAATTAATTAATTTTGATAAAAATATATTTAGTCTAGAATTATTATCTACACTATGAAAGAAAATAGAGAGAGAAATAAAAAAAAAAGCAAAAGAGAGAGGGGGAGAAAGTGCAATAAAAAGAAAGAAGAAACAAAAAACAATAGAAATAAAGCAAGAGAGAAAAATAAAAAGAAAACAAGAGAAAAAGAACAATATAAATAAAAAGGGAGAAAGAGCGAGAGAAAAAGATAAAAATAAAAAGGGCGAGAGAGAAAAGGAGAAAGAGGCAAAAGAGAAAGACAACTGTAATAAAATAGGGATAATGCACAAGTACCCCATCAACTTATGCCCGAAATCTCAGAGACACACTTATACTATACTAAGGTCCTATTACCCCCTTTAATTAATAATTTTCTACCCCTTTTCGACCTACGTGGAACTATCTTGTGGGCCTAATGTTGATTGACTTTTTTTTCCAAGCTAGTGCCACGTAGGCCGAAAAGGGATAGAAGATTACTTATAAAATAAGTTCAAGGGGGTAATAGGACCTTAGTATAGTATACGTGTGTCTCTAGAATTTCGGACATATGTTGAAGGGGTACTTGTGCATTTTCCCTATAAAATATATAGTATTATTATATATTATTATAAATTGTATGATTAAAGAGTATATTTAAAATAAGTAATTATTTTTTAAAAATAATCCACTCAAGTAATTTTTCCTTGGGATAATTGTACATAATAGGAAACTAATAACCTAAAATAAATGGAGTAGCTATTGTTTGATTTAATTGTGCTCCATAGCAACGTTTGCCAAAGTTTGTCAGTCGCCTCTCTCCAAAACTCTCGCTCTCCACTCTCCCATTCTCCCTCGCCACTCTCCCTCTGCTCGCCTCTCTCGCTTTATAAAATAAAAGTGTATAAATTGTGTTTCTCTTTGTATAAAGCGGGAGAAAATTGTATATACAGATGCAAAAACATGTATCTTCGTTCTATACACTTAATGATACAATTTACAAATATTTTACTTCGATTCAATTGTATACAAATGCTAATTTTATACAAATATTGTAGCGAAAAAGGCCAGCGAGTTATACAATTGCAGTGAAATTACAATTTTCTCTCGCTTTATACAACAAAAGTGTATAAATTGTGTTTCTGTTTTTGTATAAAGTGAGAGAAAAATATATATCTTCTTACTATACACTTATAATTATACAATATACAAATATTTTACTTCGAATCAATTGTATGCAAAGCAAATTTTATACACATATTGCAACGAAATAGGCCAGCAAATTATACAATTGCAGTGAAATAGGCCAGCGAATTATACAATTTAGGCCAGCGAATCATACAATTGTATATGTATAGCAAGGCCAGTGAATTATACAATTTAGGCCAGTGAATTATACAGTTGTATATGTATAGCGAATTATACAGTTATATGTTTGCTATGGAGCGCAATTATGCAAACTTTGTTATAGCATACAAATATCAATTTTTTGTTTGCTATTTGTGAAAGTTACCCTTTTTCCGTTGCATTATTTTCCCAATTTTCTTCATATTCAATATAATGGGTCGGCCCAAACAAGCAAGAATAACTTGTGGATCGCTCATGGGCCTAAGCCTGTGGTTGGAGTCGGTGGGCTTAAGAGGGCCTATCCAACCCATATGCTAAGACATGATCACTTTGCAATTGGGCTTATGGATCGAACAAGGGTTGATTTACAAAAAGGAAAAATTATATATAATAGCAAACTAATAATATAAAATAAATGGAGTAGCTAGGGTTTGATTTAATTGTGCTCCATAGCAAATGTTTGCCAAAAATTGTCAGGTGCCTCTCTCCCAAATATCTCGCTCGCACTCTCCTCCAATTTCTCGCTCGCTTCCTCTTTTTATACAAACACAAGTGTATAAAAATCGTTTCTAATTTTATAAAATAGAGAAAATTGTATAAATACATATATTTTTGTTTTTCTCTCTCCCCTCTTCCAGATCTCGCTCGCCACTCTCCCAAATATCGATCATCACCCTCGCCTTTCTCACTTATACAAACAGAAGCGAAATGTATAAATTGCGTTTCTGTTTGTATAAAGCGTGAGAAAATTGTATATATACATGCATGTACATATATTTTCGTCCTATACACTTATAATTATACAATAAAAATACTCCCCTGCCCAGTTTCTTTTGTCTTTCTCTCTTTCTCGTTTTATACAATTTTCAAATTGTATCTAATTTCTCTCTTTCTAGTTTATACAATTCGATTCAATTGTATATTCCTTGTCAAGTCTCTTTTGTCTTTCTCTCTTTCTCATTTTATACAAATTCAAATTGTATATAATCATTCTATACACTTATAATAATACAATTCGTTTTATAGACTTCGTTTTTATACAGTTCTCTGCCCAAGTGTCTTTCTCTTTCTTGTTTTATACACTTCGTTTTATACAATTTGCTTCAACTGTATATGTATTGCAAATTATACAGTTTCTATGTGTGCTATGGAGCGCAATTATACAAACTTTGTAATAACATACAAATATGAATTTTTTATTTGCTATATGTGAAAGTTGCCCTAACAAAAATGTCTCCTTTTATGTTATTTTCTGAATCTTAGCCTTATATTTTTTAAGAGAAAATTTTATAAATATAGTATTCAAACAATATTAGATCCGGGTCTAACGTTTGCTTATATTATTTTTATCTTATAGAAAAATAAATTATCTTCTAATGTTAGTAATAACTTATAAATGTTAGATAGTGGTCTAACATTTTCAAATAAAAATTTCAGTTTTTTGAAGAAAAATAAAGTGCTTAGATCGTGGTCTAAAAGATTCATAAATTGTATGAGAAACTACATTAAAAAAAAGTCATTTACTAAACAACATTCCCAGAAAAAGACAATCGCTGAAAAATTCACTCACATAAGCTACCCGACAAATTTAACAATTATATGTGTAAAGTGACTCAAACAACACCAATTAAAGATGTTAAGTAAAAATATCCACATTAAAATGACCTTAAAAATAGGCTTAAATCATCTGCGGCTCGTTAAAGTTGTCTGCATAATTCATTTAGACACCTTAACTAGACCTAGTACATATTGAACACCTCTACCAGCAAAGTTTCAATCGGTTAAGCATCTTTATCACTTCTCATAAATTGTGTGGAGCGTGTTAATAAGCTCCCCACGTGTATACGACGTGTATGAAATGGTCATTTAACAACTACCACGTGTATCCAACGTATATTTTTAATGGGTTAAATGGGAAAAATTCCTAAATCGCTAACTTTGTTAGAATTGAAGTTCTCTCTCTTTGTTGTTTCTTCCAAATTGAAGTTCGCTCTCTTCGCGATTTTTTTCAGATTGAAGTTGAAATCATTTAATTAGTATTATGATCTTGAAGATTTCTCTATGTAAATTAGAATTGTTAATGCTTTTTACATGTTTTGTGAAATTAATTCAAAAAGTCTAGGGTTTTGTTAAAATCATGGTTTGTGATTTTTTTAATATTGTCCCTTTTTTTACAATTTTCCAGTAAATATGCTTTTAAGCTTTGATTTTTAGTTGTATGGGTTATATGAGTGTATTTTGTTATCTTAAGCCAGGGTTTGTTTGATATTTTGTACAACTATCGAACTACTGACCATGGAGGAGATTATATTTACAAAAATTTACCATGGTTTAATCTTATCCAAAAGATTTGCCGCTTCTTATGTTGGAAATTGTGTGCCAGAACTCAAGTATAAAGATAAGGACCAATTTTTAATTTTGGAACTATTGTATTATATTAAAGAATTGGGGTATGAAACTGTTGGAGACTTTTATGTGAAGGATTTATTAAACAATTTGTTCTAATTGCATCTGACCAGCATCTCCTACACCCAATTAAAGTCTTAAAACATGAGGACACTTTTGAAATAATTACATGTTATGTACTAGATGAGTCCTTACTTGAAACTGAGGGACCTACTGCTATCAAACTAATGGTAGTATTGATGTTGGTGAGGTTGTTGACCTAGGTGGAGAGATTAAAGTTGTTAACCTAGTTGGTGAGAGTGTTGGTGTTAACCTTGGTGAAGAGGGTGAGGTTGTTAACTTAAGTGGAGTGGTGAGGCTGTTAACTTAGGTGGAGAAGGTGTTTATGCTAACCTTGGTGGAATGGGTGTGGATTATAACCTAGGTGGAGAGGGTGTGGATGATAACTTAGGTGGAGAAGGTGAATCTAATTTCTTGAGTAGTGATTCAGATATAGGGGATATACACATCTCTTAAATAAGAAAGAAGAAACTAAAAACATAGATTAAAGGATATTGAATATGAAGATATACCAGTTGGAGAGACTGGTGGTACAGATAAAGGCTTTGAGGATATTGAAAAAATATGCAGGAAAATTAGGTTAAAATGAGGATTATCTTGATAGAAATAACTATTGGAGTGATGATAATGATGAACAACTTGGTGCGCATGTTGTTAGGGGAGTAGATATACTTGTTAAAAGAGAAGCAAAAAAAAGTCAAATATTGTGAAATGTCAATAGTTGAGCTTGGAATGGTCTTTGAGGGTGCAAATCAATTCAAGAAGGTAGTGTCAAATTATATTTTAGTGTACATAAGGCATATAAAGTTAAGACCTAATGAAAAATATAGTGTAAGGGTAAAGTACAGAAATTCCCAAGTGTATTCCACTAAAAAAAACAAGATGTGTAATTCAAATTTGATATTGTATCTCAACTATACATAAGAATTTGGAAAATTCAAGATTTGGTAAGAAAGAAGTTGTGTATTTATGTTGATAAGACTATTTATTACAAGGCTAAACAGAGGGCTATGAAGAAATAGTTTTTGTTCGAATAGTTACAAACATTTGAGCTCTACATCCAAAAAATCGACGACCTAGATTCAATGGAGTTCTCAAAGTTTTCAGTCGATAATAATCACCACATTTACATATATCGACTTCTGAATTTTGCGACATTTGATAAAAGACAATTGATTTTGAAGAGAGAAACAAGAGAATTAAGAGAAAGATTGGAGATATAGAGAGAGAAAAAAAGATAGAATTGGGAATTTAGGGTTCTAAAATGGATTTAAGGAAAGAAGAGTACATTGGAAAAGGAACTATGTCAAGAATTTAACGTTGGGAATTTATAATATTCAGGCAAAAAATGGAGAAAAACGAATTCACGTGCCCCATTTGCGTGATCCACCAACGTTTTTCCATATAGGGAAAAAATATTTAAACGGTTCAAATCGTGGTTGATAGAGGTGTTCAATAGGTACTAGGTGTCACGACTGAAATCTAGACCCCAGCCGAGACCGGCGTCGATGACCTCTCAGAGGTCGCAAACAAGCCTACTTACGTCATTCTTACTTTACATAGGTTAATTTTAGCGGAAAATTTGAAATTTTTGATTCTTTAATCATACTTGCCAAACATTCTTTATAGTTCGTAATCGTTCATCATCAACCATCTAACAATTAAGAGATAAGCAACTGAAAAAAATGATTCATTAAGTATTAATTGTATATCGTCCAAAATAACACCAATACAATGTCTGAACCAAAATAGGAAAGAAGCACCAGTGGGACATGCTCCACTAGCTCAACTCTAAAACTACGCTAGAATGTAAAACAGTAGCATCCTCGAAAGCATGAGGACCTACCAAACTCCGGATGAATGCTGACGTCCGGATAGCTGCAACAACGAACCTGTAGCTCTACCTTCCACCTGTGCCTGCACCTAAAAGTAGATGTTTGTATGGAATTAGTACACACTTGTACTAAGTATGGGTATATGCAAGCACACACCAGGGACATGCATGAGGAAGAATAGCTATTTCCTAGCAACATGATTTTTGGAAGTCAAGTCAGTGGACTTGCTAAATTGAGATAGGGAAAATTATGTCATGAGAGTGACATGCATCATTATAATTATCGTATGGCACAACACATAACATCTTCATATAGCACATAACATATAACACATAGTTTATTTCATATTATCCATTCATATATGATAGAATATATGCCTTCACTTAACAAGTAATGGACTAGGTCCCTTACTACACTAATGAATAAAACCAGAAAGTTAAATGCAGTAAAATCAACACGATGATTTTACGTGGAAACCTCCTTGCTTAAGGGAGTAAAATCACGACCTGTCTCACAGGATTTTCAATCGTTTTCACTAATCTTCAAAAGCAAAAGTCAAACACGATTACACCAACTGTGAGAAAAAGTTTTTAATCTCACGTTTAAGCAATAGTCCCTATTTCTTAACAAGCCCAAGTAGAAAACTATCTACCCACTAAGCTATCCCACTTGGACAACCTAGACTTTTTAACACTACACACTGATTCCTTTATAGATTGAGGAATAGTTTACAGTTTAAGAACAAGAGAATGTATTCCTAAACAACTACACGAAAAGCTCCAGAGATTGTTGTTGTTCTTGGAATAATTCTACCTTTGCTTGGTAGTAGCCTTTGCAAGAGTTCTTGAAAAGTTTTTATCAAGTTTTAAAAACTACCAAAAAATGTTTAGAAAAGTGCCTTTTATATGAACAAGTCACTTTCCTAAACCTCTTTGCCATTGTCTGGAAAAGTCACACTTTCTGACGCCATCGGGAAGTGTGCACCTACTTTCTGTACCGTCTCCAGCTGGTAGTCAACTGGCTCGTCATCATGAGAGCCTGGTATCTCTACTAGGTCCCTGGGTTTGTTTCATCTGCAATACTCAAGTAAGAAACCTGCAATACTCAAGTAAGAAACCTGGTACCTTTACAAGGTCCCTAAGTTTGTCAAATCATCAAAACTACAAATAACATTTTCCCCCTTTTTGATGATGACAAACAACGATCTGAAACAACGATCTCAGATCTTCTCCAACTGTGTTCCCCCTTGCTGATCTTCTCCAACTGTGTTCCCCCTTGCTATATTCCCCCTCACTGTATCTTCCCCCTCACTGTATTCCCCCACATGAATAATCATTTAGCTACTTACAGTGTTACTTCCCCCTTTTGGCATCATAAAAAAGATATGCAGTAAACCAATTATGTCAACAGATATACTGAACAAGATCAAAGCTATCAAGCTATCAATCAGTAAGGGAAAAGCATGCACAAAGAAAGATAATCAGAACAACAAGGGAATAAATTAACAGGCATGCTAGCATAACATTAATACATTAAAACCAAACTGAATATCCATCAACACAGTGATAAGCCACACAAAAAAATGACACAGGGGGAAATTGTTCAACAGGCTAGGAAAAGGGGGGGATGAGACAGGGACTGGATAACAAGAGTGAGTCGTGCATTGGCAGCATCATTATCTTTGATGGCCTTTTCTTGCAGGGCAGTTATCTTCGCCTTCAACTCAGCATTCTCTTTCTCCAGAGCTTGAACCACTGAAGAATCAGGTCCCTCACTCTGTGCAGTAAGCAGTTATGCTTTGAGTATAGCAATCTCTGCCTCTCTACCACTTAACCGCACAGTAAGCTCCTCAACCTCGTGCTTAAGCTGATCTTGATCATCAATAAGTTGGGCCATCTTGCTCTTGGGATAGCCTCTTCCTTCAATGCATGCGTACTCAGCCAAGGTACTTTCGGAGATAGTCTGCTTAACTGTCCCCATTTTTCCCACACTGAGAGGAATTTGAAAATGCTTGAATACCTCTGTGAGAAAGTATCCGTAACCCATTCCGTGAACACCTTTCCTCTCAATGACAGTTTTGTAGATATGCTCAAGCATTAGACCAGGGAGGTTCAGGGCTTCGAAGCTACACAACATCTCCATCACAAACAAATCAGCAGCAGTTGCTACTGTCCTCTATTCAGTGCGAGGAAGGAGAACTTTGTTGATGAACTCAAAGACCAACTGGTACTCACTCTTCATGATTTTCTTATAAATCCCAGCAACCTTGGTTGTGGGTGTCTTAGAAATCACAGCAGCAACCTCAGAAGAGCAAGTTCTGCCCAGTACAGACCAGGTCCCTGTGACCTCTTCCTTTTTCCCTCAGAACTCTTCTTTTTCGACTTTGTTTTTTCCACCCGCTTTGAAACTTTTTCCTTTTTCTTTTCTGACCTCTTTTTCTTAGTTTTCTTTTCCACTTCTTCACCAGACAACTCAACCACATTAGCCTCAGGTATTCTAAAATTTGATACCTTGAAGGTTCTTGCACTTCTAACTGCAGCAGTAGAACGTGCACTAGCTTTCAAGGCATCTGCCATCAACTTTTGAGCAGCAGACCTAGTAGTAGGTCTTCTCCTAGGGGCCTCCTCTACAACCTTCTCCTTCCCTTTTCTATATTTCTCCGCTTCTCTTCTCTCAACCGTCCATTTTAAGGGTTCCTCCTCGCTTTCAGAGTCAGAGGAAGAGGAAGAAGAGTACCTTCCTATATCATGGGTTTTATAAAAAATAGGTTGAGTGGTTCTTACCTCTTCCCTCTCCAGTACTTCAGTTTGCTCCGCCATTGCTTCTTCCCGCATCATAGTCGAGCTCTCAATCACCAACTCTTCACTCGCTGCCAATTTGTTCGAATCAGAGGCTTTATGCTTGGGTAGATCCCCTTCAAACATATTGTCAAGAAACATGTCTTGAGACGGACCAGTCCGGTAGGTACTGCTGAACTATTCAAATCTATGGCATAGAAGGGATTATCATGAGGGTCTTGTTGAAAACTGGAAGGGGGATTGAGTCTGGCCAGTGTAGTGGTCGGAGAGTAGAAGGCAAGAGGCTCTATTTCACTAAGAGAATCTAGCATTTGTTTGGAGAAAGATGGAGGGGAAGACATGCTTTTCATATGAGAGAAAAGAAAGGTTTCTTTTAACAGTGAGGAGAAGAAGAAGAAAACAAAATTTTGCCTTTTTAGCTTTTTACTAAAACCCTTAGTGAACAAGAAGAAAGTTAAGAGACAGATGAGGATTTCAAAATAAGTAAATTGGGTTTTTAAAAGGCGTGAAAAGGTGCCAAGTCCGTGATTGGATGTGTCATTTGAGAGAGAAACGATGGGACAAACGGTCAGAGTAACTGATGACTGACACGTGGCATTATCAACGGTCATATTTTTCAGTTTCAATTTAATGTATAAATGCTAACCTGGATAGGCACCAGGTACCATAGCACAGTTAAAATTCATTCCTCAGTTGTTCTAGTTGCTTCCCTTGCTAAGCAGGTCCTTACTGAGAGTATACCTACAAAAGGCACAAAATGATCTTTGTTCAATATTTAAATATTCACACAAAGGATATCTGCACTGCAATTTTAGCCATCAAGGGAGTTTAACTGTTAGAAGCTAAGAGCATCACTTGGAGATCAACATGCCCAACTTAAACCGATTTCTCTCAAATTGATCCTTGCTGAGAGCCTTAGTGAAGATATCTGCAATTTGCTCCTCCGTTGGACAATATGTAAGCACAATATTTCCCTTCTCAACATTATCTCTCAAAAAATGATGTCTAACATCAATATGTTTTGTTCTCTTATGGTGTACTGGATTCTTTCCCATACTAACAGCACTAGTATTGTCACACATGAGAGGAACTTCTTTGATGTGAATCTCAAAATCTTCCAAGTGTTGTCTGATCCACAGCAACTGAGAACAACAAGTTGCAGCAGCTACATATTCAGCTTCAGCAGTTGAAAGAGCCACAGAATTCTGCTTCTTGGTACCCCAAGAGGTAAGTGATGATCCAAGGAAATGAGCCATTCCAGAGGTACTCTTCCTGTCAACTTGATAACCAGCAAAATCAGCATCTGCAAAACCAACCAGATCAAAAGTATCACCTGCAGGATAGAAGAGAACCAGGTCCCCTGTTTTCTTCAAGTATTTGAGAATACATTTTGCAGCCTTCAAGTGTGAATCACGAGTACATGCTTGAAACCTTGCACACATTCCAACACAGTACACAATATCAGGCCTGCTAGCTGTCAGATATTGAAAGGATTCAATGATTCCCCTGTACATTGTTTGATTCACAAGAGGATCAGTTTCCTCTACTACCAACTTGGAATTTGTTCCCATAAGAGTATCAATAGGTTTAGAATCAAACATATTGAATTTCTTCAGTAGCTCCTTAATCTACTTCTCCTGACATATTGAAATCCCATTTGATGATTGCTTGATTTGCAGACCCAAGAAAAATGTCAATTCACCCATCATGCTCATTTCAAATTCCTTTCCCATTAATGATGAGAATTCTTCACACAAATGTTCTGAAGTAGCTCCAAAGATTATGTCATCCACATAAACTTGAATGATAAGCAATTCTTGTTCTCTTTTTAATAAGAACAAAGTATTGTCTATCTTGCCTCTTTTGAAACCATTCTTCAGCAGAAACTTTGACAGCCTTTCATACCATGCTCTTGGAGCCTGCTTCAGACCATACAGTGCCTTATTCAATCTAAACAGATGATTTGGTAGCTCTGCATCTTCAAAACCAGGAGGTTGATTGACAAATACTTCCTCCTTGAGATCACCATTCAGAAATGCACTCTTCACATCCATTTGATACAGCTTGAACCCCATGAATGCAGCAAAAGCTATTAAAATTCTAATAGCCTTCATTCTTGCAACAGGTGCAAAAGTCTCATCATAGTCTATTCCTTCTTCTTGATTGTACCCTTGCACCACCAACCTGGATTTATTTCTAGTAATCACTCCATTTTCATCAAGTTTGTTTCTGAAAACCCATCTAGTTCCTATTACTGTTCTGCCTTCAGGTCGAGGAACCAGGTACCATACTTTGCTTCTTTCAAACTGGTGAAGTTCTTCTTGCATAGAATTGATCCAGTCTGCATCACCTAATGCTTCTTTCACATTCTTGGGCTCAATAGATGATATAAATGCTGAAAATGCAACTAGATTTCTTTTTTTTGATCTAGTATGAATTCCAGAATTCAAAGGAGAAATGAGATTATCAAGAGGATGTGATAAACTATGCTTCCATCCTGACCTTGCAGCAGACTGATTGAGCTGATCAGCATGTTCTTCTTCATCACGAGTGACATCATTTTCTGGGGAGTCTGATATTCTCTGGCTGGAATTTTGAGTAGTACCAGGTACCGTATCATCCTTTTCAACCTCAACAGCCTCTTTAGGTAGACTATGATTCAGATCATCATAGTCATTTTTCAGTTGTTGATCTGCATCAGCTTCACCTCCTTCAGTCTTCTTTGATTTGAACAGTTTCATCACATCATCATCATCATTTGATCCATCATTCTTCAAACTTCCATCTTCATCAAATACAACATGAATGCTTTCTTCAGTGCATTGAGTTCATTTGTTGAATATTCTGTAAGATTTGCTGGATGAAGAATATCCAACAAACACTCCTTCATCACTTCTAGGATCAAATTTTCCCAGATCATCCTTTCCATTATTCAGCACGAAACATCTGCATCCAAATGCTCTAAAATAGCTCAACATTGGCTTTCTGTTGTTGAGCAGCTCATATGGGTTCTTATTCAAAATAGCTCTTATTATACACATGTTGGTAACATGACAAGCTGTGTTAACAGCTTCGGCCCAGAAATTTTGAGGAAGATTTGATTCAATAATCATAGTTCTGGCAATGTTCACCAAGATCTGTTTTTTTTCCACTACTCCATTTTGTTGAGGAGTTCTTGGAGCAGAAAAATTATGGCTCGTACCATTCTCCATGCAGAATTTATCCAGTGTTGAGTTCTCAAACTCAGTACCATGATCAGATCGAATGCTGCAAATAACTTGATTCAATTTGGTTTGAATCATTTTGAAAAATACCACCAACTCTTCAGTTGTGTCTGCCTTTGATCTCAAGAATCTTGTCCAAGTGTATCTCGAGTAATCATCAACAATCACCAAAATGTACTTCTTGCCAATTCTGCTTTGAACTTTTAAGGGTCCACACAAGTCCATATGAAGCAGCTCTAGTGTTCTTGATGATGTTACCTGCTTTTTGGGCTTAAAGGATGATCTGATTTGTTTTCCTTTAACACAAGCTTCACAGATTTTATTTTCAGCAAACTTCAGCTTGGGCAAACCTCGAACCAGGTCCTTAGAAATCAGTTTGTTCAATAAAGATGAGCTTACATGCCCCAGCCTACGATGCCAGAGATCAGCATTCTCATTCCGAGCACTAAGACATGTTAGGTCATCTCCATGAGACGTTTCTAAGTTTGCCACATACATATTTTTACTTCTGTGTGCAGTGAGAATTACCTTGTTTGTAGTTAGACTCACCACAGTGCATTTCTCAGAAGTAAATTTGACCTCATTTCCTTTGTCACAGATTTGTGACACACTCAACAAGTTGTACTTCAACCCATCCACATAATACACATTGTCAGTTGAATCTTCAAGAGATCTTTCTACTTTGCCAACTCCCAAAATGTACCCCTTCTTTCCGTCACCAAAAGAGACACCTCCTCCTTGAAGTGTCTTGAGTGAGAGGAAGTTTTTTACATCACCAGTCATATGCTTAGAGCATCCACTGTCCATATACCAACATTGACTGCTGCTCATTTCATTCACCTGCATCAATAATCACTTGTTTAGCTTGGGAACCTATTTCAATTTGAGTTCCCAGAAGGCAGACAAAGGAGTGATTAGATTGTACTTAGTCCAATAGGGCAGATTTTGAAGCTTTCTAACAAAAGACATGGGAGCAGGAACAGATTTTTTCTTTGAAAATCTGTGAGTTGAAACATGCTTTGGAGGACCAGGTCTCTCTTTTGGTAAATTTTGCCTTTCAGCATAATTAGAGAGCCTTTCATAGGAGTTTTTCCAGCTAGCACACTCACCCTTCAAATGTCCATTCTTACCACAGTGAAGACATAACAGATTGTCAGACACAAACACATACTTACTGTGAGGATTATAAGGAGGAGTAATGTTCAAACTTCCTAGTCCTTTCTTATTGAAATTACTCTGATTTGTTGCATTTGACAGTAACTTTGAGGATTTTGTCCACTTAAGGGATTTTTCAAGTTCTTTCTTAAGTTTGAAAATATCCTGTTCTAATTTGTTACTCTTTTCCAACGACAGACCAAGATTTTTCTCAGAGTTTTTCAATTTTTCTTCAAATTTCAGCTTGTAAACCATTTGACATTCCATTCAGCTTTTCAGCTTCTTCAGTAATCTGGTTCAGCTGGTTCTTAAGCTCAGAGTTATTTGACTCTAGAGAAACCATTCTTGACATTTTCTCTTTAAGTTTAACTTTGTTTTCAGTTAAACTGTCAAGTTCAGCATTCATGGTGTCTCTTTCAGATGTTAACTCTATCACAGAATCAATCATGACTTTTGCCAAAGTTCTCAATTTTTTAAGAGAATATTTATCCAAGTCATTTTTCATATCTAGAAGAGTTACCTGATTATCCTCTTCTTCATTTTCTGTGTGAGCCATGAGAGCAAACATTGCATTGAAGACAGTTTCCTCCTCATGTACAGCAACCCTGGACACATCTTTTGGCTCATCAGGGTCTTCTGAATCACTTGATGAATCGCCCCATGCAGCAAGATCCTTTTTGACAACCAAATCTGTAACAACTTTTCTATCTCTCTTGCCGAGTACCAGGTCCCTTCTATTCTCTTTGTCACTTCTTGGTTTTTGATGTTCCTTGTTTTCATTTTTGAGCAAGGGACACTCTCTGATGAAGTGCCCAGCTTTTCCACACTTGTAGCAAGTATCACCTTGAGCAGCATTTCGAGTACCATTTGTTCCTCTTTTATAAACTTTGTTTTTCCTCACAATTTTTTGAAATCTGCTGATGAGATATTCCATATCATCATCACTGGAATCTTCATCTGATTTGTACTTCAGCATCAATGACTTGTCCTTCTTGGCTTCCTTCTTTGACAAATCGTAATTTCGATTCATCTCATGTGTCTTCAGATTACCAATCAAAGCATTCATAGTCAGCACCTTCAAATCCTTGGCTTCTGTAATGGCATCAACCTTGCTTTCCCAAGACTTTGGAAGAATTCGAAGCATTTTCTGACTTGTTTGGTCATGCTTATAGGTTCACCCAGACTTCGCAGCTCATTTGTAATGGAAGACAACTTGGTGAACATGTTATGTATTGTTTCTCCTTCTTTCATTTTGAAGTTCTCATACCGTGAGGTAAGCATGTCGATCTTAGATTCTTTGACTTGTTCAGTTCCTTCATGTGCAGTCTTCAAGCAATCCCAAATTTCTATAGCAGACTCACAAGCTGACACTCTGTTGTACTCATCAGGTCCTATCCCACAGACAAGAAGAGTTTTAGCTTTGAAACCTTTTTCAATCTTTTTCCTGTCAGCTTCGTCATATTTCTGTCTAGGCTTTTGAACAAGATTAGTTTTCTCTCCATCCTTTTCTTCTATCATCGAAATGAACGGTCCATCCAGTACAATATCCCATAACTCGCTGTCTTCAACCATGAGGTAATCATGCATTCTAACTTTCCACCAACTATAGAAATGTCCATTGAAACGGGGAGGCCTTGTTGACGACTGACCTTCTTCGAGGTTAAGTGGAGAAGCCATTCTAGAGCAAATATCACTTCCTTGGTGTTAACCAAATAGAAAGTGCCTGCTCTGATACCACTTGATAGAATATATGCCTTCACCTAACAAGTAATGGACCAGGTCCCTTACTACACTAATGAATAAAACCAGAAAGTTAAATGCAGTAAAATCAACACGATGATTTTACGTGGAAACCTCCTTGCTTAAGGGAGTAAAACCACGACCTGTCTCACAGGATTTTCAATCGTTTTCACTAATCTTCAAAAGCAAAAGTAAAACACAATTACACCAACTGTGAGAAAAAGTTTTTTAATCTCACGTTTAAGCAATAGTCTCTATTGCTTAACAAGCCCAAGTAGAAAACTATCTACCCACTAAGCTATCCCACTTGGACAACCTAGACTTTTTAACACTACACACAGATTCCTTAATAGATTGAGGAATAGTTTACAGTTTAAGAACAAGAGTGTCACGACCCAAATCGGATCGCGACTGGCACCCACACTTATCCTTCTATGTGAGCGAACCAACCAATCTAAACCTTAACATTTCAATGTAATATCAACAGAAAGTAAGGCGGAAGACTTAAACTCATTAATAAAAACCAATTTAATAACTTCTAAAATTCAACATCTATTATTATCCCCAAAATCTGGAAGTCATCACCACAAGAACATCTATGATCACATTACTAATCTAAGAGTATTCTAAAAAGCTAAAATAACAAAAGCTAGTCCATGCCGGAACTTCAAGGCATCAAGACATGAGGAAGAAGATCCAGTCCAAGCTAGAAGCTTTAGCTCACCCTGAAATCCGGTGTAATGAAGACTGGCTAGAGTTGCGGTTGAGTTGAAGACGACGGTACGTTTGCTGCACTCCACAAATAACAACGAAGAAAACATAAAAGTAGGGGGTCAGTACAAACACAAGTACTGAGTAGGTATCATCGGCCAACTCAAAATAGAAAGCAATATATCTCAGATAACATCATAAAATCAACTAATATTCTTAACTGGTGATAGCAACAAGTATAAACATCATTTATAATATCACCGATCATATCTATGAGGACTCAAGCCTCCACACCATACTCATTTGGGAATTAGGTTCATTAGATTGAGTATATTAACATCTTTCAAGATTCACTGTCTTTATTCGTCTTGTGTCGGTACGTGACACTCCGCTCCCCTACTACTATGTGTCGGTACGTGACACTCCGATCCCCTACTACTATGTGTCGGAACGTGACACTCCGATCCCCTAATTCTACGTGCCGATTCGTGACACCCGATCCCCTAAATCTACGTGTCGGTTCGTGACACCCGATCCCCTAATTCTACGTGCCGGTTCGTGACACCCGATCCCCTAAATCTACGTGTCGGTTCGTGACACCCGATCCCCTAATTATACGTGCCGGTTCATGACACTCGATCCCCTAAATCTACATGTCGGTTCGTGACACCGATCCCCTAATCTCATTCTTATCAATTCATCAAGCCTTCTCTCTTACCAAGACATCATCAATCTCATTACTTTAGTTCATCAAGCCTTCTTTTATACCAAGGCATCATCATTAACAAGAGATTAGGTTTTTATCAAGATTTGACATTCAATGGCTTCATCATGCTTGTTTCATCACAATCATATATATATAAAATCACATCATGCATGCACACAATTAAGCATATAGAAGACTTTATAATACTACCCAACACATATCATTCGCTATTAAGAGTTTACTACGAATAGCATAAAAACCATAACCTACCTCCACCGAAGAATTGCGATCAACAAGCTATCTTCTCAAAATCCTTGCTATCCTCTTCGTCTCTCTCTCTCTACTCGTTCTCTTCTTCTTTTTCTGTCTCTCTTTGTTCCTTCTATTTTTCTTATTCAAACCCTCTTTCTTTTACCCTAATTAACATATAATTAAGAATAAAAGATGGCAATAATAACCCACTAATTAACTTAAGGTTACATCTTTTAACCCCCAAGTAATTAGACTTATTAACAGTAACCCTCTAACTTTATAATTAAAGCAGGAATAGTCAAAAACATCCCTTAAAACGTATAAAGAAATCCGACCCAGACTGGGATTGTGCAACCTGCGACGGCCCATCGTGACTGCGACGGTCCGTCCTGCAGGTCGTCGCAAGGTCCAGAGAGTGGATTTCTACTGAAGACCCTATGACGGTCCGTCCTGCCATTTCGTTACGAAGTTCAGAGAGTCGATTTTTCAGTACCAAATTTTCAGAATTCTAAGTGTTTTGGAACGGGACACCCTCGACGGTCCGTCGTGTCCATGACGGTCCGTCGTGGGGTCCGTCGACTCAGCCAATTTTCTAGAAATGAAATCTGCTCCTCAAACGACTAAACAGGTCGTTACAATAGATACCAATTTACCCATCGTTCGTCCTCGAACGATCATGAGAAGAAAAACAAGAGTGAAAGGAGTACCTGAGTCTGTAAACAGATGTGGGTATCTTTCTTGCATATCTGCCTCCTTCTCCCAAGTAGCTTCTTCAACCGGTCGATTCTTCCATTGCACCTTGATGGATGCAATCTCCCTTGACCTCATCTTGCGAACTTCTCTATCTAAAATAGCAACAGGCTCTTCCTCATAAGACAAATTCTCATCAAGCAAAACTGAATCCCAACGGATAATGTAGTTTCCATCCCCATGGTATCTTTTCAACATCGACACATGGAATACCGGGTGCACTCCTGAGAGTGCTGGAGGCAAGGCTAGTTCATAAGCCACCTCCCCTACTCGCTTCAGAACTTCAAATGGACCCATATACCTTGGACTAAGCTTACCTCTTTTACCAAACCGCATCACCCCTTTCATGGGCGAAACTTTCAGCAAGACTTGCTCACCTTCCATGAACTCCAAGTCTCTAACCTTTCGATCTGCATATTCCTTTTGCCTACTTTGAGCCGCTAAAAGCTTTTCTTGAATAGATTTCACCTTCTCTAATGAATCCCTCAAAAGGTTAGTGCCCCAAGGTCTAACCTCGAATGCATCAAACCAACCAATGGGAGACCTACATCTCCTCCCATACAATACTTCGAAAGGAGCCATATCAGTGCTTGAGTGATAGCTATTATTGTATGAAAACTCCGCTAAGGGTAAGAAGCTATCCCAATGGCCACCGAATTCTATCACACATGCACGAAGCATATCCTCCAACACTTGAATCGTTCGCTCAGACTGACCGTCGGTCTGAGGATGGAACGCAGTACTAAGATCCAACCTAGTACCCAATTCCGCATGCAATGTTTTCCAAAACTTAGAAGTAAACTGCGTACCTCTATCTGATATGATGGATAGTGGAACTCCATGCAATCGAACAACTTCTGAGATGTAAATTTTGGCTAACTTCTCTGCATTGTAAGTCACCTTAACCGGAATGAAATGAGCAGACTTAGTTAACCTATCCACAATCACCCAAATGGAATCAAACTTACCCAATGTCTTTGGAAGACCAACCACGAAGTCCATTGCAATTCTCTCCCATTTCCATTCCGGAATGGGCATTCTCTGAAGTGTTCCTCCGGGCCTTTGGTGTTCATACTTTACTTGTTGACAGTTTGGACATTTGGCAATAAAATCCACAATATCACGCTTCATTCTACTCCACCAAAAGTGTTTCTTTAGGTCACGGTACATCTTGGTTGCACCCGGATGTATCGAATACCTTGAACTATGAGCCTCTGTCAGAATAGTGTTGATCAAATCATCGACGCGGGGTACACATACCCTTCCCTTAATCCTCAAAATACCTTACTCATCGATTGTCGCTTCTTTAGCCTCTCCTTGCAACACTTTATCTCGGATCCGGATCAATTTTTCATCATTAAACTGCTTTCCCTTAATCTTGTCAAGGAAGGAAGATCTTGCCTCCACACAAGCTAAAAATCCTCCCTTCTCATTTACTTCTAATCTCATGAGGTCGTTAGCCAGAATCTGAACCTCCCTAGCCAATGGGCGTCTAGAAGCTTGCAAGTGAGCTAGACTTCCCATGCTTCCCGCCTTTCTACTTAAAGCATCCGCTACAACATTCGCCTTCCCCGGATGATACAAAATAGTGATGTCGTAGTCCTTCAGTAGTTCCATCCATCTCCTCTGTCTCAAATTCAAATCTCTCTGAGTGAAGACATACTGTAGACTACGATGATCCGTATAGACCTCACACTTAACCCCATATAAATAGTGTCTCCATTGTTTTAATGCAAACACTACCGCGGCCAATTCCAAATCATGAGTTGGGTAGTTACGTTCATGCACTTTTAATTGTCTTGAAGCATAAGCAATCACATTCTTCTCTTGCATTAGCACCGCACCCAAACCCGAATAGGATGCATCACAATAGACAATGAAATTCTTACCTTCCACTGGCAAGGTGAGAATTGGTGCAGTAGTCAACAGAGTCTTGAGCTTCTGAAAGCTTTCCTCACACTCATCCGACCATACAAATGGAACATTTTGCTTAGTCAAGTTCGTCAGTTGGGAAGCAATAGAAGAGAATCCCTTGACAAATCGACGGTAGTAACTGGCTAAACCTACAAAGCTTCTTATTTCTGACACATTAGTAGGTCTTACCCAATTCTTCACTACTTCAATCTTAGAAGGATCCACCATCACTCCATCTTTAGAAACCACGTGCCCATAGAAGGACACTGCATCTAGCCAAAACTCACACTTAGAGAACTTGGCATAAAGCTTCGTCTCCCTCAACATTTCCAACACAATTCTCAAATGCTCCTCATGTTCCTTCTTACTCTTGGAGTATATTAGTATATCATCAATAAATACGATCACAAAGAGATCCAAATATGGCTTAAAAATCCCGTTCATCAAACTCATGAACGCAGCAGGGGCATTCGTAAGACCAAAAGACATCACTACAAATTCGTAATGCCCATACCTGGTTCTAAAAGCAGTCTTTGGCACATCCGTTGCCCGTATTTTCAATTGATGATAGCCGGATCTCAAGTCAATCTTAGAGAAGACACAAGCACCTTGTAACTGATCGAACAAGTCATCAATGCGAGGAAGAGGATACTTGTTATTTATGGTTACCTTGTTCAACTGCCGGTAGTCTATGCACATCCGAAAACTCCCATCCTTCTTCTTCACAAACAAAACCGGAGCACCCCAAGGAGATGCACTTGGCCTAATGAAGCCTTTGCTCAACAAATCTTGAAGTTGGGCTTTTAATTCTCTTAACTCCGCGGGGGCCATTCTATAAGGGGGTATAGAAATGGGACGAGTACCCGGTTCAAGATCAATACAGAAGTCAATATCCCTATCTGGTGGCATACCCGGAAGATCTGCAGGGAACACATCAAGAAACTCACGGACCACCGAAACCGACTCAATCGAAGGTACTTGGGTAGTAGCATCCTTGAGATGTGCCAAGAAAGCTAAACATCCTTTACTAACCATTTTATTAGCACGAAGAAAGGAGATTATACGCACCGGATTGGAAGTGTAGTCACCCTCCCACACTAACAGGATCTGTCCCAGGCTTGGCTAACGTCACCGTTTTAGCATTACAATCCAAGATCGCAAATTGCGGAGAAAGCCAAGTCATACCCAGAATTACATCAAAATCAACCATCTCTAAGATAACCAAATCTACATAAGTGTTACTCCCCACAAAGTTCACCAAACAAGACCTATATACCTTTTCAACTACCACAGACTCACCCACCGGAGTAGAAACACGAATAGGCATATCAAGTAATTCACAATGTAAATTTAGACCATTAGCAAATGAGGAAGATACATAAGAAAATGTGGATCCAGGATCAAACAATACAGAAGCCATGCAATCACAAACCAGAAGATTACCTGTGATGACAGCATCAGATGTCTCCGCCTCCGATCTCCCAGGGAAAGCATAACAATGGGCCCTTTCGTTTGTTTGTTCGTTGTCCCTACCATGTTGTGATGTAGTGGCTCCTGTTTGCCCATCACCCCGGCCGTTTTGGTGACCACCATTACCTCGGCCACCACGCCCTCCAGAATAACGGCCTCTGCCATGACCACCTCTACCTCTAGCTATTGGGGGTCTATTACTCTGTTTTGGACAATTCCTCCTAATAAGTCTAGTCTCTCCACATCCATAACACTCTCTAGATTCATGCATGGGTCTCTCAGAGAAATGTTGACCGGTCTGAGGTGGACCCCCAACTACAGTCTGTAGTGAAGACTGAATGGGTCGAACTGAGTAACCTCCGGAACCCTGTACTCTAGAGTAAGAACCATTAAACTCACCCCCCTTTCGAAACCGCTTTGATGTCGATGCCATGGTGAATTCATCTGGCTTCACTCCTTCCACCTCTACTACGAAGTCTACTACCTCTTGAAAAGATTTCGCTGTGGCCGCTACCTGTAAAGCTGAAATTCGCAACTCTGATCTCAACCCCTTCACAAAACGGCGAATCCGCTCTTGTGGACTGAAACAAAGTTGGGTGGCATATCTGGATAGTGTACGAAACTTAGCCTCATATGCATTGACCGACATCCTACCTTCCTCTAGGCTTAAGAACTCATCCCTTTTCCTATCCCTCAAAGTCCGGGGGATATACTTCTCCATAAACAATCTAGAGAATGAGGCCCAAGTCATAGGTGGTGCCTCTGTTGGTTGACACTCAACATGTGACCGCCACCACATTTTGGCGTTCCCTTGAAACTGGTAACTCACGAACTCAACACCAAACCGTTCTACTATACCCATCTTGTGTAGTAGCTCATGACAGTCAACCAGAAAATCGTAAGCATCCTCAGATTCTGCACCCTTGAAGACTGGAGGTTTCAATTTCAAGAACTTACTGAAAAGTTCATGCTGATCATTTGTCATTATAGGCCCAGTAGTCAGGCGTGGAAACGTACCTATGTCCAATGAGGCATCCATACGAGGGGCCATAGTGGCTGCATGTTGTACCTCTGAAACCGGAGGTGTTGGTGCAGAAAACATTGGGGGTGCCTGACCCTGATTAGACAACCCACTAAGATAAGCGAGAACCTGATTGATCATCTCTGGGGTAGGTTGGGGTGGCATTTCCTCATTCTGTACTTGTTCATTCTCCCCATCCTCCTCTTCTCTTACTACTTCCTCAGTCGGTGGAGGAGTCACCGCCCTAGCACCATATGGGCTAGGTGCTCGTCCTCTCCCTCTAGAGGACGTCCTCCCACGACCTCTACCGCGGCCTCTTGCCACTGTTCCACTTCGAGCTACAGCCCCAGTGGCTGGCTCAGATGCATCTTGTCTTGCTGATGTTGATGTTGGCGTAGTCGTTGCTCTAGTTCTAACCATCTGCGAAATAGAGTGAAGATGGTCAGATACCAATTTGTATCACCTAGATACCAATTGGATCCAAGTAATAGCACGAAAGAAAGAAAGAAAGAATGGAATTTTCCTAAAGTCTTATAGCCTCTCAAAGAAAAGTAAAGGCGTCCCCCTACCGTTCTATAAGACTCTACTAGACCTGTTCTTGTGTGATGAGACCAACGAACCTAATGCTCTGATACCAAGTTTTTCACGACCCAAATCGGATCGCGACTGGCACCCACACTTATCCTTCTATGTGAGCGAACCAACCAATCTAAACCTTAACATTTCAATGTAATATCAACAGAAAGTAATGCGGAAGACTTAAACTCATTAATAAAACCAATTTAATAACTTCTAAAATTCAACATCTATTATTATCCCCAAAATCTGGAAGTCATCACCACAAGAACATCTATGATCACATTACTAATCTAAGAGTATTCTAAAAAGCTAAAAATAACAAAAGCTAGTCCATGCCGGAACTTCAAGGCATCAAGACATGAGGAAGAAGATCCAGTCCAAGCTAGAAGCTTTAGCTCACCCTGAAATCCGGTGTAATGAAGACTGGCTAGAGTTGCGGTTGAGTTGAAGACGACGGTACGTTTCCTGCACTCCACAAATAACAACGAAGAAAACATAAAAGTAGGGGGTCAGTACAAACACAAGTACTGAGTAGGTATCATCGGCCAACTCAAAATAGAAAGCAATATATCTCAGATAACATCATAAAATCAACTAATATTCTTAACAGGTGATAGCAACAAGTATAAACATCATTTATAATATCACCGATCATATCTATGAGGACTCAAGCCTCCACACCATACTCATTTGGGAATTAGGTTCATTAGATTGAGTATATTAACATCCTTCAAGATTCACTGTCTTTATTCGTCTTGTGTCGGTACGTGACACTCCGTTCCCCTACTACTATGTGTCGGTACGTGACATTCCGATCCCCTACTACTATGTGTCGGAACGTGACACTCCGATCCCCTAATTCTACGTGCCGATTCGTGACACCCGATCCCCTAAATCTACGTGTCGGTTCGTGACACCCGATCCCCTAATTCTACGTGCCTGTTCGTGACACCCGATCCCCTAAATCTATGTGTCGGTTCGTGACACCCGATCCCCTAATTATACGTGCCGGTTCATGACACCCGATCCCCTAAATCTACGTGTCGGTTCGTGACACCCGATCCCCTAATCTCATTCTTATCAATTCATCAAGCCTTCTCTCTTACCAAGACATCATCAATCTCATTACTTTAGTTCATCAAGCCTTCTTTTATACCAAGGCATCATCATTAACAAGAGATTAGGTTTTTATCAAGATTTGACATTCAATGGCTTCATCATGCTTGTTTCATCACAATCATATATATATAAAATCACATCATGCATGCACACAATTAAGCATATAGAAGACTTTATAATACTACCCAACACATATCATTCGCTATTAAGAGTTTACTACGAATAGCATAAAAACCATAACCTACCTCCACCGAAGAATTGCGATCAACAATCTATCTTCTCAAAATCCTTGCTATCCTCTTCGTCTCTCTCTCTCTCTACTCGTTCTCTTCTTCTTTTTCTGTCTCTCTTTGTTCTTTCTATTTTTCTTATTCAAATCCTCTTTCTTTTACCCTAATTAACATATAATTAAGAATAAAATATGGCAATAATAACCCACTAATTAACTTAAGGTTACCTCTTTTAACCCCCAAGTAATTAGACTTATTTACATTAACCCTCTAACTTTATAATTAAAGCAGGAATAGTCAAAAACGTCCCTTAAAACGTATAAAAAAATCCGACCTAGACTGGGATTGCGCAACCTGCGACGGCCCGTCGTGACTGCGACGGTCCGTCCTGCAGGTCGTCGCAAGGTCCAGAGAGTGGATTTCTACTGAAGACCCTGTGACGGTCCGTCACACCTGTGACGGTCCGTAACACCTGTGACGGTCCGTCACACTTGTGACGGTCCGTCCTGCAATTTTGTTACGAAGTTCAGAGAGTCGATTTTTCAGTACCAAATTTTCAGAATTCTAAGTGTTTTGGAACGGGACACCCTCGACGGTCCGTCGTGTCCATGACGGTCCGTCGTGGGGTCCGTCGACTCAGCCAATTTTCCAGAAATAAAATCTGCTGCTCAAACGACTAAACAGTTCGTTACAAAGAGAATGTATTCCTAAACAACTACACGAAAAGCTCCAGAGATTGTTGATGTTCTTGGAATAATTCTGCCTTTGCTTGGTAGTATCCTTTGCAAGAGTTCTTGAAAAGTTTTTATCAAGTTGCAAAAACTACCAAAAAAAATGTTTAGAAAAGTGCCTTTTATATGGACAAGTCACTTTCCTAAACCTCTTTGCCATTGGCTGGAAAAGTCACACTTTCTGACGCCATCGGAAAGTGTACACCTACTTTCTGTACCGTCTCCAGCTGGCAGTCGACTGGCTCATCATCATGAGAGCCTGGTACCTCTACTAGGTCTCTGGGTTTGTTTCATCTGCAATACTCAAGTAAGAAACCTGCACTACTCAAGTAAGAAACCTGGTACCTTTATAAGGTCCTTAAGTTTGTCAAATCATCAAAAATACAAATAACATATACCATGAGACCTTATTATCATAGACTTAACCCTAAGACTTTCCAAAATGAGGGCCCAACATATGGGACCTCAACTAGGGAGCCTTCTTTAGCAAACACAGAGTCTGCTTCATTCATTCATACGTACCTTGTTTCAGTTCATTCATAGGCCAGTGTGAACACCAGCTATAGCTAGGGTGTAGTTTAAGACTTTCATCGGGTTTGCTGTGCAATGATCAGGAATAACCTAATGTCATTACCTGAATCTAGCTCACCTCTTGATTATCCTATCCTAACACATTCGGTATCATTCATTTTTTGTATATGATTCATTTGAGGCTGACCTCATTCATTCATTGGGAACTTTAACTTTAACCGACATAGATCATGTGAGCATCATGAAATCCAGTGTCTCCCCCACACCGAAAAGAGGTGGAATCACCGGCCAAAGTGATTCAATAACATGCTAGCGTTTATGGGAATTTAACCCCGCCAGATCCCTATAGTGGCAATATAGGTTCAAAGACTAGGAGATGTATGGAGACCCATACCCGACAAGCCGGACAGTCTCATCTCATGAGAGTTACGTGAACCTCCGTCCTTCCCGAAAGAAGGCATCACCGCTCATAGCTAGCCTATCGGTGCTCAGTATAAAGTTCCATTACATTCAACTCATACATCATAGAAGTTGGCTTCTAGTATGAGGACATCATAGCTCAATAGATGATTTCTCATCTCATCATTAGTATTAAGTGTTTTAAACTCAATATTTTCATTAGAGTGTTCATAGAGACTGATCTCTTCATTATCTTACACTCTCATTGGTGAGTACGTATTGGTAACATTTACTTAGGCTCATTTGAGATTGCTCTCATCATATACATTAGCCTCACATCATGATTGTCACCACATTCTTCATTATTAGCACCTTTATTTTTCATAGTTACTCACCTCTTATTACGTGAATGTTCATTTCTTCATTTCATTACGTATATCTTAGGTTCACTTATACTTAAACGTATGTTAAACTTATGTGTCTATACATACAAGCCATGGGGCTTCATTTATAATTCGTTAAGTGATTATTATTTTCCTAAGATTATGTATTACAAGACTTATGTATTTTGTATATATACCAAGATCTTGATTTTTGACCAAAGTAGATAACATTATTCTTGAATATTTTACTCACGTATGACTTATGTATCAATACGGAGGTTTGGGTACGGGAACCCAAATCTTGAATCACTTGGATATCATTTATATTTTTCATTGATTTTATTTCTAATATTCATAACATTAGAACTCTAAATTAAATCTCAACATTTTCATAAAATAATTAATTTTCTATTTTAATTAGAATTCTAAATTAAATCTCAATGTTTACATAAAAGAATTAATTTTCTATTTTAATTAGAATTCTAAATTAAATCTCCATATTTACATGAAAGAATTAATTTTCTATTTTAATTAGAATTCTAATTTAAATCTCAATATTTACATGAAGGGATTAATTTTATATTTTAATTTTTCTATTAATTTACCGAAAGGTTGGGGGTTCGAGCCCCAACAACCCCTTTTAATTTTTAGAATTGAACTTGCTACAATAGGGAGGTTGTGGGTTCGAACCCCCACAACCCCTCTATTTTTTTTATTTTTGTTTTTTCGCTGCTCCAGTCCCTGAGGTCGTGGGATCGATTCTCACGCCTCACGTTTTATTCCTTCCCATTTTTCCCTCTCTCGCGCGCACTTGGAGGTCGTGGGTTCGAATCCCACGCCTCCCATTTAATTTACTGATTAATTCCCTTCCCCTCTTTCCCCCAGGTCGCGTGTTCGATTCCCTTCAGTCCCATTTCTTTTCCCTTTTTATCGCGAATTCAGTGGCCAGGGGTTCGATTCCCCCCAGCCTCGTTTCTTTTTTCTTTTTTTTTTGTGCGCGTAGCTGGGGGTCGCGAGTTCGATCCCCCCAGCCCCCCCTTTCTTTTCCCTTTTTCTGCGCAAGACAGGGCGAGGGTTCGATCTCTGCCAGCCTTTTTTTTTTTTTAATTAAGGCATGCTGCAGGGAGGTCCTGGGTTCGATCCCTGCAGGCCTCAAAACTTTTTTTTTCTCTGACGTCCAAAAATTTCCAGATTCTTTTAAAGCCTGTTTCTAAGTTCTGGAAATTTATTCCATTATTTTTTTGCACTTTTTCCTCAAATTTCACATTAGTTCTTGGGGATATTTCATGGTTCATTCAATTCACTATATTTCATCATAATAAATATCACATTGTACACCCATTACACACATAAAATACACGATAAATACACAACTTATACACCCCAAAATAGTGACTAAAACGCTGCCCTATACACACCTATACATTAATTTTTCCGGTCATATTTTGATGATCATTATCGTGATTTGCCGCACATAAACACATTCATATTTAATTCAAACATCATTCATACAAAAAATCTAGCAGCACAACATACACATCCTACAAATTCGTTAGGGAGCTAAGGAAAAGGACATACGAATGGGAACAACCTTAGTTTTAAGAGTTTAAGAAAACGTTCGAAAGAAAGTACTCTTGGAGAAAGAATTCAATGAGAGAAACCCATACCTTTATTAATGTTCAAACGAAGAATTCGCTACCCAAAACTCTCTCCAAAAATCAATCCAATTACCTCAACGTCCACACCACTCAACGAACAACTTCTCTTCACCTTAATAATATTTTTTTTTGGTTGCTTTGCTTTTCTTAAAATTTTATGTGAGTTCTTCAAGAGTGAATAACTGTTGATATTTGGCAGAATAACGTGAGAAAGATGGAGAACGTGAGAGAGAGAGAGTTATTAAGCGTGAAAGAGAGAGAACTAATAGGTTTAGGAGACTAAACTCAAGAATTAGTCAAAAATAATTTAAATTGAATTAATACAAATCTGGTTTTATTTCAATTAATACGCGAAAAGATCATTATGCCCTTAAAATTTTAGATTCTTAATTAATAATTAAATCACCTTAAGTATCTATTTATTCTTAATTTTTTTTGGATCGTTACACTAGGGCTAGTTGAGGTGTCTAAAAAAATTATGCAGACAACTTTAAGGGGACGCAAATAATTTAAGCCTTAAGAATATAAGTTTGCTATGATTAAATTGATAAATTGAGATAACTATATGTAGAAAGTTTAGCTAATATTTATCAATAATATTCTTTGACAACTTGACAATATGAAATCTAACCTCTTGTTTCTGTCGTCTTGTAATTAAGAATGACAGATCCATTCGAAATCACAAAACTCATTATTCTAAATGTTTGGGTATTTGAATAAAGATAAGAACGATAAAATCTTAATTCAGAAAATATATATCCTAATATAGGTATGATGATGACAGTAATGACTATTAAGAAAACATTAATGCATGTACAATCCTATTTTATTTTATTTTTTAACATGTGCTTAGTTTTTTCTAAATTTTGACTTTTTATTTTAACAAAATCTAATTTTATCATCATATTTATTCTATCATAACGAATGGTGTTTACATATAATTATACATTATGAGAACGTGAGAGAGAGAGTTATTAAGCGTGGGAGAGAGAGAACTAATAGGGTTAGGAGACTAAATTCAAGAATTAGTCAGAAATAATTTAAATTGAATTAATACAAATCTGGTTTTATTTCAATTAATACGCGAAAAGATCATTATGCCCTTAAAATTTTAGATTCTTAATTAATAATTAAATCACCTTAAGTATCTATTTATTCTTAATTTTTTTTGGATCGTTACACTAGGGCTAGTTGAGGTGTCTAAATAAATTGTGCAGACAACTTTAAGGGGACGCAAATAATTTAAGCCTTAAGAATATAAGTTTGCTATGATTAAATTGATAAATTGAGATAACTATATGTAGAAAGTTTAGCTAATATTTATCAATAATATTCTTTGACAACTTGACAATATGAAATCTAACCTCTTGTTTCTGTCGTCTTGTAATTAAGAATTACAGATCCATTCGAAATCACAAGACTCATTATTCTAAATGTTTGGGTATTTGAATAAAGATAAGAACGATAAAATCTTAATTCAGAAAATATATATCCTAATATAGGTATGATGATGACAGTAATGAATATTAAGAAAACATTAATGCATGTACAATCCTATTTTATTTTATTTTTTAACATGTGCTTAGTTTTTTCTAAATTTTGACTTTTTATTTTAACAAAATCTAATTTTATCATCATATTTATTCTATCATAACGAATGGTGTTTACATATAATTATACATTATGAGAACGTGAGAGAGAGAGTTATTAAGCGTGGGAGAGAGAGAACTAATAGGGTTAGGAGACTAAATTCAAGAATTAGTCAGAAATAATTTAAATTGAATTAATACAAATCTGGTTTTATTTCAATTAATACGCGAAAAGATCATTATGCCCTTAAAATTTTAGATTCTTAATTAATAATTAAATCACCTTAAGTATCTATTTATTCTTAATTTTTTTTGGATCGTTACACTAAGGCTAGTTGAGGTGTCTAAATAAATTATGCAGACAACTTTAAGGGGACGCAAATAATTTAAGCCTTAAGAATATAAGTTTGCTATGATTAAATTGATAAATTGAGATAACTATATGTAGAAAGTTTAGCTAATATTTATCAATAATATTCTTTGACAACTTGACAATATGAAATCTAACCTCTTGTTTCTGTCGTCTTGTAATTAAGAATGACAGATCCATTCGAAATCACAAGACTCATTATTCTAAATGTTTGGGTATTTGAATAAAGATAAGAACGATAAAATCTTAATTCAGAAAATATATATCCTAATATAGGTATGATGATGACAGTAATGACTATTAAGAAAACATTAATGCATGTACAATCCTATTTTATTTTATTTTTTAACATGTGCTTAGTTTTTTCTAAATTTTGACTTTTTATTTTAACAAAATCTAATTTTATCATGTCACGACCCAAATCGGATCGCGACTGGCACCCACACTTATCCTTCTATGTGAGCGAACCAACCAATCTAAACCTTGACATTTCAATATAATATCAACAGAAAGTAATGCGAAAGACTTAAACTCGTTAATAAAAACCAATTCAATAACTTCTAAAATTCAACATCTATTAATTCCCCAAAATCTGGAAGTCATCACTACAAGAACATCTATGATCAAATTACTAAACTAAGAGTATTCTAAGAAGCTAAAAATACAAAAGCTAGTCCATGCCGGAACTTCAAGGCATCAAGACATGAGGAAGAAGATCCAGTCCAAGCTAGAAGAATTAGCTCACCCTGAAGATCCGGTGTGACGAAAACTGGCTAGAATTGCGGTTGAGTTGAAGACGACGGTATGTTTGCTGCAATCCACATATAACAAAGAAGAAAACATAAAAGTAGGGGGTCAGTACAAACACAAGTACTGAGTAGGTATCATCGGCCAACTCAAAATAGAAAACAATATATCTCAGATAACATCATAAAATCAACTAATATTCTTAACAGGTGATAGCAACAAGTATAAACATCATTTATAAGTACCGCCAAGTTCATACACGAGGACTCACGCCTCAATACCATACTCATTTGGGAATTAGGTTCATTAGATTGAGTATATTAACATTTTTCAAGATTCATTATCTTTATTCCTCTTGTGTCGGTACGTGACACTCCGCTCCCCTACTACTATGTGTCGGTACGTGACACTCCGATCCCCTACTACTATGTGTCGGAACGTGACACTCCAATCCCCTAATTCTACTTGCCGGTTCGTGACACCCGATCCCCTAAATCTATGTGTCGGTTCGTGACACCCGATCCCCTAAATCTACGTGTCGGTTTGTGACACCCGATCCCCTAATCTCATTCTTCTCAATTCATCAAGCCTTCTCTCTTACCAAGGCATCATCAATCTCATTACTTTAGTTCATCAAGCCTTCTTTTATACCAAGGCATCATCATTAACAAGAGATTAGGTTTTTATCAAGATTTGGGATTCAATAGCGTCATCATGCTTATTTCATCACAATCATATATATAAAATCACATCATGCATGCAACACAATTAAGCATATAGAAGACTTTATAATACTACCCAACACATATCATTCGCTATTAAGAGTTTACTACGAATAGCATAAAAAACCATAACCTACCTCCACCGAAGATTCGTGATCAAGCAAGCAAATTCCTCAAATCCTTGTTGTCTCTTCGTTTTCTCTCTCTCTTGCTCGATTTCCCTCTCTTTCTGTTCTTTTTCTTTTTCTTATTCAAACCCTCTTTCTTTTACCCTAATTAGCATATAATTAAGTATAAAAGATGGCAATAATAACCCACTAATTAACTTAAGGTTACCTCTTTTAACCCCAAGTAATTAGACTTATTAACATTAACATAACCCCAACTTTATAATTAAAGCAGGAAATAGTCCAAAACGCCCCCTTAAATAAATTAACAGAAATCCGATCCAGCCTGGGATTGCGCAGCCTGTGACGGGCCGTCGTGCCTGTGACGGGCCGTCGTACCTGCGACGGTCCGTCCTGCTGTCCGTCACACGATACAGAAACTTGATTTTTAGTGAATGGACTGTGACGGTCTGTCGTGGACACGACGGTCCGTCCTGCCATTCCGTCGTGACGTTCAGAGAGTCGCTCTCAGTACCAAATTTTCTAATTTCTAAGTGTTTTGGAACGAGACCCCCCCCCTCGACGGTCCGTCGTGCCCATGACGGTCCGTCGTGGGGTCCGTTGTCTCAGCCAGTTTTCTAGAAATAAAATTTGTTGCTCAAAACGACTAAACAGGTCGTTACAATAGATACCAATTTACCCATCGTTCATCCTCGAACGATCACAAGAAGAAAAACAAGGGCGAGAAGGAGTACCTGAATCTTTAAACAGATGTGGGTATCTTTCTTGCATATCTGCCTCCTTCTCCCAAGTGGCTTCTTCAACTGGTCGATTCTTCCATTGCACCTTAATGGATGCAATCTCCCTCGACCTCAACTTGCGTACTTCTCTATCTAAAATGGCAACAGGCTCCTCCTCATAAGATAAGTTCTCATCAATCAGAACTGAATCCCTACGAATGATGTAGTTTCCATCCCCATGGTATCTTTTCAGTATAGACACATGAAATACTGGGTGCACTCCTGACAGCCCTGGAGGCAAGGCTAACTCATAAGCCACCTCCCCTACTCGCTTAAGTACTTCAAAGGGTCCAATATACCTTGGACTTAGCTTACCTCTTTTACCAAATCGCATGACACCCTTCATGTGTGAAACCTTCAGCAAGACTTGCTCACCCTCCATGAACTCCAAGTCCCTAACCTTTCGATCTGCATACTCCTTTTGCCTACTTTGAGCCGCTAAAAGTTTTTCTTGAATAGATTTCACCTTTTCTAACGAATCCCTCAAAAGGTCAGTACCCCAAGGTCTAACCTCGAATGCATCAAACCAACCAATGGGAGACCTACATCTCCTCCCATACAATGCTTCGAAAGGAGCCATATCAATACTTGAGTGATAGCTATTATTGTATGAAAACTCCGCTAAGGGCAAGAAGTTATCCCAATGACCACCGAATTCTATCACACACGCACGAAGCATATCTTCAACACTTGAATCGTTCGCTCAGACTCAGGTCTGAGGTCGGTCTGAGGGTGAAATGCAGTACTAAGGTCCAATCTAGTACCTAATTCAGCATGCAATGTCCTCCAAAACTTAGAAGTAAACTGCGTACCTCTATCTGATATGATGGAAGTGGAACTCCATGCAATCGAACAATCTGAGATGTAGAGTCTGGCTAACTTCTCTGCATTGTAAGTCACCTTAACCGGAATGAAATGAGCAGACTTAGTTAATCTGTCCACAATTACCCAAATAGAATCAAACTTGCTCAATGTCTTTGGAAGACCAACCACGAAGTCCATTGCAATTCTCTCCAACTTCCATTCAGGAATGGGCATTCTCTGAAGTTTTCCTCCGGGCCTCTGGTGTTCATACTTTACTTGTTGACAATTTGGACATTTGGCAACAAACTCAACAATGTCGCACTTCATTCTACTCCACCAAAAATGTTGCCTTAGGTCACGGTACATCTTGGTTGCCCCAGGATGTATAGAATATCCAGAACTATGAGCCTCTGTAAGAATAGTGGGGATCAAATCATCAACACGGGGTACACATACCCTTCCCTTAATTCTCAAAACACCTTCCTCATCCATTATCGCTTCTTTAGCCTCTCCTCGCAACACTTTATCTCGGATTCGGCTTAGTTTCTCGTCATCAAACTGTTTCCCCTTGATCTTGTCAAGAAAAGAAGATCTCGCCTCCACACTGGCCAACAATCCTCCCTTCTCATTTACTTCTAACCTCATAAGGTCATTAGCCAGAGTCTGAACCTCTCTAGCCAATGGGCGTCTAGAAACTTGTAAGTGGGCTAAACTACCCATGCTCCCTGCTTTTCTACCTAAGGCGTCTGCCACAACATTAGCCTTTCCCGGATGATACAAAATGGTAACATCATAATCCTTCAGTAGTTCCATCCACCTCCTCTGTCTCAAATTCAAATCTCTATGAGTAAGACATACTGTAAACTACGATGATCCGTATAGACTTCACACTTAACTCCATATAGATAGTGTCTCCATTGCTTTAATGCAAACACCACCGCAGCCAACTCTAAATCGTGGGTCGGATAATTACGTTCATGCACCTTTAATTGCCTCGAAGCATAAGCAATCACATTCTTCTCTTGCATTAGCACTGCACCCAAACCAGAATAGGATGCATCACAATAAATAATGAAGTTCTTACCCTCTACTGGCAAGGTAAGGATGGGTGCGGTAGTCAGCAAGGTCTTGAGTTTCTGAAAGCTTTCCTCACATTCATCCGACCATACAAATGGAACATTCTGCTTAGTCAAGTTCGTCAATTGGGAAGCAATAGAAGAGAATTCCTTGACAAATCGACGGTAGTAACTGGCTAAACCAACAAAGCATCTTATTTCTGACACATTTGTAAGTCTTACCCAATTCTTCACTACTTCGATCTTAAAGGATCCACCATCACTCCATCCTTGGAAACCACGTGCCCCAAGAAGGACACTGAATCTAGCCAAAACTCACACTTGGAGAATTTGGCATAAAGCTTTTTCTCCCTCAACATTTCCAACACAATTTTCAAATGCTCCGCATGTTCCTTCTTACTCTTGGAGTATATCAGTATATCATCAATAAATACGATCACAAAGAGATCCAGATATGGCTTAAAAATCCCGTTCATTAAGCTCATGAAAGCAGCAGGGGCATTCGTTAGTCCAAAGGACATTACCAAGAATTCATAATGCCCATACCTGGTTCGAAAAGCAGTCTTTGGCACATCTGCTGCCCTTATTTTCAATTGATGATAACCAGACCTCAAGTCGATTTTTGAGAAGACACAAGCACCTTGTAACTGATCGAACAAATCATCAATGCGAGGAAGAGGATACCTGTTCTTAATAGTTACTTTATTTAGTTGCAGGTAGTCTATGCACATTCGAAGACTCCCATCTTTCTTCTTCACAAACAAAACAGGAGCACCCCAAGGGGATGCACTTGGTCTAATGAAACCTTTGCTCAACAACTCTTGAAGTTGGGCCTTTAACTCTCTTAACTCAGCGGGAGCCATTCTATAAGGGGGTATAGAAATGGGGCGAGTACTTGGTTCAAGATCGATGCAGAAGTCAATATCTCTATCCGGTGGCATACTAGGAAGGTCTGCAGGAAACACATCTAAAAACTCACGGACTATCGAAACTGACTCAATCGAAGATACTTGGGTAGTATTATCCCTGAGATGTGCCAAGAACGCTAAACAACCCTTACTAACCATTTTCTTAGCACGAAGAAAGGAGACGATACGAACCGGATTGGAAGTGTAGTCACCCTCCCACATTAACGGATCTGTCCCAGGCTTGGCTAACGTCACAGTTTTAGCATTACAATCCAAGATCGCAAAATTCGGAGAAAGCCAAGTCATACCCAGAATTACATCAAAATCAACCATTTCTAAAATAACCAAGTCTACATAAGTATTACTCCCCACAAAAGTCACCAAACAAGACCTATATACTTTTTCAACTATCACAGACTCACCCACCAGGGTAGAAACACGAATAGGCATGTCAAGCAATTCACAAGGTAAATTAAGACCATTAGCAAATGAGGAAGATACATAGGAAAATGTGGAGCCAGGATCAAATAATACAGAAGCCATGCAATCGCAAACCAGAAGATTACCTGTGATAACAGCATCTGATGTCTCCGCTTCAGACCGCCCAGGGAAAGCGTAACAATGGGCCCCATTACTTGTCTGTCCGTTGCCCCTACCATGTTGTGTTGTAGTGGCTCCAGTTTGCCCATCACCCCGGCCGTTTTGGTGACCACCATTACCTCGGCCACCACGTCCTCCAGAATAACGGTCTCTACCATGACCACCTTTGCCTCTAGCTATTGGGGGTCTATAACTCTGTTTTGGACAATTCCTTCTAATATGTCCAGTCTCCCCACATCCATAACACTCACTGGAGTTGGGCATAGGTCTCTCAGAGAAGTGTTGACCGGTCTGAGGTGGACCCCCAACTACAGTCTGTAGTGAAGACTGAATTGGTCGGACCGAGTAACCTCCTGAACCCTGTCCTCTAGAGTAAGAACCATTAAACTCACCTCCCTTACGAAACCTTTTAGATGTCGATGCCATGGTGAAGTCATCTGGCTTCACTCCTTCCACCTCTACCACGAAGTCTACCACTTCTTGAAAGGATTTTGCCGTAGCCGCTACCTGTAAAGCTGAAATTCGCAACTCTGATCTCAACCCCTTCACAAAACGGCGAATCCGCTCTTGTGGACTGAAACATAGTTGGGTGGCATACCGGGATAATGCACGAAATTTAGCCTCATATGCAGTAACCGACATCCTACCTTGCTCTAGGCTCAAAAACTCATCCCTTTTCCTATCCCTCAAAGTACGGGGGATATACTTCTCCATAAATAAGCTAGAAAATGATGCCCAAGTCATAGGTGGCGCCTCTGTTGGTTGACACTCAACATGTGACCGCCACCACATTTTGGCGTTCCCTTGAAATTGATAAGTCACAAACTCAACACCAAACCGTTCCACTATACCCATCTTGTGTAGTAGCTCATGACAATCAACCAGAAAGTCGTAGGCATCCTCAGATTCAGCACCCTTGAAGACTGGAGGTTTCAATTTCAAGAACTTACTGAAAAGTTCATGCTGATCATTTGTCATTATAGGCCCTGTGGTCAGTCGAGGAAACGTGCCTATTTCCAATGAGGCATCCATGCGGGGAGCCATAGTAGCCGCATGTTGTACCTCCGGAACCTGAGGTGCTGGTGCGGAAAACACTGGAGGTGTTTGACCTTGATCAGATAACCCGCTAAGATAAGCAAGAACCTGATTGATCATTTCTGGGGTAGGTTGGGGTGGCAATTCCTCATTCTGCACTTGTTCATTCTCCCCATCCTCCCCTTATCTTACTACTTCCTTAGTCGGTGGAGGAGTCACCGCCCTAGTACCAAATGGGCTAGGTGCTGGTCCTCTTCCTCTAGAGGACGTCCTCCCACGGCCTCTTCCACGGCCTCTTGTCACTACTTCTCTCTGAGCTACAGCCCCAGTGGCTGGCTCAGACGCTTCTTGTCTTGCCGATGTTGGTGTTGGCGCAGTCGTTGTTGCTCTAGTTCTAACCATCTGCGAATTAGAGTGAAGATGGTCAGATACCAATTTGTATCACCTAGATACCAATTGGATTCAAGTAATAGCACGAAAGAAGAAAAGAAGAATGGAGTTTTCCTAAAGTCTTATAGCCTCTCAAAGAAAAGTAAAGGCGTCCCCCTACCGTTCCTTAAGACTCTACTAGACCTGTTCTTGTATGATGAGACCAACGAACCTAATGCTCTGATACCAAGTTTGTCACGACCCAAATCGGATCGCGACTGGCACCCACACTTATCCTTCTATGTGAGCGAACCAACCAATCTAAACCTTGACATTTCAATATAATATCAACAGAAAGTAATGCGAAAGACTTAAACTCGTTAATTAAAACCAATTCAATAACTTCTAAAATTCAACATCTATTAATTCCCCAAAATCTGGAAGTCATCACTACAAGAACATCTATGATCAAATTACTAAACTAAGAGTATTCTAAGAAGCTAAAAATACAAAAGCTAGTCCATGCCGGAACTTCAAGGCATCAAGACATGAGGAAGAAGATCCAGTCCAAGCTAGAAGCATTAGCTCACCCTGAAGATCCGGTGTAACGAAAACTGGCTAGAATGCGGTTGAGTTGAAGACGACGGTATGTTTGCTGCAATCCACATAACAAAGAAGAAAAATAAAAGTAGGGGGTCTACAAAACACAAGTACTGAGTAGGTATCATCGCCAACTCAAAATAGAAAACAATATATCTCAGATAACATCATAAAATCAACTAATATTCTTAACAGGTGATAGCAAAAGTATAGACATCATTTATAAGTACCGCCAAGTTCATACATGAGGACTCACGCCTCAATACCATACTCATTTGGGAATTAGGTTCATTAGATTGAGTATATTAACATCTTTCAAGATTCATTATCTTTATCCTCTTGTGTCGGTACGTGACACTCGCTCCCTACTACTATGTGTCGGTACGTGACACTCCGATCCCCTACTACTATGTGTCGGAACGTGACACTCCAATCCCCTAATTCTACGTGCCGGTTCGTGACACCCGATCCCCTAAATCTAGTGTCGGTTCGTGACACCGATCCCCTAAATCTACGTGTCGGTTCGTGACCCCGATCCCCTAATCTCATTCTTCTCAATCATCAGCCTTCTCTCTTACCAAGGCATCATCATCTCATTACTTTAGTTCATCAAGCCTTCTTTTATACCAAGGCATCATCATTAACAAGAGATTAGGTTTTTATTAATTTGGGATTCAATAGCTTCATCATGCTTATTTCATCACAATCATATATATAAAATCACATCATGCATGCAACACAATTAAGCATATAGAAACGTATAATACTACCAACACATATCATTCGCTATTAAGAGTTTACTACGAATAGCATAAAAACCATAACCTACCTCCACCGAAGATTCGTGATCAAAAGCCAAGAACATTCTCAAATCCTTGTTGTCTCTCGTTTTCTCTTCTCCTCTCTGCGATTTCCAATCCTCTCTTGTCTGCTTTTTTCTTTTTATTATTCAAACCCTCTTCGTTTATCCTAATTCGCATATAATTAAGTATATAGAAGATGGCAATAATAACCCACAATTAACTTAAGGTTACCTTTTTTAACCCCCAAGTAATTAGCACTTTATAACATTACCCACCACTTATAATTAAAGCAGGAAATGAGTCCAAACGCCCCCTTATAATAAATTAACAGAAATCCGATCCAGCCTGGGGTGTTGCGCAGCCTTCGTGACGGGCCGTCGTGCCTGCGACGGTCCGTCCGGCTATCCGTCCACGATACAGAAATTGTTTTAGTGAATGGCCTTGGACGGTCCGTCGTGGACACGCGGTCCGCCGGCCATTCCGTCTGTGAGTTCAGAGAGTCCCTCCAAGTACCAAATTTCTAATTTCTAATGTTTTGAAAGAAGAAGACCCCCCCCCCTCGACGGTCCGCTCGTGCCCATGAACGTCCGTCGTGGGGTCCGTTTTTCTCAGCCAGTTTTCCCCAGAAATAAAGTCTGCTGCTCAAAACGACTTAAACAAGTCGTTACATATCATCATAGTTTATTCTATAATAAGAATGGTGGTTTACATATAATATACATTATGAGAACGTTAGAGAGAGAGTTATTAGCTGTGAGACAGAGAGAACTAATAGGGTTAGGAGGACTAAATTCAAAGAATATCAACAAAATAATTTAAATTTGGAATTAATACAATCTGGTTTATTTACAATTAATACGCGCAAAGATCATTATACCCTTAATAATTTTTAGATTCTTAATTAATATTAAATCACCTTAAGTATCTATTTATTCTTAATTTTTTGGATCGGTTACAACGTAGGGTCTAGTTGAGGGTGTCTAAAAGAAATTTGCCGGGACACAAACTTAAGGGGACGCAACATAATTAAGCCTTAAGTATAAGTTTGCTAGTATTTAAATTGTATAAATTGAGATACTATATGTAGAACGTTTGAGTAAATTTATCAGATAATATTCTTTGACAACTTGGACAATATAAAATCAACCTCTTGTTTCTAAGCGTGTGTAATTAAGATGAAGTCCATTCGAAATCACAAGACCTCATTATTCTAATTTTGGGTATGTTGAATAAAGATTAAAACGATAATAAATCTTAATTCAGAAAATATATATCCTACTATAGGTATGTGATTGACAGAAGTAATGACTATTAGAAACATATCATGTACAATCCTATTTGATTTTATTTGTTTAACATGTGCTATGTTTTTTTCTAATTTTGACTTTTTATTTTAAACAAAATCTAATTTTATCATCATTATTTTATTCTATAAAAAAGGGTGAGGGGGGGAGGGGGGGGGAGGGGGAAGGGGATGTTTACATATATGTAACGACAGTGTTAGTCCGTTTGAGCAACAGATTTTATTCTGTGGAAAAACTGGCAGAGGTGACGGAGGCCACAAGACGGACCGTCAAGGGCACGACGGACGTGAGGAGGGTGTCGTTTCAAAACACTTAGAAAAATCTGAAATGGGTACTGAAAACGACTCTCTGAACGTGTGACGGATGGCAGGAAGGACGTCGCATGTCGACGGCCCGTCACAGGCCATCCACTTAAAAACAAGTCTCTGGACTCTTGTGACGGACAGCAGGACGGACCGTGCAGGCGCGACGGGCCCGTCACGGGCTACGCAATCCAAGATTCGGGCGGATTTCTTACACGTTTTAAGGGACGTTTTTGACTATTCCTGCTTTAATTATAAAGTTAAGGGTAGTTAATAAGTCTAATTACTTGGGGTTAAAGAGGTAACCTTAAGTTAATTAGTGGGTTATTATTGCCATTTTCATCTTAATTATATACTAATTGGGGTAAAAGAAAGAGGGTTGAATAAGAAAAATAGAAAGAACAAAGACAGAAAGAAAAAGAGAGGAGAACGAGTAGAGAGAGAGAGGAACGAAGAGACAACAAGAAGTGATGTGAATTGCTTGCTTGATCAAGATCTTCGGTGGAGGTAGGTTATGGTTTTACACTATCGTTAGTAGTAAACTCTTATAGCGATGAATGATATGTGTTGAGTAGTATTATAAGTCTTCTATATGCTTAATTGCGTGTATGCATGATGTGATCTTATATATATGCATGATTGTGATAAAATAAGCATGATGAAGCATTGAATCTTAAACCTGAAGAAACCTAATCACTTGTTATGATGATGCCTTGTATTAAAGAAGCTGCTGAATATAATTGAGATTATGATGCCTTGTATAAAAGAAGCTTGATGAATTAGGGATGGGTGCCACGTTCCGGTACAGGATGAAATAGAGGATCGGAGTGTCACGTTCCGACACCAGGATAGAATATGAGGATCGGAGTGTCACGTTCGGCAAAGGATAGTATAGGATCGGGTGGCCACGTTCCGTACAGGATAGATATGGGATCGGAGTGTCACGTTCCGACACCAGATAGTATATGGATCGGGTGCCAGTTCGTACCAGATAGAATATGAGGATGAGTGTCACGTTCCGACAGGATAGAATATGAGGATCGGAGTGTCACGTGACACCAGGATAGAGATGAGGAGCAGATGTCACGTACCGACACGAGAGAAATAAATAATGAATCTTGAAAGATACTAATATACTCAATCTAAAGAACATGTCCCAAACGAGTATGTGAGGAGGCGTGAGTCCCATTGATGTGCTTGGTGTTGTGACCAAGGATTATGGAATTGTAAGTGCATGCTAAGGATATTAGTTGATTTTATGATGTTACTTGATATATACTGTTTCTATTTTGAGTGGCCGAGATACCTACTCAGTACTGTGGTTGTACTGACCCCCTACTTTTATGTTTTTCTTTGTTTATTTGTGGAGTGCAGAAAAAGTGCCGTCATCTGACTAAAGTAGTTCAAGCCAGTCTTCGTCACACCGGATCTTCAGGGTGACTATGCTTCTAGCTTGGACTGGATCTCCTTCTCATGTCTGATGCCTTGAAGTTTCGGCATAGACTAGTTTTTTGTTTTAGCTCTAGAATACTTTAGTTTAATTTGATCATAGATGTTCTTGTGGTGATGACTTCCAGATTTTGGGGAATTAATAGATGTTGAATTTTAGAAGTTATTGAATTGTTTTTATTTATGAGTTTAAGTCTCCGCATTGCTTTATGTTTTATATTAAATGAAGATAAGGTTTAGATTGGTTGGTCGCTCACATAGGAGGTAAATGTGGGGTGCCAGTCGCGGCTCGTTTTGGGTCGGACAACTTGGTATCAGAGCATTAGGTTCGTTGGTCTCTCACACAAGAACAGGTCTAGTGGTCTTAAAGAACGGTAGGGGGAGCCTTTACTTTCTTTGAGAGGCTATAGACTTTAGGAAAAATTCCATTCTTCTTTTCTTCGTGCTATTACTTGGATCCAATTGGTATCTAGGTGATACAAATTGGTATCTGACCATCTTCACTCTATTCGCAGATGGTTAGAACTAGAGCAACGACTACCCAACATCAACATCAGCAAGACAAGATGATCTGACCAGCCACTGGGGCTGTAGCTAGAGTGCGACAGTGGCAAGAGGCCGCGGTAGAGGTCGTGGGAGGACGTCCTCTAGAGGGAGAGACGAAGCACCTAGCCCATTGTGCTAGGGCGGTGACTCTCACCGACTGAGGAGGTAGTAAGAGAAGGGGGGGAGGGATGGGAGAATGAACAAGTAGAAAGAGGAGAATGCCACCCCAACCTACCCCAGAGATGATCAAAGGGTCTCGCTTATTAGTGGGTGTCTGATCGGGTCAGCACCCCAAGTTTTCCGCCAAACCCTCGGTTTCAGAGGTACACATGCAGCCACTATGGCCCCCGTATGGATGCCTCATTGGACATAGGCACGTTTCCACGCTGAACTACGGGCCTATATGACAAATGATCAGCATGAACTTTTCAGTAAGTTCTTGAAATTGAAACCTCCAGTCTTCAAGGGTGCGAATCTGAGGATGCTTACGATTTTCTGGTTGACTGTCATGAGCTACTACACAAGATGGGTATAGTAGAACGTTTGGTGTTGAGTGTGAGTTATCAGTTTCAAGGGAACGCCAAAATGTGGTGGCGGTCACAGTGTGAATGTCAACCAACAGAGGACCACCTATGACTTGGGCCTCATCTCTAGTTTGTTTATGGAAAGTATATCCCCCCGACTTTGAGGATAGGAAAGGATGAGTTTTTTAGCCTAGAGCAAGGTAGGATGTCGGTCAATGCATATGAGGCTAAGTTTCGTGCACTATCCAGATATGCCACCCAACTATGTTTCAGCCCACAAGAGGGATTCGCCGTTTTGTGAAGGGGTTGAGATCAGAGTTGCGAATCAGCCTTACAGGTAGCCGCTACGGCAAAATCCTTCAAGAAGTGGTAGATTTCGTGTAGTAGAGGTGGAAGAGAGTGAAGCCAGATGAATTCACCATGGCATCGACATCAAAGAGGTTTCGAAAGGGAGGTGAGTTTAATGGTTCTTACTCTAGAGGAACAGGTTCGAGGAGGTTACTCAGTTCGACCCATTCAGTCTTCATACAGACTGTAGTTGGGGGGTCCACCTCAGACCGGTCAACATTTCTCTGAGAGACTATGCGATCTAGAGAGTGTTATGGGTGTGGGGAGACTGGGCAATATCAAGAGGATTGTCCAAAACAGAATGATAGACCCCCAAAGTTAGAGGTAGAGGTGGTCATGGCAGAGGCGTTATTCGAGGAGAGGTGGCGAGGTAATGGTGTCACCAAAATGCGGTGTGGTGATGGCAAAACTGGAGCCACTACACACAACATGGTAGGGGCAACGGAAACAACGAAAGGGCCCATTGTTAGCTTTCCTGGGGATCAGAGCGGGGGACATTGATGCTGTCATCACAGGTAATCTTCTGGTTGTGATTGATGGCTTCTGATTGTTTGATCCTGGATCCACATTTCTTATGTATCTTCCTCATTTGCAATGGTCTAATTTACATTGTGAATTACTTGATAGCCTATTCGTGTTTCTACTCGGTGGGTGAGTCTGTGGTAGTGAAAAGGTATATAGGTCTGTTTGGTGACTTGTGGGGTGGAGTAACACTTATGTAGATTGGTTATCTTAGAATGGTTGATTTTGATGTAATTTGGGTAGACTTGGCTTTCTCCGCAATTCGCAATCTTGGATTGTAATGCTAAACCGGTGACGTTAGCCAAGCCTGGGACAGTCCTTAGTGTGGGAGGGTGACTACACTTCCAATCCGGTGCGTCATACTCCTTTCTTGTGTAAGAAATGGTAGTTAAAGGGTGTGTTTAGCTTTCTTGGCACATCTCAAGGATGACACTACCCAAGTACCTTCGATTGAGTCGGTTTCGGTGGTCCGTGATTTTCTTGATGTTTCCCTGCAGATCTTCCTGGTATGCCACCCAGATAGGATATTGACTTCTGTATTGATCTTGAACGGGTACCGCCCCATTTCTATACCCCCTTATAGAATGGCTCCCCGCGGAGTTAAGAGATTAAAAGCCCAACTTCAAGAATGTTGAGCAAAGGCTTCATTAGACCAAGTGCATCTCCTTGGGGGTGCTCCGTTTTGTTTGTAAGAAGAAAGAGATGGGAGTTTTGGATGTGCATAGACTACCGGCAGTTGAACAAGTGACTATAAGAACAAGTATCCTCTTCCTCGCATTGATGATTGTTCGATCAGTTACAAGGTGCTTGTGTCTTCTCTAAGATGACTTGAGATCGGTTATCATCAATTGAAAATACGGGCAACGGATGTGCCAAAGACTGCTTTTAGAACCAGGTATGGGCATTACGAATTTGTATGGATGTCTCTTTGGTCTTACGAATGCCCCTGCTGGTTCATGAGTTTGATGAAGGGATTTTTAAGCCATATTAGATCTCTTTGTGATCGTATTATTGATGATATACTGATATACTCCAAGAGTAAGAGGAACATGAGGAGCATTTGAGAATTGTATTGGAAATGTTGAGGGAGAAAAGCCTTATGCCAAGTTCTCAAGTGTGAGTTTTGGTAGATGCAGTGTCCTTCTTGGGGCACGTGGTTCTAAGGATGGAGTGATGGTGGATCCTCTAAGATCGAGAGTAGTGAAGAATTGGGTAAGACCTACTAATGTGTCAGAAATAAGGAGCTTTGTTGGTTAGTAGCAGTTACTACCGACCGATTGTCAAGGGATTCTCTTCTATTGCTTCCCAACTGACGAACTTGACAAGCAAATGTCCATTTGTTGGTCGGATGAGTGTGAGGAAGCTTTCAGAAGCTCAAGACTGTTACTACGCACCATTCTCCTGCCAGGGAAGGCAAGAATTCATTGTGTATTGTGATGCATCTTATTCGGGTTTGGGTGCAGTCTAATGCAAGAGAAAAATGTGATTGCTTATGCTTCGAGGCAATTAAAGGTGCATGAAGTAATATCCAACTATGATTTGGAATTGGCGCGGTAGTGTTGCACTAAAGCAATGGAGACACTATTTATATGGGGTTAAGTGTGAGATCATACGGATCATCGTAGTCTACAGTATGCTTACTCAGAGAGATTTGAATTTGAGACAGAGGAGAGGATGGAACTACTGAGGACTACGACATCTATTTTATACATCCGGGGAAGGCGAATGTTTGTAGCGGATGCTTAAGTGAAAGGCGGGAAGCATGGGAGTCTTAGCTCACTTGCAAGTTCTAGGGCCATTGGCTAGAGAAGTTCAGATTTGGCTAACAACTTATGAGATTAGAAGTAAATGAGAGGGAGGATTTTAGCTTGTGTGGAGGCAAGATCTTCTTCTTGAAAGATTAAGGGAAAGCAGTTTAATGATGAAAATTGATCCGGATCGAGATTAAAGTGTTGCAGGAGAGGCTAAGAAGCGAAAGTGATGAAGAGGTGTTTTGAGGATTAAGGGAAGGGTATGTGGCCCGCGTGATGATTTGATCAACACTATCTACAGAGGCTCATAGTTCAAGTATTCGATACATCGGTGCAACCAAGATGTACCGTGACCTAAAGCAACACTTTTGGTGGAGAGAATGAAGCGTGAATTGTGAGATTTTTTGCCAAATGTCCAAATTGTCAACAAGTAAAGTATGAACAAAGAGGCCCGAGGAAACTTCAGAGAATGCCCATTCGAATGGAATGGGAGAGAATGCAATGGACTTCGTGGTGGTCTTCCAAAGACATTGGGCAAGTTTGACTCTATTGGGGATTGTGAAGGTTAACTAAGTCTGCTCATTTCATTTCCGGTTAAGGTGACTTACAATGCAGAGAAGTTGCCAAACTTTACATCTCAGAATTGTTCGATGCATGGAGTTCCACTTCCATCATATCAGATAGAGGTACGCAGTTTACTTCTATAGGTTTGAAGAACATTGCATGCGAATGGTACTAGGTTGGACCTTAGTACCGCTTCCACCTCAGACCGATGGTCAGTCTGAGCGAACGATTCAAGTGTGGGAAGATATGCTCGTGCATGTGTGATAGAATTCGGTGGCATTGGGAAGCTTCTTACCCTAGCGGAGTTTTCTATAATAATAGCTATCACTCAAGTATTGATATGGCTCCATTTGAAGCAGTTTATGGTAGAGATGTAGGTCCCCATTGGTTGGTTTTGATGCATTCGAGGTTAGACCTTGGGGTACTGATCTTTTGAGGGATCGATAGAAAAGTGAAATCTATTCAAGAAAGTTTCTAGCGGCGCAAAGTAGAAAAAAGAATATGCAGATCGAAAGGTTTAGAGACTTAGGAGTTCAGGAGGGTGAACAAGTCTTGTTGAAGTTTCGCCAATGAAAGGGTGATGCGGGTTTGGTAAAAAGAAGGAAGCTAGTCCAGGTACCTTGGTCCCTTGAAGTACTTAAGAGCGTAGGGGAGGTGGCTTATGAGTTAGCCTTGCCTCCAGGGCTGTCCGGAGAGTCACCGGTGTTTCATGTGTCGATGTGAAAAGAATACCATGGGGATGGAATACATATCCGTTGGGATTCAGTTTGTGATGAGAACTTTCGTATGAGGAGAGCCTGTTGTATTTTAGTATAGAGAAGTTCGCAAGTTGAGGTCAAGAGAGATTGCATCCATCAAGGTTGCAATGGAAGAATCGACCGTTGAAGAAGCCACTTGGGAAGGAGGCAGATATGCAGAAAGATACCCACATCTGTTACAATTCAGTATTCTTTTTCGCCCTTGGTTTTCTTCTTGATCGTTCGAGGACGAACGATGGGTAATTTGGTATCTATTTGTAACGACCTGTTTAGTCGTTTTGAGCAAGATTTTATTAGGAAAACTGTCAGAGGTACGGAGCGCAAAGAGGACCGTAGGGCCGGACGGACCGTTCGTGGGGGGTCTACGTTTCAAAACACTTAGAAAATTGAATGGGTATCGAAATCGACTCTCTGAACGTGACGGAATGGCAGGACGGACCGTCCATGCTCGACGGCCCGTCACAGGCTCCACTAAACAAGTCTCTGACCTGTGCGGACAGCAGGACGGACTCGCAGGCGAGGCCCGTCACGGGCTCTAAGCATCCAGCGGGCGGATTTCTTTACAGTTTTTAAAGGGCGTTTTTGGACTATTCCTGCTTAATTATAAAGTTGGGGTGAATGTTAATAGTCTAATTACTTGGGGTTAAAAGAGGTACCTTAAGTTAATTAGGGGTTTATTGCCATCTTTCTTCTTAATTATATATCTAATTGGGTAAAAGAAAGAGGGGAGTTTGAATAAGAAAATAGAAGGAACAAAGGACAGAAAGAAAAAAGAGAGGGAACGAGTAGAGAGAGAGAGGAACGAAGAGGACAACAAGTTTGAGGAATTGCTTGTTGATCAGATTCTTCGGTGGAGGTAGGTTATGGTTTTTTACAGCTATCGTAGTAAACTCTTAATAGCGAATGATGTGTTGGGTAGTATTATAAGTCTTCTATATGCTTAATTGTGTGTTCATGATGTGATTTTATATTATGATTGATGTGATAAAATAAGCATGATTGAAGCTATTGAATCAAATCTTGATAAAAACCTAATCCTTGTTAATGATGATGCCTTGGTATAAAAGAGAGGCTTGATGAACTATATATGAGATTGATGATCCTTGTTAAAGAGGCTTGATGAATTAGGGGATCGGGTGCTCACGTACGGTTCAGGCATAGAATTAGGGGGGAGGTCAGTTCCGACACCAGTAGAATATGAGGATCGGAGTGTCACGTACCGACACCGGATGATATGGGATCGGAGTGCCACGTTACCGCATAGATTTAGTATCGGCAGACGATACGACACGTTAGATTTTGGACGAGTGTCACGTTCCGACACAGGTGAGTCTGGATCGGGTGAGTGGTCTACTAGGAAAATCGGACAGACATAGAGTTAATGATACGAGGGCATCGAGATGTCACGTTACCGACACCAGGATTAGATATGAGGATTCTGAGAGTACAAGTTTGGCCTAGATTATCAGGATCTAGGGATACATGTTACCCACAAAGAGTATTTAGCATAATGGATCTTAGAAGACGTGATATAAATATTGTACTGTTGCATATCTACATTTAAAGAATAGGTTGATGTAGGGGCTGATCCATAATTGATATTTGTTTCAGATTAGGTATTGTAGTGGCTCTGTGTGAAGATGCTGTAAACGTGTATTTTGATGGCGCCAGTACATACAGTACTTGTGGTTGTACTGACACCCCTACTTTTATTTTTCCTTTTGTTATTTGTAGAGTGCAGCAAAAGCTGCCGTCATTCCTCGACTCAACAGTATTCAGCCCGTGTCTTCGTCACACCGGAATCTTCAGGGTGAGCAATCTTATAGCTGGACTGGATCTCCTTCTCACTGTCTTGATGATCTTGAAGTTTGGCATAGACGTAGCTCTTGTATTATTTGAGATTATTAGCTTAAATACTCTTAGGTTTAGTTTTGCATAATAGATGTTCTTGTGGTGATGACTTCTCAGATTTGTGGAATAATAGATGTTGAATTTACGAATTATATGAATGTCTTTTATTTATGAGTTTAGGTCTGTCCGCTTGCCTTATGTTATATTAAATCGAAATGTAAGGTTTAGATTGGTGGTCGCTCAATAGTAAGGGTAAAGGTGGGAATGTGGTGCCAAGTCGCAGGCTCGGTTTTTGAGGTTCGTGACAATATCAATTAGCACATTATGAGAACGTGATGAGAGAAGTTTTAAGCTGGAGAGAGACAGAGAGAGAACATAGGTATAGGGTTAGGAGACAAATTCAAGAATAGTCAGAAATAATTTTAAATTGAATTAATACAAATCTGATTTTATTTCAATTAATACGCGAAACAGATCATTATGCCCTTAAAATTTTAGATTCTTAATTAATAATTAAATCACATTAAGTATCCTTTATTCTAATTTTTTGGATCGTTACACTAGGGCTAGTTGAGGGTGCTAAATATTAAATATGCAGAAACTTTAAGGGGGACGCAAATAATTAGCCTTAAGAATATAAGTTTTTTCTATGATTAAAATGCTAAATTGAGATAAAACTATATGTAGAAAGTTAGCTAATATTTATCAATAATATTTCTTTGACATACTTGACAATGTGAAATCTAACCTCTTGTTTCTGTCGTCTTGTAAATTAAGAAGACAGGGGGGTGGGAATCCATCAGAAATCACAAAAACTATATTTAAATGTTTGGGTATTTGAATAAAGATAAGAACGATAAAACTCTTTATTCAGAAAAAACTATTAATCCGAATATAGGTATCGATGATGACAGTAAGACTATTTTAAAAAAAACATTAATGCCTGCTACATCCTATTTTATTTTATTTTTTAAATGTGCTTCGTTTGTTTCTAAATTTGACTTTTATTTTAACAAAATCTAATTTTATCAATCATTTTATTCTATCATAACGAATGGTGTTTACATATATATACATTATGAGAACGTGAGACGAGAAGTTGAGGAGAGTTATTAAGAGTGGAGAGAGAGACTATAGGGTAGGAAGACTAAATTCAAGAATTAGTCAGAAATAATTAAATGAATTAATACAAATCTGGTTTTTATTTCAATTAATACGCGAAAGATCATTATGCCCTTAAAATTTTAGATTCTAATAATAATTAACTCACTTAAGTATCTATTTATTATTAATTTTTTTGGATCGTTAACCACTAGGGCTGTTGAGGTGTCTAAAATAAATTATGCCAGACAACTTTAGGGGACGCAAATAATTTAAGCTTCTGAGAATATAAGTTTGCTATGATTAAATTGATAAATGAGATAAACTATATGTAGAAGTTTAGCTAATATTATCAATAATTATCTTTGACAACTTGACAATATGAATCTAAAACCTCTTGTTCGGTCGTATTGTTAATTCGAAGACAAGATCCATTCGAAATCACAAGACTCATTATTCTAAATGTTTGGGTATTTTAATAAAGAATAAGGAACGATAAAATCTTACTTCAGAACTATTATATCCAATATAGGTTGATGATGACAGTCATGACTATTAAGAAAACATTAATGCATGTTACAATCCTTTTATTTTATTTTATTTTGTAACATGTGCTTAGTTTTTTCTAAATTTTGACTTTTATTTTAACAAAATTATTTTACATCATATTTATTTCTATCATAACGAATGGTGGTTTACATATAATTATACATTATGAGAACGTGGGAGAGAGTTATTAGCGTGGGAGCGGAGAGAACTAATAGGGTGGAGCTAAATTCAAGAATTAGTCAGAAATAATTAAATTGAATGAATACAAATTCTGGTTTATTTAAATTAATACGCGACAAGATATATGCCCTAAAATTTTAGTTTTAATAATAATTTTAAATCACCTAAGTATATATTTATTCTATGTTTTTTTGGATCGTACACTAGGGCTAGTGAGGTTGTCTAATTAAAATTAGGCAGACAACTTTAAGGGGACGCAAAATTTTAAATTTAAGCCTTAAGAATATAAGGTGCTATGCTTAAATTGATAAATTGAGAGAAACTTATGTAGAAAGTTTAGGCTAATATTTATTCAATAATATTCTTTGACAACTTGACAATATGAAGAAATCAACCCCTTGTTTCTGTCGTCTTGTAATTAAGAAGACAGATCCTTAGAAATCACACAAGACTCATTATTAGTACTGATTTTGGGTATCCTTAATAAAGCTAAGAAGATTAAAATCTTAATAGAAAATATATATCCTAATATGGTATGATGAGACAGTAATTTGACTATAAGAAAACATTAATGATGTGTACAATTCCTATTTTATTTGGTGTGTTAACAGTGTTAGTTTTTTCAATTTGACTTTTTTATTATTTTTTAACCAAAATCTAATTTTATCATCATAGTTTCTATTCATAACGAAATGGTGTTTACATATAAGTATACATTTGAGAACGGAGAGGAGAGGTATTAAGCGTGGGAGGGAGAGAACTAATAAGCGTTAGGAGAATAAAATCAAGACTTAGTCAAACAATAATTAAATTGAATTATACAATCTGGTTTTATTCATTTAATACGCGAAAAGACATTATGCCCTTAAAATTTTAGATTCTTAATAATAATTAATCACCTTACAGATATATTTATTCTTAATTTTTTTTGGATCGTTACATAGGGCTAGTAGTGAGGTGTTCTAAATAAAGTATGCAGACAAACTTTAAGGGGACGAAATAATTACGCCTTAAGAATATAAAGGTGCTTATGATTAAATTGAGAAAATTGAGACTAACTATATTGTAGAAAGTTTAGCGAAATTTCACATAATATGCTTGAACAACTTGACAATATGAAATCGAAAAAAAAAAAAAACCTCTAGTTTCTGTCGTCTTGTAATAAGAACTGACATATCCATTCGAAATCACAAGACTCAGTATTCTAAATGTTTGGTATTTGAAATAAAGATTTTAACAAACGATAAAATCGTAATTCAGAAAATAAATCCTAATATAGGGATGATAATGACAGTAGTAATGACTATTAAGAAATATAATGCATGTACAATCCATTTTATTTTATTTTTTAACATGTGCGTAGTTTTTTTTTAAATTTTGACTTTTTAGTTAACAAAATCTAATTCTTTCAATAATATTAGTCTATCATAACAAATGATGTTTTACATATAATTATCACATATTGAAATATATGTTAAATTGACAAATTGAACTTCAAGTAGTAACCTAACAAATTTGAGCAACCATATATTTATTCAAGCCTACCATAAATAGATAAAGAGATAAAACATATGAATGCTTTAAACCCCCAACTCAAATCTTTTTGACATGTGCTAACATTGAAACCTTACCTAATACATGTTTGTCGGCAGACAGAAAAAAAAAACAATTAGTTGTACAAATTTTTTTCATTAGTTAAGATATAAAAAAAAAAATATGTGATGCTCAAGATTACAATAAATTTTTATTGAATGGGATTATTCAACGAGGTAATATTCTTCTACTAGATTTGTTTTTTCTCAGAATTAAAATTTTTAAAGTTTTAGTGAAAATTAAAAGAAATTTTATCCATCTCGCAACACAATTTGATTGGTTTAGAAATGTAATGTACATATCAAATAGAATTCAGTTGATTGGATATTAGCCAACGCTCATATTGCCGAACAACTTCAAGGATTAATATAATTTTTGTTTGTAATATTTTCAATTTCTAATCTAATATGATATTAGACATGTATGCCGAACAACTTCAAGTGATTAATAAATTTTGTTGTACTATTTTCAAATTTCTAGATAATATGATATTAGGACATTTATTTTTAGCGCGCAACACAATTAACGAAAATCAGATTTATTTCATCATTTTAAAAACTTTAACATTTCTAATCAAAAACGAAAATTACTTTTACCACTTTGTAGCTTAATTTTGTCTAGCTAGTATATAATATAATTAGTTATGGTTTGCTTTTTTATCTAGCGTGCAAATTTTTCTATGAAAAGCCTCAAACAAATAGCTTTCTTTTTTAAACAACTAACGTAAGACTTTATTAGCACACTTAATAACAATAATAAAGTACAAACACCCTCTCAATCTATATTTGAAATCTTAGAGATATATTTATATTATACTAAGGTCCTATTATCTCTTATAACTTATTTTATTAATAATGTTTCATCCCTTTTCGACCTACATGACACTATCTTGTGTGCACAGCGCTAGTTGACTTTTTTTTCAAGCTAATGTCACGTAGGTCGAAAAGGAGTAAGTAAAAATAATTATAAAATACAGTTTTAGGAATAATAGGCATTAACATAATATAAGTGTTTTCTCTGAAATTCTTAGGCGATTAAGGAATAACTTTATGACATTTTCACTTTTATTTTTGAATTCAACACTCTACCAAAGGTATTATGTACACCCACATATTTCGAATATTTCTAGCCATCAACATCGCGTATTCTTTGGTTTATGCGCATCTTCAATACACAAGTAAAAGTAGTTAAATCAGCTGTTGTTTAATGGACATTATCAATTATATCTCCATTACTCATTCATCGAAAATATTATTTAATATCAATTACTAAACTCGATAAATCTAAAAAATGGGAGAGAATGAGAGAGATGATATAGAGAGATAGATATAATATATATATGAGAGATATATATATATAATATATAATAGAGATATATATATATATATATAATCATTGAAATTAAAATTCAACGAATCAACTCAATTTTAAATGTCATATAAAAATACACTGTAAATTTTTTTTTTTCTCTTCAACTAAAAAAGGAAAAAAAGGATCTTGACATCTTAATATTTAAGTGGATATATTGAAGGGAGATAATAGGGGTAGGGGCCATTTACACCTTTTTTTAATAGAAAATCTTTTCAGAAAATAGACACCGGACGAAAATAAACGGTTTTGGACCACTATTTCTTTAATATAATCATTCAGGTATAGTTACTTAAGTAAAATTTTAACATATATGTTTAGTTTATATGACGTACATTTATAATATGATTTATCTATTGTTTATTTTTGTAGTTGGTAATGGTATAAACGGCAAAAAAAAATGGCTTTTTTAAAATCTGAAGTGTGAAAATGATACAAATTTATCTTTCATAACTATTGAAATAATATAATTGATAAATATTTCTGATTGTTGTAATATAGTTAATAGATAATTTTTGAAAAAAAAAAAAGTGATATGAAATAACATCAAATAATTGAGAGTCAGATAATTAAGATGAAATAGTAAAACTTTAATTTATCGGTTGATTGATTTAGCCACTTCTGAATGTATAATAATGTATCTTTTATAGATAGTTTCGCAGCAAAATTGTTAAAAACACTCAATTGGCAATAGCTGAATAAGTAAGAATGTGACGGGGTATGACATTAGAGGGGGTTAATTAGTAATAGATGGGCGAAGGGATGGATTTATAATTATACTAAGAAGTGTAAATTATAACAAATAGTGAGCGCCACGTATTTTTAACAATTTTAAATGTGTTAAATATAAAACCGGTAAAGAAGTGGGCGTAATGTGAATTCAAAGGGTGGCAGCCAGAATATTTTGGAGCCAAATAGACGGTGGGACAAAATTTTTTGGAACAAAAGAAATGAATAGGGGGAATTTTGTACCATTTTTCCAATAATTTAAAAGTATTTTAAGCCCTTTCTTGGATGAATTCAATATTTTTGAATTTATATAAAATAACTCTGGTAGGATGTACACAATCCCTATTACCCACCCCGGTCTGATGCGTGATCATTTCATACACATGAGCTGCTAATATGTGGATTTAATAAACGGGATAGGTTTATTAGATATCAATAAAAATTATTAATAACTAGCGTCATGAGTAGGCTTTTAAAATTGTTAGGTTTTGAGAATTTCATAATACAACGTAATAATGATGTGTGCTACAGAATGCCTCTAATGGTTAAATTACTATCCCCTGAATAAATCCACTATTAAAAGGATGGNAATCCCAGTTCGGGCCGGATTCTTTACACGTTTTAAGGGGCCGGTTTTGGAATATTCCTGCTTTAATTATTAAGTTAGAGGGTTAATGTTAATAAGGCTAATTTACTTAGGGGATTAAAAGAGTACCCTTAAGTTAATTAGTGGGTTATTATTTACACTTTCATTCTTAATTATATACTAATGGGCGCGGAAACCCCAAGAAAGAGGGTTTGAATACAGACAGCCAAAAATAGAAAAACAAAGACAGAAAGAAAAAAAGAGAGGAGAACGAGCTAGAGAGAGAGGAGGAGAGGAAACGAAGAGGACAAAAGAAATTGCATGAATTTGCGTGCTTGATCAAGAGTCTTCGTGGGAGGTAGGTTATGGTTTCTGTTACACTATCTGTAGAGTAAACTCTTAATCGCGAATGAGATGTGGTTGAGTAGTATATAAGTTTCTATATGCTTAATTGCGTGTATGCATGAGGTATCTATTATATATATAGCATTGATGTGATATGAAAATAAGCATGTGAATGAAGCATTGAATCTTAAAATCTTGAAGAGGAACGATAATTTCAATTGTTAATGATGATGCCTTGGTATTAACAGAAGGCTTGATAAATTCTAGATTGGAGATTGATGATGCCTTTTGTATAAAAGAAAGGCTTGATGGAAGTAGGGGAGAGAGGGGGAAAAGGGAATGAACTCTCCTGGCTCTTATCATATACCCCGGCTCCTACTAGGACCAGGAGAGAAATAGAGGATCGGAGTGTCACTGGTTCGACAACCAAGGATAGGAAGGATGAGGATCGGAGTGTCACGTTCCGACACCAGGATAGTATATGGTCGGGTGCCACGTTCTGGTACCAGGATAGAATATGAGGATCGGAGCTGTCACGTTCCGACACCAGGATAGTATATGGATCGGGTGCCACGTTCCGGTACCAGGATAGAATATGAGGATCGGAGTGTCACGTACGACACCAGGATTAGAATATGAGGATAGGAGTGTCACGTTCGACACAGGATAGAATGAGGAGCAGAGTTGTCACGTACCGACACGGAGAGTAAATAAACATAATGAATCTTGAAAGATACTAATTATACTAATCTAAGAACATGTTTCCCAAACGAGTATGATGAGGGAGGGAGGCGTGGAGTCCTATGATGTGCTTGGTGTGTGTGACCAAGGATTTATGGTTTAATTGTTAAATGTTGCATGCTAAGGATATTAGTTGATTTATGATGTTACTTGATATTACTGTTTTCTATTTTGAGTTGGCCGATGATACTACTCAGTACTTGTGGTTGTACTGGACCCTTTTCACTTTTATTTTCCTTTTGTTTTATTTGTGGAGTGCAGCAAACGTTGCCGTCATTTCGAACTCAAACAGTAGTTCAAGCCAGTCTTGTCACACCGGATCTTCAGGGTGATTCTTAATGCTTTAGCTGACTGGATCTCGCTTCCTCATGTCTTGAGCTTGAAGTTTCGGCCATAGACAGCTTTATGGTTTTAGCTTCGGAGAATACTCTTAGTTAGTAGTTTGATATAGATGTTCTTGTGTGATGACTTCCAGATTTTGGGGAAGTAACAGATGGTGAATTTTAGAGTTATTGAATTGTTCTTTATTTAGAGTTTAAGTTCTTCCCGCATTTGCTTTTTGGTTTATATTACATCGAATGATACGGTTTAGTTTAATTGGGTGGTTCGCTCAAATAGGAGGGTAAATGGGTGCCGTCGCGGCTCGGTTTGGGTCGTGACAACTGGTATCAGAGCATTGTAGGTCGTTGGTCTCATCACACGAAGAACAGGTTTAGTAGGGTCTTAAAGAACGGTAGGGGGACGCCTTTACTTTTATTTGATAGGCTATAAGACCTTTCAGGGAAAATTCCATTCTTTCTTCTTTCTTTCGTGTGCTATTACTTGGAATTCCAATTGGTATCTAGGTGATACAAAATTGGTATATGACACTCTTCAATCTATTTGCAGATGGTTAGAACTAGAGCTACGACTACACCACATAAACATCAGCAAGAGACAGATGCATCTGAAAACCAGCCATGGGGGCTTGTAGCTCGGAGTGCGACAGTGGCAAGACGGCCGCGGTAGAGGTCGGGGAGGACGTACTCTAGAGGGAGATGAGGCGAAAACGAGCAACTAGCCATCTGGTGCTAGGGCGGTGACTTCCTCCACCCGACTGAGGGGACGGGTAGTGTGGTGGTAGTAAGAGAAGGGGGGGAGATGGGGCGAATGAAAACAAGTACAGACGAGGAAAATGGCCACCCCAAACCTTACCCCGGAGAGAGATGATCAATCAGGTGGCTCGCTTATCTTAGTGGTTGTCGGATCAGGGTCAGTCCCCCCATGTTCCGCACCAACACTCCGGTTTCAGATGTCCGACACATGCCGCCACTATGGCCCCTCGTATGGATGCCTCCTGGACATAGCACGTTCCACGCCTGGGACTACTGGGCCTATAATGAACAAGAATGATCAGCATGAAAACTTTTCAGTAAAGCTTGAAATTGAAACCCTCCAGTCTTTCCAAGGGTTGCAGAATCTGAGGATGGTACGATTTCTGGTTGACGTCATGAGCTAACTACACAAGAGGGTATAGTAGAACGATTTTGGCTGTTGAGTCGTGAGTTTCAGTTTCAAGGGAACGCCAAAATGTGTGGCGGTCGCATGTTGAAATGTCAACAAACAGAGGCAAACCTATGACTTGGGCCTCATTCCTAGTTTTTTATGGAAAGTATACCCCCGTACTTTGAGGGATAGGAAAAAAGGGATGAGTTTTTTAGCTAGAGCAAGGTAGGAGGCGGTCAATGCATATGAGGCTAAGTTTCGTGCACTATCCAGATATGCCACCCAAATATGTTTCAGTCCACAAGAGCGGATTCGCCGTTTTGTGAAGGGGTGAGATCAGAGTTGCGAATTTCAGCTAAGGTTAGCGACTACGGGCCAAAAATCCTTCTAAGAAGTGGGTTTGGTAGATTTTGGTTGGTAGAGGTGGAAGGAGTGAAGAGATGAAATTCACCATGGGCATCGACATCCAAAGAGGGTTTCGAAAGGGAGGTGAGTTGAATTTAAATGGTTTCTACTCATAGAGGACGGGTTCGGAGGTTGACTCAGTTCGGACCCATCAGTCTTCAATACAGACTGTAGTTGGGGGTTCCACCTCAGGACCGTCAACATTTCTTGAGAGACGATGCGTGAATCTAGAGAGTGTTATGGGGTGGGGAGACTGGGATATCAGAGAGGTATTGTCCCAAAACAGAATGGTAGACCCCCAAACAGTTAGAGGTAGAGGTGGTCATGGCAGAGGCCGTTAGTCGGAGGACGAGGTGGTCGAGGGTGGGTAAGGTGGTCACCAAAAATGGCCGGGGTGATGGGCAAACTTGGAGCAACTAAATCACAACATGGGTAGGGGGGGCAACGGACAAACAAACGAAAGGGCCCATTGTTATGCTTCCATGGGATATCAGAGGCGGAAACCATTGATGCTGTAATCACAGGAATCTTCTGGTTTGTTGTGATGTATGGCTTCTGTATTGTTTGATCTGGATCCATTTTCTTATGTAATCTTCCTTTCATTGCCTAATGGTCTAAATTTTAACATTGTGGAATTACTTGATTACGGCCTATTCGTGGTTTATACCCGGTGGGTGCGTCGGTGGTAGTCGGAAAAGGTAATAGGTCTTGTTTGGTGAACTTGTGGGGAGAGTAACACTTATTGTAGATTTGGTCTATCTTAGAGATGGTTGATTTTGATTAATTCGCGGTATGACTTGGCGTCTCCGCAATTAGCAATCTTGGATGTAATGATAAAACGGTGGAGTTAGCAAGCCTGGGAACAATCCATTAGTGTGGGAAGGTTGACTCACTTCCAATCCGGTGCGTATTTTTTTTATCTCCTTTTCGTGCTAGAAAATGGGGAGTGAAGTAAAAGGGTGTTGATTTATTGGCCACATCTTCAAGGATGACAAACTACCCAAGTACCTTCGATTGAGTCGGTTTCGGTGGTCCGTGTTTTCTTGATGTATTCCCTGCAGATCTTCCGGGTATGCCCCAGATAGGGATATTGAAATTCTGTATGATCTTTGAACCAGGGTTTTACACGCCCCATTCTATACCCCTTACGAATGGCCCCCGCGGAGTTAAGGAGAATTACAAGCCCAACTCAAAGAAATTGTTTGAGCAAAGCGCTTTCATTAGGACCAAGTGCATCTCCTTGGGGGTGGCTCGTTGTTTTGTTTGTAACGAAGAAAGATGGGAGTTTTCGGATGTGCATAGACTACCGGCAGTTGAAACAAGGTGAAGATAAAGAACAAGTATTTCCCCTTTCCTAGCATTGATGACTTGTTCCGATCAGTTACAAGGGGCTGTGGTTCTTCTCTAAGATTGACTTGAGATCAGGTCTATCATCAATTGGAAAAATACGCGCAAACGGATGTGCCAAAGACTGCTTTTAGGAACCCGGTATGGGCATACGAATTTGGAGTGATGTCTTTTGGTCTTACGAATGCCCATGCTGCGTTCATGAGTTTGATGAACGGGGATTTTGTAAGCCATATTTAGAGCTACTTTTGTGATCGTATTTATTGGATGATTATATGATATACTCCAAGAGTAAGACGGAACAGAGGAGCATTTGGAATTGTATTGAACTGTTGAGGAGAAAAAGCTTTATGCAAGTTCTCTAAGTGTGAGGTTTTGGCGAGATGCAGTGTCCTTATTGGGGCACGTGGTTTCTAGGATGGAGTGATGGTGGATCCGTCTAAGATCGAAGTAGTGAAGAGAATGGGTAAGACCTACTAATGTGTCAGAAATTAAGGGGTTTGGTGGGTTAGAATAAGCTACTACCGCCGATTTGTCAAGGGATTCTTATTTTCTAGGCTTACCAATGACGAACGTGACTAAGAAAAAATGTGCCATTGTATGGTCGGATGATGTAGTGTGCGGAAGCTTCAGAAGCTCACGACTCTGTTAACTACTGCACCAATTCTCACATGCAAGTGGAAGGCAAGGAATTTCATTGTGTATTGTTATGCATCTGTATTCGGGTTTGGGGTGCAGTACTTAAGCAAGGAGAAAAATGTGATTGTTCTTGGCTGCGAGGCAATTAAAGGTGCATTGAACGTAAACTATCCCACTAATGATTTGGAATTGGCCGCGGTAGTTAAGTGTCTTGCACTAAAGCACTCGGAGACACTTATTTATTATGGGGTTCCCAGTGTGAGTGATCTACAAGGATCATCGTAGTCTACAGTATGCCTTCACTCAGAGAGATTTGAATTGAGACAGAGGAGATGGATGGAACTACTGAAGGACTACGGACATCACTATTTTATTCCATCCGGGGAAGGCGAATGTTGTAGCGGATGGCTTTAAGTAGAAAGGCGGGAAGCCTGGGAAGTCAGCCTCCCTTGCAAGCTTCTAGGCGCCCATTGGCTAGAGAGTTTTAAGATTATGGCTAATAACAACCTTTGAGATTAGAAGTAAATGAGAAGGGAGGGATTTTTAGCTTGTGTGGAGGCAAGCTCCTTCCTTCCTTGATAAGAGTAGGGAGAAAGCAGTTTAATGATGAAAATTGATCCGGATCCGAGATTTTTAAAGTGTTGCAAGGAAGAGCTAACGAAGGCGGAAAGTCGATGAAGAAGGGGTTATGAGATAGGGAGGGTAGTGTAACCCTCGCGTCGTTTTGATGAGTTGATTCAACATATTTTTCTGACAGAGGCTCATAGTTTCAAGGTTATATTCGATACATAGGGTGCAAAACAAGATGTACCGTGACCTAAAGCAACATTTTGGTGGAGAAGAAGGAAGCGTGATATTGTGGATTTTATGCCAAATGTCCAAATTGTCAACAAGTAAGTATGAACCACCAGAGGCCCGGAGGAACACTTTAAGAGAATGCCCATTCCGGAATGGAAATGGGGAGAGATCGCAATGGACTTGTGGCGGGTCGGTATCCAAAAGACATTGGGGCAAGTATGGACCTCTATTTGGGTGATTGTTGATAGGTTTTAACTAAAGTATGCTCATTTCAATTCCGGTTTAAGGGGCTTACAATGCAGAGAAGTTAGCCAAACTGTACATCTCAGAAGTGATTCGATTGCACGGAGTTCCAATATCCATCATATCAGGATAGAGGTACGCAGTTTTTACTCTGGTTTTGGAAAACATTGCATGCAGGGAATTGGTTCGGGGTTACTAGGTTGGGACCTTTTAGTACGAGTTCCAGCCTCAGACCGATGGTCAGTCTGAGAGAAAGATTCAAGTGTTGGAGGATATGCTTCGTGCATGTTGGGATAGAATTCGGTGGACATTGGGATAGCTCTTACCCTAGCGGAGTAGGTTTCTATAAAATAGTATTCACACAAGCATTGATATGGGCTCCATTTGAAGCACTGTATGGTAGAAAGATGTAGGTCCCACATTGGTTGGTTTGATGCATTCGAGGTTGTTAGACCTTGGGGTTACTGATCTTTTGATGGATTCGATAGAAAAAAGTTGAAATTATTAGAGAGCTTCTAGCGGAGGCGACGCGCAAAAGTAGACAAAAAGAATATGCAGATCGAGGTTAAGAAGAATAGAGTTCATGGAGGGTGACAAGCTCTTGTGGAAAGTGTTCGCAATGAAAGGGGTGGTTGTGGGTTTGGTGGGGGGTTCGTGATGGGGGGGTGTGTGAGGGGGGGTGTGATGCGGTTGGTTAAAAGAGGAAAGCTTAGTCCTAGGTACATTGGTCCCTTTGAAGTATTAAGAGGAGTAGGGGGAGGTGGCTTATGAGTTAGCTTGCCTTACATGGGCTTTTTGTCCGGCGACATCCGGTTGTTTCATGTGTCGATTGTGAAAACGATACCATGGGGATGGAAATCATTATACGTTGGGATTCAGTTTTGCTGATGAGAACTTGTTTATGAGGAGGAGCCTTGGTGTTGCTATTTTAGATAGAGACAGTTCGAAGTTGAGGTTCCAAGAGAGATTGCATTCCATCAAGGTGCAATGGAAGAATCGACGGTTGACGAAGCCATTGGGAGAAGGAGGACAGATATGCGAGAAAGATACCCCACATCTGTTACAAGATTCAGGTACCGTTTTCCGCCCTTGTGTTCCCTTCTTGTGATCGTTCGGGGACGAACGATGGGGTTAAATGTATCTACTTGTAAAGACACTGTTAAGTCGTTTGAGCAAAAAGGATGTATTCTGGAAAAACTGGCAGAGGTGAAGGAGGCCAGACGGACCGTCAATGGGCACGACGGACACGTCGTGGAGGGTGTCGTTTCAAACACTTAGAAATCTGAAATTGGGCGTATGAAAAACGACTCTCTGAATGTCGTGTGACGGATGGAGGACGGACAGTCGCATGCTCGACGGCAAGTCCAGGCCATCCACTTAAAACAAGTCTCTGGACCTTGTGACGGACAGCAGGACGGACCCATCGCAGGCGCGACGGCCAGTCACGGGGCTTACGCAATTCCCAGTCGGGCCGGATTTCTTTACACGTTTTAAGGGACGTTTTTGACTATTCCTGCTTTTGTAATAAAAGTGGAGGGTTAATGTTAATAAGTCTAATTATTAGGGGTTAAAGGGTAACCTTAAGTTAATTAGGGGGTTATTATTGCCATCTTTTCATTCTTAATTATTTACTAATTGCGGGTTAAAAGAAAGAGGGTTTGAATAAGAAAAAAAGAAAGAACAAAGACAGAAAGGAAACCAAGAGAGGAGAACGAGTAGTAGAGAGAGAGAGGAACGAAGAGGACAACAGGAAATTGAGGAATTTGCTTGCTTGATCCACGATTCTTCGGTGGAGGTAGGTTTAGGTTAATGGTTCTTTTAACACTTACCGTTAGTAAACTTTAAAGCGAATGATATGTGTGAGTAGTATTATTAAGTCTTCTATATTCTTAATTGCGGTATTGCATGAGTGATTCTTATATATTAGCATGATTGTGATACAAATAAAGCATGGATGAAGAATTGATCTTAAATCTTGAAGAAACCGCTATTCACTTGTTAATGGATGATGGCCTGGTAATAAAAGGAAGGCTTGATAAATTATATATTGACGATTGATGGATGCCTTTGTATAAAAGAAGGCTTGATGAATTAGGGGATCGGGTGCAACTTCCGGTACAAGGATAGAAATAGAGGATCGGAGTGTCACGTTCCGACACCAGGATAGACATATGAGGATAGGGTGTCACGTCCGACACCAGGACATAGTATTATGGATCGGGTGCCACTGTTCCGGCGGTAACAGGATAGGATATGAGGATTCGGACGAGAGTGTCACGTTTCGACACAAGGATAGTATTAATGGATAGTGGTGCCACGTTCCGTACCAGGATAGATATGAGGATCGGAGTGTCACGTTCCGACACCAGGATTAGAATATGAGGAGCGGAGAAGTGTCACGTTCCGGACACCAGGATAGAATGAGGAGCGGAGTGTCACCCGTACGACACGAGAGTTAAATAACATAAGGAATCTTGAAAGATACTAATTATCTCAATCTAAAGAACATGTTTCCCCAAACGAGTCAGATGAGGAGCGTGTCCTCATTGATGTGCTGGTGTGTGACAAAGGATTATTGTAATTGTAAATGTTGCATGCTAAGGATTATTAGTGATTTTATGATGTTACTTGATATATCTGTTTATATTTTGAGTTGGCCGATGATAACCTAACTCAGTAATGTCGGTTGTTTTAACTGCCCCCATTACTTTTATGTTTCCTTTTTGTTTATTTGTAGAGTGCAAGCAAACGTGCCGTCATCTTGACTCAACAAGTTAGTTCAAGCAAGTCTTCGTCCACAGGATCTCAGGGGAGCTAATGCTTCTAGCTTGGGACTGGATCTCCTCCTCTGTTTGATGCCTGAAGCTTTCGGCATAGACTAGCTTTCTTTGTTTTAGCTTCTTAGAATACTCTTAGTTTAGTAGTTTGATCATAGATGTTTCTTGTGGTGATGACTTTCAGATTTTGGGGAATTATAGGGTTGAATTTTAGAAGTATGAATTGTCTTTTATTTATGAGTTTAAGTCTTCCGCCATTTGCTTTATGTTTATATTAATCGAAATGATAAGGTTTAGATTGGTTGGTTCGATCCACATAGGAAGGGTAAATGTGGGTGCCAAGTCGCGGCTCGGTTTTGGGTCGTTGACAATATAATTATACATTATGAGAACGTGAGAGAGAGAGTTATTAAGCGTGGGCAAGAGAGAGAAACTAATAGGGGTAGGAGACGAAATTCAAGAAATTAGTCAGAAATAATTTAAATTGAATTAATACAAACTCTGCTTTTATTTCAATTACTACGCGAAAATGATTCATTATGCCCTTTTAAATTTTAGATTCTTTAATTAATAATTAACTCACCTTAAGTATCTTTTATTCTTTAATTTGTTTGGATCGTTACACTTAGGGTAGTTGAGGTGTCTAAATAAATTATGCAGGACACCGTTAATGGGGACGCCAAATAATTTAAAGCCTTAAGAATATAAGGTTTGATATGATAAATTGAAAATTGAGATAACATATGTAGAAAGTTTAGCTAATATTATTCAATAATATTCTTGGACAACTGACAATGGGAAAATCTAACTCTTGTTTCTGTCGTCTTGTAATGAAGAATGACAGATCCATTCGGAAATCACAATCATTATTCTAAATGTTTGGGGTATTTGAATAAAGATAAGAACGATTTAATCTTTTTTCAAGAAAATATCTATCCTAATTAGGTATGTGATGACAGTAATGACTATTAAAAAAAACAGTAATGCATGTACAATCCTATTTTATTTTATTTTTTAACATGGTTGGCTTAGTTTTTTCTAAATTTGACTTTTTATTTTAACAAAATAGAATTTTATTCATCATATTTATTCTATCATAACGGAATGGGTTTACCATATAAGTATTACATTATGGAGCCGTGAGAGAGAGAGTTATGAAGCGTGGCCGAGAGAGAGAAACTAATAGGGTTAGGAGACTAAATTCAAGAATTAGTCAGAAATAATTTAAATTGAATTAATACAATCTGGGTATTTCAATTAATACGCGAAAAGATCATTATGCCCTTAAAATTAGATTCTTAATTTAATAATGAAATCACCTTAAGTATCTTTTATTCTTAATTTTTTTGGATAGTTTACCACTAGGGCTAGTGAGGTGTCTAAATAAATTATGCAGACAACTTTAAGGGGACGCAAATAATTAAGCCTTTAAGAATATACGTTTTGCTAGATTAAATTGATACATTGAGATAACTATATGTAGAAAGTTTAGCTAATATTTATAATATATTCTTTGACAACTGACATATGAACATCTAACTCTGTTATGTCGTATGGTAATTAAGAATGGACAGTCAATTCGAAAATCACAAGATCTCATTATTCTAAAAGTATTGGGATTTTAATAAAGATAAGAACGATAAAATCTTAATTCAGAAAAAATATATATCCTAATATAGGTATGATGATTACAGTTAATGGGAATATTAGAAACAATTAATTGCATGTACAATCCTATTTTATTTTATTTTTTTAACATGTGCTTTAGTTTTTTCTAAATTTTGACTTTTTATTTTAACAAATCTAATTTATTCATCCATATTTTATTCTAATCATACCGAAAATGGTGTTTACATATAATTATACATTATGAGAACGTGAGAGAGAGAGTTATTAAGCGGGGAGAGAGAGAAAACTTAATAGGGTTAGGAGACTAAATTCAAGAATTATCAGAAAAAGACATAAATTTAAATTGAATTAATACAAATGGGTTTTATTTTCAATTAATACGCGGAAAAGATCATATGCTTAAATTTTAGATTCTTAAGTAATAATTAATCACCTAAGTATCTATTTATCTTATTTTTTTGGATCGTTACACTAGGCTAGTGGAAGGCGTCTAAATTAAATTATGCAGACAACTTTACAGGGGACGCAAATAATTTAAGCCCTTAAGAATCATAAGTTTGCTTATGATTATTAAATTGATAAATTGAGATAACTATATGTAGAAGTTTAGCAATATTTATCAATAATAATTCGTTGACACTTCTTGACAATATGAATCTAACCTCTTGTTTCTGTCGTCTTGTAATTAAGAATGACAGATCCATTCGGAAATCACAAGACCATTTTCTAAATGTTGGGTATTTTAATAAAGATAAGAACGAAAAAATATAATTCAGGAAAATATATATCCTAATATTAGGCTGATGATGCAGTAATGACTAATTAAGAAAACATTTAATGCATGTACAATCCTATGTGATTTTTGTCTTTTTTACATGTGTTAGTGTTTTCTAAATTTTGACTTTTTATTTTAACCAAAATCTAATTTATCATCATATTTATTCTATCATAACGAATGGTGTACATATTATAATGATACATTATGAGAACCGTAAGAGAGAGGGTATTTAAGCGTGGGAGGAGAGGAGAGAAACTAATAAGGTTAGGAGACTAAAATTAAAGAATTAGTCAAAAATAATTTTTTAAATTGAATTAATACAAATTGGTTTATTTCATGTAATTGTACGAGGGAGGAAAAGATTATTATGCCTTAAAATTTTAGATTCTTAACTTAATAATTAATCACCTTATAGTATCTATTTATTCTTAATTTTTTTTGGATCGTTACACTAGGCTAGTTGAGGTTGTCTCTAACTAAATTATGCAGACAACTTTTAAGGTGGACGCAAATAATTTAAGCCTTAAGAATATAAGTTTGCTATGATTAAATTGATAAATTGCGATAACTATATGTAGAAAGTTTAGATAATATTTATCAATAATATTCTTTGCCAACTTGACATATGAAATCTAACCTCTGGGTTTCTGTCGTCTTGTAATTAGCATGACATATCCATTCGACAATCACAAGACTCATTTTCTAAATGTTTTGGGTATTGGAATAAAGATAAAAACGATTATAAATATTTAATTCAGAAATAAAAAATATCCTTAATAGAGGTTGATAATGACGTTAATTAGACTATAAGAAAAATTATTAATGATGTACATCTCCTATTTTATTTTATTTTTAACCTGTGATAGTTTTTTTTTTTTTTAAAATTTTGACTTTTATTTTAACAAAACTAATTTTATCATCATATTTATTCTATCATAACAAATGATTTTAATATTAATTATACATTAGAAATTATTGTCAATTGCCAACAATTTGTAAATTCAAGTAGAACCCCCCAATTTGGAGGCAACCATATATTGAGTCAGCCTACCATAATAGATAAAGGATTAAAAACAAATGAATTGATTTTAACCCCCAACTTAAATCTTTTTGGACATGGCTTAACATTGAAACCTTACCTATATAAATGTTGTCGGCAGAAAAACAATTAGTTGTACAATCTTTCATTATTTAATATTATAAAAAAAAAATATTTGATGCTCAATATTACATATAAATTTTTATTTAATTTGTATTTATTCAAAGAGGTAATATTCTTCTACTAGATTTTTTTTTTTCAGAATTCAAATTTAAAATTTTTAGTGAAAATTAAAAGAAATTTTATCCATCTCGCAACAATTTTGATTGGTTTAGCAATGTAATGTACCTATCAATATATATTTAATTTGATTGTGATATTAGCCAACGCTCATATGCCGAACAACTTCAAGTGATTAATATAATTTTTGTTTGTACTATTTTCAATTTTCTAATCTAATATGATATTAGACATTTATGCCGAACAACTTCAAGTGATTAATATAATTTTTGTTTGTACTATTTTCAATTTTCTAATCTAATATGATATTAGACATTTATTTTTTTAGCGCGCCACACAATTAACGAAAATCAGATTTATTTTCATCATTTTAAAACTTAAAATTTCTAATCAAAAACGAAAATACTTTTACCACTTTGTTAGCTAATTTTGTCTAGCTAGTATTCTTAATATATTATGTTATTGTTTGCTTTTTTATCTAGCGTGCAAACTTTTTTCTATGAAAAGCCTCAAACTAATATAGCTTTTTCTTTTTCTCTCCAACTGTTTCTTTCAACCAAATAAAGTAAAGACTTTATTAGCCTCTTCTTTTCTGTCTTCTCTCTTCGCCGACTGTACGAGATTCCTGTTCATTCCGGCACCACTTAAGACAAGAATAAAGGACAAACACTACTCTCAATCTAGATGTGAATCGTAGAGCATATAATATTATACTAAGGTCCATTATTCTTCTGAAACGATTTTTATTAATAATGTTTCATCCCTTGTTCGACCTAATGACACATCGGTGTGCAAGCGCTTAGCTTGACTTTTTTCAAGCTAATGTCACGTAGGTCGAAAAGGAGTAAAAAATAATTATAAAATAAGTTTAGGAAATAATAGGACATTAACATAATATAAGTGTTTCTCTGAAATTTTAGGCGATTAAGGAGATACTTATGCATTTTCCCTTTTTATTTTGAATTAAACACTCTAACCAAATTCTATATGTATCACCCACATATTTCGAATATTTATAGCCATCAAACTCGACGGAAGCGGGGGGGGGGGAGGCAAGGCAAGAACAAGGAAAAGGGAGGAAAAGCAGCGGGGGAAAGGGACAGGAACGTAAGAGAGCAGCGCCAGGGACGCAGGCAGCGAAAGAGGGGAGGGGCAGAGCAAGGAACGCAACGCGAGAAAGCAGCGAAGAAGGAGAGAGAGTAGAGAGTAGAGAAGGAGAGAGAGAGAGATAAGAAGAGAGAGAGAGAGGAAGATTATTAGTAATATATATATAAAATTATATATATATATATATATCATTTGAAAATTTAAATCACCGAACGATTCCACTAATTAACTTGTTCATAAAATCCACTGTAATTTTTTTTTTGCTCTTCACACTAAAAAGGGATCTTTTGAATCTTAATAATTATAATTGGATATATTGAAGTGAGATAAATAGGGTAGGGCCAATTACTATCCCTTTTTTTAATAGAAATCTTTTCAGAAAAATAGACACGTGACGAAAATTAACGGTTTTGGACCACTATATTTCTTTAATAATTAATCATTCAGGTATAGTTTACTTCAATTACAATTTACGATCTTCACTGTTTGGTATTATGACCGTAAATAAAATTTAAAATGAAAATTTGTTAAATTATAATAGATTTATCTATTTGTTATATTCTCGAGGTTTTGTTGTGTAATGGATATTATATAAACGGGAAGAAAGGAAACTGGATAAATTTTATTTTACTTTTAAAAAATATCATTGAAGGTTGGGTGGGGAAAATGATACAAATTTATCTTCATACACCTATGAGATAATAAGATAATTTTATAAATATTTATGATTTGTTTTTTTTAAAATCTCTTTAATCATAATTTTTGAAAAAAAGTTGCTTATGAAAATAACATTCACATAATGAGATGTTGTAACGAATAATTAAGATGAACATAGTCAAACTTTTAATTTGTAAGTTTATCGGTTGATTTTTGATTTAGCCACTTGAAACTTGAATGTATAATTAATTTACTTTTATAGTAGATAGTTTCGCCTCTAAATTTTTAAAAACACTCAATTGGCAATAGCTGCATTATTAATATGTGACGGTTTATTAAATTAGAGGGGTTTGTTTAATTAGAAAGATGGGGTAATGGGATTGATTTTATAAAAATTATTACTTGAATAAGGTTAAATTTTATAAATATACAAATAGTGAGACGCCAACGTAGTTTTAAAAATATGTAATACGTTAAATATAAAAACCGTTTAAATAAGGGTCAATTTGAATCAAAGTGGATGATGGAACAAGAATATTTGGACCCAATAGACGGGTGGGAAAAATATTTTGGAACCAATAAATGAATAGAGGGTAATTTTGTACCATTTCCAATATTTAAAAAGTATTTTAAGCCCTTTTCTATTGTATGAATTCAATATTTTGAATTTATATAAAAATAACTCTGGATAGGATGTACACAATCCCCTCTTACCCCCACCCCCGGTCCTGCGTTGTAATTTTCATACACATGAGCTTGCTCATATTGTGGATTTAATAAAACGGGATATGTTTAAGTAACTATCAATAAAATTTATTATATTAACTAGTTCATGATTAGCGTAAAATTGTTATTTTTTGATGAATCTTCATAATACAAGTAATAATTGATGTGTGCTACAAGAATTTCCTCTAATGGTATAAATTACTATCCCCTTGATCAATTACACTATTAAAATTATTTGACAATATTTTTCAATTGAAATAGAATAGTACATTTTGTACGTACTTTTTGAATCTATTTGTATTAGCTACGACTCGTAAATATTATCAAATTGGTTATGAACCAATAACTTGAAGGTGTTATTGAGGTAAATTAGCAATCGAAGTAAAATATGTCATATAAATATATAAATAAATATCATGCTTAATTATATTCTTTATATAAAAAAAATTACAAAAAAAAACAATTGTAGGCAAAGATATATATCAAATTAATCAGTAATAATATCATCTAGCTATTGTCGACCATAGTGTTTTTATTATAAGAAACTATTGGTTCTTACCCTACATAATAATTATAATTAATTTTATTTTTCATTTGTTTTCTAATTGCAATTTGCAAAAATAAAAATATATTGTCAATCACGGGGGAAAGGGAGAAAAACAAATGGAGAAAGGGTAGGTGGGAAGGAAGGAACAAGGGGAGAGCAGCGGGGGGCGATGGGACGGGGGGTCCAACCACGAAAGGGAAAGAAGAGGGAGAAGATAGGGGGGGGAAAGAAAAAGAAAGAGACAACGGGACACGGGCGAGAGGGAGGGGGAGTAAAAGGGAAAAGGAAAAAAGAGTGGAGAGAACGAGGTGGGGCAGGGGGAAAGGGCGAAGAGAAGAAAGAAAAGAAAGGGAAAGGGGGGAAACATTTAAAATTATTATTTAAAAAAATATATAAATAACAGATAAAAGCTATTAAATTTATGTAAAAATTCATAACAATCAATGTAGATCCGCATGAATTGTTGCAAATAGATTGAGAAGCTTGTTGTTGGGCTTAGACTCTATTAATCGCTCAGTCAGAAATTTATTTTTAAAAAATAAAAATAAATAATATATGTGTGTGTGTGCGCGCGCGCGCCCTCTAATTTAATCTCATTTCATATTTATGTCCTTCAATTTTGAATATGCACAAGCTGACACTTAAACTTGTATAAACTTGAACAAGTAGACACACAAGTCTTACGTGTCCTACGATACCACGTAGGACAAAAAATGACATGTGGGATGTCAGGACATGTGTGTTTATTTGTTCAACTTTATGCAAGTTTAACTGTCTACATTGGCATACTCAAAGTTTAAGGACATAAATGTAATTTGAAATCAAGTTAAAGGGTATATTTATGTATTATGTCAAATATAAATATGAATTTTCTCAAAATTGAGGCTTCAAATTCAAACCTCTAATTAATATACTAAACTCATTGTCAAACTAACATTTTTAAAATCCAGTTCATATCAAATACTCTCTCCGTCTCATATAATAAGTCACATATTTCATTTGCATTTGCATTAAAAAATAAGGTAATTTTACTTCGATTCCCTCATCTAATTAGTTATTGATTTTCAAGATTAATTAAAGTAAATATCTTTTTAAAATTAATTAATTAATTAATAAGAATATAATAAGTAAAATATGATATTTTATAGAAAAGTTTTATAAAATAACATATATCATAGTTCAATTATTTTTTTAAAAAATAACTTATAATATGAGACAGAAATAATAGCAATTAATAGCACAAATAGATAAGATTGAAGCATGTGACAAACTAATTAATAACATGTCCTACATTGAAATCTTTGCATCATAATTCTAGACTTGCTAATATTTTATTCATCAATTACAGCTGTCAAATCACATGGCGTAATTTAATGTAATAGTTTATTGCATAAAAATAACAATTTGTTTTATCTCTGTTCCAATATCGTCTGGCTATGGATTAAAATAAATATCTCGCTTGATGTTTATATTAAATTAATAAATACGGTAAATTTTTGGCCAATCTGTCTGTCCTTTATTAGAAATTTCACTTCATGTCTTAGGAATGGAAATACCTAGTAGGCAACTATTCCATCTAAAATGGATCTTACATGACATAATTTTGAGTTAGTCAGGCTACTTAATTTTAAATACGAGATGATTTAGCTTAAAAAAGAAAAAATTGAAAACCAGTTAAATATCAACTTATGCTACGATATTTGACTCAGCATAGGATAAAAGAAAGAAAGAAAGCTATTTATAAAACTCGTACTCTTATCATGATTTATCTAGGCATAATACATAAATGTGTTTTTTAACTTGGTTTTAAATTACATTTATGTTCTTCAATTTTGGGTGTGCACAAGTAGACACTTAAACTTGTATAAAGTTGAACAAATAGATACACATGTCTTATATGTCATCCTACATGTCATTTTTTGTCTTACGTGGTGTACTACGTGTATTTTGTCATGTAGGACTCATGTGTTTATTTATTTAAAAGTTGAATAGTTAAAATGTTTGTTTATGCATTATGAAAGTTGGAGGTCAAAGTTAAAATCTGAAACCAAATTTAATGTCCAATATATGTACTATGTCGTTTATCTAAATGGCTACAAAAGCATGTCATCAAGGGTAAAATAAAAGTTTTTAAAGTTATATTGTCACCACATATAAAACAGCATTATTTTCATTAATTGACAAAGTAAAGAAATAATACCACATAAAATAGAACAATCAGAGACCCCTAGTCTCCTAAATACACAACAAAAGGAGATGATGAGTTGGGACTATTTATCAATGTGTGTTATCTTTGCTCTGGGGCCATATAATTTTCTCTGTATCATTCCAATTTTATCGGATATCCCCTGACGGATGGGTGAGTTAGGACAAGTGGCTAGCCAAAACTTGAACCTAAAAAAGAAAAAGAAAAAAGAACTTGCTATATATATAAATGTAAAGCTCACACTACAGTTTTGAAATAAAACATTTCATATAGTCTAATGGCCTCCAATCAAGAAATCATAGTAGTTGTTGTCCCTTTTCCAGCACAAGGCCATCTAAATCAACTTCTTCAACTATGTAAACTCATCGCATCACACAACATACAAGTCCATTATGTTACAACCATGACACACACTAATCAAGCAAAAACAAGAGTTCATGATCCATATTCATTCATCAACAACAACAACATCCATTTTCATGAACTCTCAACACCATTCTTCAACTCCCCTCCTCCCAACCCGAATTCCACGATCAAATTCCCAAGCCATCTTCAACCGTCTTTCGAGTCATCTTCTCATCTACGTAAGCCTTTATCCAAACTCCTAAGCGTCCTCTCGTCTAAAGCAAAGAGGATTGTCATCATCCATGACTCATTAATGGGATATGTAGTTCAAGACTTTGTGTATTTGCCTAATGCTGAGGCTTATGCTTTCCATAGTGTCTCAGCATTCACATTGTTCTTGTTCATATGGGAGAATATGGGAAGGCCTTTTGATATTGATGCAAATTTTCTAAAAGATGTTCCATCACTTGAAGATTGTTTTAGTCCTGAATTTGAGAAATTCATCAAATTACAACATGATTATATGAAGTTCAATTCAGGCAGGATTTACAACACATGTAGAGTTATAGAAGGTCCTTTTCTTGATTTGTTGTCAAAGGAACAAATAAGTAATAACAAGATGCAATGGGCCCTTGGACCATTCAATCCTGTTTTAGTACAACAATATGGGACCAAAAGTTGTCACAAGCAACATAAATCTCTATTATGGCTCGATGAACACGAGCCTAATTCGGTTGTGTTCGTCTCATTTGGGACCACGACTTCATTTTCTGACGAACAAATCAAGGAGATTGCAATTGGATTGGAGGAGAGCGAGGTGAAGTTTGTTTGGGTGCTGAGAGACGCGGATAAAGGGAATGTTTTCGCGAAGGACCACCTATCAAGAAAGATTGAATTGCCAAAAGGGTTCGAGGAGAGAGTCAGAGATAAGGGGATTGTGTTGAGAGATTGGGCACCTCAGTTGGAAATCTTGGCACATTCCTCCGTTGGTGGTTTTATGAGTCACTGTGGATGGAATTCATGCATGGAGAGCATTTCCATGGGGGTGCCAATAGCCGCGTGGCCAATGCATTCGGATCAACCCCGAAACACCGTGTTGGTCACCAAGATTTTAAAAGTTGGCTTAGTCGTTAAGGAGTGGACACGTAGGCACGACGTGGTGACACGTGGCATGGTGCAAGCAGCAGTTGAAAAATTAATGGTGTCTAAAGAAGGAGAAGAAATGAGGAACAGAGCAAAGGATTTGAGTGGAGCTCTTAAGAAATCAGTAGCAGAAGAGTTGGATTCATTCATTTCTCACATAACAAGGAAAATTTGATCCATCCTTTGATCAATCAGCTATGTTGTTTGAATTCTTCAAAAATATCAACTGAAAACATGTTAGATCTTCTAAAAATTAGTGCATAAGAATCTGACGTAGATGCGACGATATTTTTGCAAAGTTCAAGCAACATATGCATCATCTTCATTCAATCGTTGTCATTGTGTGCCACAAGGGCCTTAATTTATATATATTTAGTAGTGGATGTTTCAAAATAACTAATATCAAGGCGCTTACGTGTAGTTAGTATCTTTTAGATTATCTGATTGAGTAATTTTGCACGGTCATTTATATAACGTGAAATCATCTCAAATCAACGGTCAAGATCTTTCCATGTGTCATCAAACTCAGAGAAGTAACATTTTGGTCCCATAAGTTGTTGGACAAGAAGTTTAAATGGTTTTGGATAATTATTTTATATCAATGATTGATTATGCAAATGGATTTATATAAATTAATTAGTTCATATGAGAGCAACTATGTTGGACTAGTAAAAAAGATTCATGGACTATATATTTTATGACCAAATTCATGTTTTTACCTATTCAAGAAAAGGACATCCTCAACATGATCTCCAACTTGTCCTATGTACATTGTCTCCACTTACAGGCTACAACAGCCCATTCCACTAACTCAGCTAAGAATCAACTTCAAAATTTTGAGATAAGGAGTTCTGACTTTATAGTAAAGACGATTTCTTAGGTTCTAAATAAAGTATATATACATATTAAGTGAATTTCATCACACAAATACGATATTTAAGAAAAAACGAAAATAACGAATAAATGAATGAACTGATCAGTGGCAATTTGAAAAAAGGTCATGAAGTAGTTGTAGTGATTGTTCAACCTTCAAGCTAAAGGTCATTTAAGGCGTTGGCTCGAGCCCTGTCCAAACTCCAAAGGACTTACAATCGTCAAGCTAGGCCCAAGCCGACGTCTTTAATCCTTTGAATATTGACAAGATTCACTTTTATGACCTCCCAAGTAGTCCTGATTTTACCTCAGGCAAAAGTATGGTGATCTGGAATGCTTGCATGTTTCTTCGCGAGTCCATTGCAAACAACTGGGGAATGTGAACAGGATCTACAAATAGAATCTTTTATCATAAACAGTACCATGTTTAAGGTTATAAAGAAACAACAAAATTTAACAAATGCAAACAATTGAGGAATGTGAACAGCATTTTATGAGAAAAAAACTAGGTACATAACCAAGATTCAATAATTCATTCATGACTCCAAAACTCTGATACAATACTTCTGACCACACACTTTTCTTTCATCGCATGAACTTTGTGGTCCTTATGTCTTTTAAGGAGTTGAAAGGTAAATAACAAGATTCAATAATCCAAACGTGTTTAATGAAGCCTACCCTCCTCTCACCTTCACACGTCTTCAAAGGTTTAAACTTGCTATTCTATCCTCTTCTTACATATTTACATACACACTCGCACGCTCACACATGATTCAAGTAACTCAAAAGCAGTAGTGAGTTGGATTGAATTTTCTATAACTTGGACAAAGGTAACGGCTCTTTTATGGATCGTGAAGTAGTTATAGTCATGGTTCCATTTCCAATTCAAGGCCATCTCAATCAGCTTCTTCAACTAGCCTGTTTACTCTCCTCAACATATGATCTTCCTGTCTATTATGTTGTCTCAGCCACACATAACCAACAAGCTCGGGTTCCATGACATTCCGACTCCTGAATTAGCCTTACCTCCACCTGACTTTAATACCTTGAGCAAAATCAGCCATTATGGGATGTAACTTTGCTTCTTCGCGAGCCCATTACTTCCTTTTTACGTGATATCTCCTCAAATTCAAGACGACTCATTGTTGTTCATGACTTCTTTATGTCATATAGTGTTCAGGATGTTTCTTCCTTGCTCAATGCTGAATCCTATATATTTAATTGCATTTCAGCTTTCACTTTGTACTGTTCTTCATACTTACTTAGTGGAATGTTTGTCCAACTTGGAGAAGAACTGCTTAAAAAGCTACCGTCCCTTGAAGGAGCGATGCCTGATGAAGTCAAGGACTTTATAGCTCTTCAGAGTCCATATATGGATATTAGAACAGGTGATATCCATAATACAAGTAAAATAATTGAACACGGGTTTCTTGATTTGCTGGCACAAGTAGAAAGTAAACAACAATGGGCAATCAATCCAATTCTGCCTACTTAATTCAATCATATCTCGAATAGGAACAATATATGTTTGGAATGGCTAGAAAAACAACCTCCGAGATCAGTTCTTTATATATCATTTGGAACATCAACTACATTTTCCGATGGATAAGTCATGGAGCTCGTGATTGGATTAGAACAAAGCAAACAGAAGTTCATATGGGTGTTGAGAGAAGCCGATGGAGTAGATATCTTTACTGGGGAAGCTAGAAAACATGTGTTTCCTGAAGGATTTGAGGAAAGAGTAAAAGGGGTTGGGTTACTGGTAAGAGAATGGGCGCCACAACCCAAAATCTTGCCTCATTCGTCCACAGGTGGGTTCATGAGTCATTGCGGATGGAATTCTTGCATAGAGAGCATTACTATGGGGGTGCCTATAGCTGCTTGCCCTATGCACTCTGATCAACCGGGAAATAGTTTCTTGGACATGTAAATATTGAAAATAGGCCTGTTTGTGAGGGAGTGGGAGAAACTTGAGGAGCTAGTAAGTGCATCCACTATTGAGAATGTCGTGAGGAAGTTGATGGCATTTGAAGACGGTGATGCAATTAGGAAAAGAGCAGAAGAACTGGGAGAAGCTGTAAGGCGTTCCACAGAAAAAGGAGGTGCTTCTCGAATGGAGTTGGACTCTTTAATCGCACATCACAAGATAAGAGTAGCTTTTCACCAGAAATATATTTCTTTGATCTTAAAAAGTTCAGTATCTGAAACTTTTTATGGCTATCACTTATCAGTGAGATTATTGTTTGTACTTCTCTCTTAATGATGCTGTTTACATTTCTCAGTTTTTTGCGTATGCTCAGTTGGATGATCTAGATGACCTACATTAAACTGTTTTATGACAAAAGACTTAGTTCATAGACTCCTATGTTCATCGAAAGATTCATTATGAGACAGTTTTGATATTTGTCTTGGATCATTGGGTCTTAAATTCGTCATAACATTAGCAATCATGTCAAGTATCGATAGATCACAGAGTTATCTGGCAGCTTTGTTGGTGGGAGGTAGCAGTTGCCCCGTGGAATTAGTCAAGATGCATGTAAGGTGGGAGCGGATTGTCTTGTTTTATGTCCATACTAGTAGTTGTAGTATTGCTCATTTAGTTTTGTGTCCTCCGATTTATGTTATTTATTTGTTATTTCTTATACTTCGACTATCATATTATTTTATTGTAGTTACTACCCTATTACTATTTGTTGTTGTTTTTACTATCTGCTACTTCTTGTACTTTTGGACTGCTTTGGACTATCTTTCCCTTGAATTGAGGGTCTATCGTTAACAGTTTCTCTATTTCCCAAGGCAGGGTAAGGTCTACATACACTCTACCCTTCCTAGAGCTCACTTGTGGAATTACACTGGGTATGTAGTTATTGTTGTACTTTCTTTGAACAGTTAAAAGATTTCCTTATAAAACCAAGCTGTTTAGTATTGTGGTGGTTCATTATTAGTTGGCTGGTTCTATGTTAGTTCAATCCTACCACAACCTTCTTTTTATCTGATTTGGGACCGGGAATGTGAGCAAGCTCACACAAGCGGTGAGGATTTGTATAGTTAACTTTAACTTATTTGAGACTGTGACCTAGTTGTTGTACTAAAACAAACTTGGGTATAGAAAGTATGTACAAGTTTTTATGAAAACCTATATCATCCATGATAATAGCATAATGCAAGTGCAAAACTCAATTCCTTGTTCAACTTACCGGAGTTTCCTCCCTCAAAAAGTTCAAAGCTATTGCAATTACAAATTTCCTTCTATTCCTTCTAACAGCTGTAAAAATTGAACAAAGATCCTCACTATTACAGGCAACGGGAAATCACCTATAAGTAGAAGGGAAAAAGAAAATGGACCAATTAAAGTTTGATCCAGACCTGTTAGACGACTAGCTAACTATCACCAGAACGTCATGCCAGCTTGCTGTAATCACTTGCCTGACACGCGATGCAGAGTCAATGAATCATGGTATAAGACCTTTTTGGGTGGTGGATGTTTCTCCCTCGACTAAATTCCCGAATCAAGACAATCTTCAATACATCTTTCATGGCTGAAAATCACTAGTTCTTGAAAACACCTAAGTCAGAAGATGAAACCTTACCAATTGTCGAGTCATTTAAGAATTCTTAGCTGGAGGTAATCAATATTGCAATGAAGAGGCATAAGAGAGCATATATCAAACTCAAAGATCAACACTAGTGTGGGAATAAGCAATAAGACATGACAACGCGTGGAGAATCTAGAAACTTACAAGAAAAGATAAAGAGTTGAAACCTCTCAACGTCATCCTTTGTGGGCAAAACTGATGCGAATATTTCTTCCATCCAATAACTAAGGAACATAAAAAACAAAAGCTGTAAGACAACAACAAGAACGACAGTCCAAAGGAGTCCAGAAAAAGAAGTAGCGGATGTACAAGAAACAACAGATAATAACAAAACCAGTAGATAGTAACAAAACAGAAACTGCAACAAAACAACATGATAGTCCAGGAAACAAAAACTGCTAGACATATATAAGAATATCGGTAGCATTTATACAACTTGTACACTTACTTGACCATCCATTTCCTTCAAGGCCTTGCTAGCTGCAGTTTCTGAAGTGAACTTCACAAACCCATATCCTTTGGATTTTCCACTTTTATGATCACATATTACTTTCACTGTAAGTGGATAAGCATATACTTTCATCTAAAAGAAGTCACAAGAACAAAGAGAAGTGTTGTCATCCACACGTTACCTTCAATTGTTTCACCATGTTGCTCAAAAGCTTGTTTAAGCACAGGTTCATTCGTATCATAACAAAGCCCTGAAAGAAACATATTTTGTTTTAACAGATATTGTAACCTAATTGTTTAACCAAGTCTGGTATTTAAGTGGAAAAAGGCAGAGGAATGGACCTCATTATTTCCACATCTCGAAATTGAAACAACAACAGATGATTTCTGGATTGGTTAAAAACACAACTTTTACACCATGAGTAAAGTGAGAGTGAGAAATCATTAATATGAAAAGACCAGAGATTTTCAAGAACGCAACTATTACATCAACATCCAGGAAGAAATCAACTAAGCACAGAGAGACACGAGAGGCAATCTTTAGCTTCACGTGCATCAGAGTAGTTAAAAGGACTCATCTAAGCTAAAATATTTAGCAAAGGACAGGAAAATCTCTGCATTGACGACATACACTATCACGGTGCTTCAAACTCTAACTCGACAAAAAGCAGAGGTAATTATCGATATCAACTCTCATTTTACATTCCACATTGCTGCCTTATTAGATATACTGCTGAAGTATAGCTCATCCAAGTATTCAAAAGAATCTTTTCTGGAAATACTATTTTATCCCTTAAGTGTAATATGACTATCTAAACACGTAACAACACTTCTATCTGAGCACATAACAACATTTCAATCTAAACACGTAACTGCTTGTACAAAAACTCAGCTCCCACCTAGTGGGTAAAAGCTACTTAAATTCAGCTAAACAAGCGGGCTCCAACTTTACTTAGCAGTCTTAATCTTCCAAGAACCTCTAAAACAGAATCCTAGACAACAATTTATCATTGTTGGAAAGAAACATACCCAAATAGAGCTAAATCAATATAGGCAATTCATACAGTCAGAGCCCCAACTAGAACTGTTCAATTAATATGCCAATATGATTAAAAATTTGAAATTTTTCAAGAAAAGGTAATACATAACATTCAAGCTGAATATAAGGAATACAAAACTAAACATTTAACCATATTTTTTCACTGAAACTATATGCCCATACTATATAACCCTTCATTCTTAACCAGAGCTCTCGGGTTCAACCTGCTATGAACTCGCAGAATTAGTACAGATACCAAACACCGGGCGAGAAACCCCAAAAAAACTATACGCCAATTATGATATACAAGTAAAGAAACAGAATCATAGTATCACTACAGACCTCCAATGAACAATTTGCTGCAAGAATGGCGAGAAGTGACAAATCTAGCAAGTGGGGTTTGATAATTTAGGAAGAATTCATTGAAACGTTGCATTGAAAGCCACTACAGACAAAAAAAAGAATCTTGTTTTTAGCTTGTGTTCTTGAATTGTTGAAGCTATTTTTCAGGTGTTCAAAATAAGTGTGTTCTTCTATTTTTTGCGTTTTTCGGGTCAATTAATTGGGCCTTTAAAATTGGATCTAAAGAGACATCCATTATGTCATTTTGTAGGTCCATTTACAATAATAAGCCCATGGAAATGTTTGTGGTTAAAAATATAATGAACTTCTAAAATTGACTATAGTTTGGGCTTAATTAGAGGTTTATAGTTATAGTTTCTTGATTACGATTTATAGCTACATGCTAGAAGTATGTGTGAGAGAGAGAGATTTGATAACAGAGAGGCGAAAGAAAGGATGAATATATGTTGTATTTGTTGTATCAGATTGTATCACAAATACAATTGTATTATATCAATGAATACAACTTGTGCATTGATGTATTTGAGTGTAACTACAACTAGCTATAGATCAGTATCAATATTTTAAATTGTATTTTGTCCTTGTTATACATTTGTATTGATCATGTGTTGTATACTATTTCAAAATACGGTTGATACAATATTGTATCATTGTATTAATAGCGTATCTCTTCCTCATTCATACAATACTATAAATGATAGCTATTTATATTAAATGCATAGCACATGTGTGCCTTATCGTGTAATTTATTTTTTTTGAAATGCTAATGATAATTTATTTGGTTGACGTTATTTAACATGTCTAAATTTTTAAATTTTTTTTAAAATATTTTTATCCACTTTAATATTCAATATTCGGTATTTGTAAATACAATAAATTCAAAATCACATAACAAGGGAAATTTCAATTTTTTTAGCCTTTTCCTAGAAGCCCTAGACTAATTTGTCCTAATTGAAAATTTCCTTTTTGTATCTTTATGTGTTTCCATTGGAATATTATTCTCCTAACTTTTAATGGCTTTTATTAGATAATAATATGGACATTTTGAACAATACGTGAAGAAATGCAATACTTGAATTGTTCCATGATTGAAATTTGGCTATTCTTGACTTAAAAATTGAATGTCACCAAAATAAGAGCGATGGATGAGTAGTTTCATCACATGTAAATATGCCAAAGCCATCATGTGACTTTTTGTCACCCAATGGTCCAACTTCAAGAAATGGGCTTTGTCACTGTCATAAGATTAAAGTTACCAAAATATTTAATTTAAAGCAGGTGGGGGGCACACACTAAATTGTAATAGGCAATTTGTTTTATGGATTTGAGCTTTAAGAATAAAGTCGTTTTTTATAGACAGTAATATTTTATCTTTAAAGTGAGACTTTTAAATAAATTCTTGATACAATCGGGTTTTTAAATAAATTCTTGATACAAGCGGGTTTTTAAGTGATCAAGTTTATAAAAAAAAATGGAATGTACACGCAAATGTATCCTTTTATTAGGAATAGAGATTGTATTTTTAAGGAATTTGCTAGGAGTGAGATAATAATTTTAAAGCGTTCAAGTAATATAATCAATAATTATTATTTTTAGTTTTTTTCTTATTAAACTCTTGCATAAGTATTATCTGAACTTTATATTAGTTATACATAATCTGAAGGGGGCCGATCTAGAGTATGTCGAGTGGCTTTATTCGAACTCTTTCGACAAAAAATTACGTTGTATATTTAAGGTAACCTCCTGAATATAATATTAGAGGTTGACTTAGTGATTTAGGAATTAAAATATTATTTTCTTTTTTTTCGAACCCCCTTAATAAAAATTATGAATCCACCAACTACACATCGATATGTAAAGTTTTAATATAGAAAATTGTATAGTAAGTATAATGCTGCGATTCTTTATATTTTTTTTAGAAAAAAACACTATTATCCCCTCAAATCAAACACTTTATTTTTAATTAAAAATTTCAAACTCAAATTTTCTCGAATGAAAGCATTCTATCGAAAAAAAATTGTCTTCCCAATTCCAATATTACACAAATTTAATTCGATCAGACATTTAAATATCAGGAAAAAAAAGTCAAGTGTATACTTCAACGGCTCTTTCTATAGATTGCTTCTTACTGAGGTTTGCTGACAAAATCTGACACCTTTTTAGTTTTTTTTTTAATTCCTTCTAAGAGCATTATATATATAAAAAGAAATTAAAAATGATTGTTGATTTATAATTTTAACAGTTATAAATTAGTTGAAAATATTTATTGCATTATGCATCCATTAGTTTTGTATTATTAGTTTATTATTTTTCGGCGAATCGAATTCTCTATTGAGATTCCTATTAGTTTGTTATTAACATTATGAATTATGTGTAAGTTGTCTAATTTGTTTTCTTTTTTTAAATTTAATGTTAGGTATTTATATGTGAGCTCGATTAATTTAAATTTATATATTGCATTGTGAAATATTTGTTTTTTTAGATGACGCTTTTAATATAACAAAGAATTTTATGCTATTCAATCACAATCTACGTCGATCTTCTAATGATTTTACATTATAAAATTAATTTTCTTTGAGCAAAATCCCAAACTCAAATGTTTATATTTATAAAATAAAAGAATTTATTATCCTAATGTACTATTTATACTCTTCAATGAACCATTCATAAATTATATATGGACTAATTAAATAAATCTATAGTTGATTTAATTTTTTGCCTAAAATTAGATAGAGGCTACTGCTTGTGCTATAAAATAAATTCAACATCAATGTCCCAATCACCATTTTCTACCGTCACAAAATTTGATATGTTATGCTTTTTTATAACGGAAAATGACCTAAAATATCTTTAAAGTATTGAAAATGGTATAAAATTATCTTTCATCCACCTATTGACTCCAAATTGACCTTCTCCTCCATCTATTGGCTCCAAAATGACCTTCTCATCTACCTATTGGCTCCAAAATACCTTTGTCATCTACCTTTAGATTCAAAATTGACCAGTTATTTAATTGTTTTAAATTTAAACTCTTTAAATATTTTTTAAAATATTTGGCGTTCAACTATTGGTTATAATTTAATTTATTAATATAATTTATAAATCAACCCACTATTCACTCATTACTAACTAAACGTCACCCAATTAATAATCCAATTATGATATCAAAATCGTCATAAACTCTACTAAAACACGATGAAATTATAGATTCTTGAAAATGACATCCAAAATTATTCGAGTCCAAATCGAAACCCCAATTAAATTTAGGTTGAGCCGCTTATTTAGGACGACATTATCAATTGGATTCTCTTTCAATATTGAATTAGAAATTTATGATTAAAGGTAAAGAAATAATACATCCCGAATTAATTCATGCACCTTTTTTAAATATAATTTTATAAAAATTTATGATTTATTTTAGAACCTTTAATATATTATTTTGAAAAAAAATTACCTATAAAGTAGCATCACATAATTGAGATATAAGGATAGTTAAGATAAACATAGTCAGACTTTTAAGTTTATCGATAATTTTTATTTAAAAATTTGAATGTATGATAGTTTACTTCTATCGATATTTTCACCTCAAATTTTCAAAAACACTCAATTGGGAATAGCTTTTCTGTTGTTGCATTAATAATGTGACGAGTTTATTAATTTGGAGGAGTTCAATTAGTAATGGGTGGATAGTTTTATAAATTATACTAATAAGTTAAATTATAACAAATAGTTTAGCGTCATGTATATTTAAAAACATTTAAATAGTTTAAATTTAAAACCGTTAAATAAGTGGTCAATTTTGAACCAAAAAGTGGATGACAAAGGTATTTTGGAGCCAATAGTTGGGTGAGAAGGGTATTTTGGAGCCAATAGGTGGATGGAGGTAGTTTTGTACCATTTTCAATACGAGGATTTTTAGGCCCTTTTCCATTTTGATTTATATATTATATATATATATATATATTATATATATATATATATATATATATATATTTATTATATATATATAATATATATATATAGCATGGGAGGAATTTTTATTTATAATATTTTTATAAGTTAATTTAAATTAATTTAATTTTATATAGTAATTCAATTAGTGCTCAACAAACATGTGACAAATTTTCGAGGACCGAGGGAATTACATCCATCAACTTTTAATTGTCATATTTTTCTTTTTTATAGTAAATAAGTAAGTATTTTTATTAATATTTTAAGATATATTTTTCATCATATTATAGTAAAGTCATAATTTATAATACTTTTTATATAATTTTTAAATTCTTTTTTTTAATATATCAAATTAATATAATGAAAATTAGTTGGATAGTATTTTACTTTATTTTTTAGTGGGAGGTGTAACTGGAGTAAAAACACAAGAAGTTGGACTAATTTAATTCAATCTCTTCATTTAATTCTAATTGACTTAATTTTTTTTCATCATCACTCTATTTTATTTTGTTTCCCCTTTTATAATAACTGGTTTGACAAACTTAATTTCTATCTCTTCATTTAATTCCAATTGACTTTGATTTACCGAGTGAGCTACATATTCATTGTGGAGGCAAAGCTATGACCTTTTTTTGTTTTATTTTGACTTTTTCTAATATAATACTTTATTCAAGGCTTAAGTCATCAGCGGCCTTTTAAAGTTGTCCGCATAATTCACTTAGATATTTCAACTAATACTAGTATCAATTGAACACTTTTATCTATATAGTAATCATTTTTATTAGACATTTTTTGATAATCAACAAAAAAATAAAGAGTGTGTGATACACTTGCAGTGACGTGGCAACATGACTAATTAAAAATAACATTTGGCATTGGGCCCAAAAATTTAAAAAAAAATATACATTTAATATCTAATTTTTTTTTTAAAAAAAAAAATGAAAATGTCAACCTATTCTACCCCACCTTACCCCACCCCACTCCAACCCCCTTTCATCTTCATCTTCTTCCCTAAAACACATTCTTTCTCAAATTACAAAATCTTATTCTTTTCAAATAACTTTAAGATTAATTTTTTTTCATACTAAGAGTGAAGAAGAAAGAAACTTTTGTTGGAGGTTATTCAACTCTACATCGATGACAAAATGAAATTGATAGCTCCAAAATTATTTCTTTCAAATTTTTTATATCATTTTTGATAAATTTAATGACCACATATGAATTTGAGTAAAAATCTTTGTTCGAAAATTGTGATAAATAAATATTGGATAACTATTTTTATACGTAAAAATCATTTATCTTTTTTTATCTTCTTCATACTTGTTTCTTGTTTTTATGAGATTTGAAATAAATCGTACGAAGACTTTCTTTCAAATCTGAATCTTTATAGTTTATTTTCATTTATCTTCATATTTAAAAGATATAAATTTTTTGTATATAAAAAAAGAAATAAAAAAGTGTTAGTTCTAAAATGAAGAAAATTTTGTAAACTAAATTATTAAGAAGATGATAGATAGGGAGTGAGGAGTTTTCTTTTTTGAAAAAAGTGTAAATAAAGAAAAAAATATTTTTTTAAGTTAATTATAATGCCAAGTGTCAATAAAAGAAGAAGAAATATAAAAAAAAAATTAAAAAATATTATTTTAAGTCTTTTCACGTGCTTCAGGGAAGTGCAATACACATTTTTTGCCATATCAGTATTTTGTGTCTAATAGGTACATGTTTTGAACAATTTAGGTGTTCAATAGGTACAAGTCTCAGTTGAGGTGTCTAAGTGAATTATGCGGACAACTTTGAGGGGCGATATATGACTTAAGCCAAATTCAATATTCATATTTTACATTCATATATATTATTATATATATATATATATATATATATATATATAATATATAATGCTTGTGTATTATAACAAAAAAAAAAAAAATTACTGTGCTTTTTCTACTTACATATTTCTTAATACTTTTGATATATTTAAAAAAAAAAAGTCTAATTACGAATAAAAGAAAAATACAAAATAAATAAATTTGCATATTTCAATTAATTTAGATTTATATGGTATAAAGTTCGTTAAAAAGAAAACGGTGTTACCTCTTCAAATTTTGTTTCTTCAAAAATCTTCTATTTCCATTTTTATAAAACATTGAAGATCAAACTATGTTGTTCATTAAATGGTTTTCATGGTTGTGACATATTAAAGGCTATTATATTAGATCTAAGTATTAGGTCTTATTAATGTAGTTGGTTCAATTTTCGTTGATTCTTCAATATCGATTCGGACTTTTATTTAGTTTCACTCGTTAAGAAAATTTATATGCAAAATATTTGCGAATTTATTTAATAGTTGGAGAAAAAAATATTAAGGTATAGTGTAAGAATTTGTGTTTTATCAATCTAATAAATATATAACATACATATCTTTACGTACTTTTTTATTATATATATATATTACAGTTAATTAATATATATTTTCACTCTGATTTATGAATTTAACTATGATAAATAAATATAAATAAGTGTAATTACTGGGTTGATCAAGTTACACAACTTAGGTGTGACTTTATGGTTATTAAAATGAGTCAAAACTTCATATATTCAAATACTAGATAATTTTTTTTCCATAAATTATCTACATTTTAACAATTAAAAGTTATCCAAAACAAGCATTATTGAGAAATTAATGAACATTCGATAAAAATAATTAAATTGTCAAATAACCTCAAATTTTACCTAATTATAAAAAAAATTATATATTTTATCTAAATTTTGATTAATCAAAACTTTATATATCAAAACTTTAATATAAATATGAGAAAATGTTTTTCTAAAAAAGGATGCATAAGCTGGCTTCATGTGACTATGGGGCTTTTGTCAGTTTTTATTTTTTGATCAGAGATTGAAGTACAGAAGAAAAAAACCAAAAAATATTAAATAAGAGAAAAAATGATTGATTGGTTGGGACCTGTGAATTGAGATTTTATTTAGAGTTAGATAAATTGTAAAATAATTGTGATGCAAGTATCTGTCTACATCGATAATATAGCCAAAATATAATTAATTTATAGTACTTGGTGTATTCCATATTATTAAAGGTTAGTTTTTCAACTTGTTTATATTCAGCTTTTCTGACTCATTGTCAAGGGAAAAAAATGATATATAATTTATATTATTCCGGATAATTTTACAAATAAAATTTTAAAAATTTAGTATATGAAGATTATTTTCAATAAGTTTTCATTTTAGAAGAGAAGTTACGAGAATACGAATGCAAGAAACTATAATAGCAAAATATAAGACAAGTGAAATATCTATCAATAATATAATTATACGAATACAAATTGCTACTTACTAATAAAGAGGAAAGAAAACGACGTTAGCCCTTTGCCTCTCTCATATAAAGTCTGATTATATTCCGCTACTTATTAAATTAAGATTGTGTTAATCTAATTATCTTTGTATATTTTTTTTTTACGGTTTAATTTTTTATATGATTAATTTATCACGGCTCCTTACATTATCACACTTTCTTTTTACATGTTTGATCTATTTGTTTCCTCATTTTATCTTCTAAGGATAGCACGTATAATTTCATTCTTTATAATGTCTTTCTTAGATTTGTTACACATTCCTCTTAACGTCATCATCTTCCTCATCTAAAATATAATTATGTATAATAACATTAACTAATATATACTCTATATATTAGTTAATTTTCAATCTCATAAATACAAATAATATTGGAGAAATTTTTCCATTGCTCTTCTAATAATGGATATTTTGAAGCTCTATATTACTTTTTAGGTGTAAAATAATTATAATAAAAAATAAATAAATTTATGTCTCATGTGAACCAATATCTTAGGTGGAGTTTGAGTCTATCAAGCCACACGTGATTGTCATGTGCGAGGATACTTATAAATAAACTCATTTTCAATAATTTTTTACAAAAAAATAATAATTCAGTTGATTCTTTTATCCAAAAAGAAAGACTTTTGTGTGTATGATCTATCACTATCTCAAATACCTTCTCTTTCTTTTTTTTTTTTACTTTTTTTATTGTATTTTTAAAAAATTGAGAAAATCATTCAACAAGTTGAATAAAAATATAAATTCCCTTTTCTTTTATTTAGTTTCAATGAAATAGATTTACGATTCAAATTCCTGATATGTATTGTTTGCTTTAATTCATTACATCTTAGATACTTATCTTTTGCGAAACCACTTTTTAGCTAAAAAAATTTGTATCATGCATAGTTATTTATTTATTTATTATTTTACTTTGATTGATGATTTACCTTAAATGTATTATCCATGTCTTATCCAATAGCTCATCAATTTAGGAGTTCGCTAGTTTTTCTTTTTTATTATTTGGCTTTGTTGATTTGTCCTTCGTCATAGACAGTATACTCAAGTTCAATCATTAAAAATGAAAGTGTCTTTAATAAGAAACACTCATCTATTGTCCTTTGTGAAATCATAAATACAATTTTATAATCTTAAACTTTAAATAATTTAATTATTTTAAATAATTAAAAAAATCATTTCTTTATTTTATTAAAAGAAAAGGTTAAGTATTATGTCGGAAAAGGTGACAATGGATAAATACACAAAAAAAAACCTCCAAAGTTAGCTTTTCAAGACCTTGATTAGTGCATTGTTTATTTATATTGAAGGAATACATGACTTCTTTTTAAAAAAAATTAAATTCACTTCTATTTCTTTATGGAATATATTATTGAGTGTTAAAGAAACTTTTATATTTTAAAATGTGCATTGTTATTACAAAATTCCTAGAAGGTGTAATATTTTTGGAAATTATAAAACATAAGTAAATGAATCAGTTATCAATGGGAGTTGATAGTGGCACCGGATTAGGGGGACGGAGCAAGCTAAGATCGAGGGGTAAAAATTTTTTTAATAAAAAATTGCATGATTTTAATATTGTTAATTTTTTTTATGTGTATATATTAGATGTTAGAGTTTGTGGTATTATTCCTGAATTATAACATAAACCTAAATTATATTCTTCTATTATTTAAGTGAAAAACATTCTTACACTATCCAAAAAATTATAAGATTCATTCTTATGTGAGTTATGTCTTTTTTTTAAAAAAAAAATTCACGCCACCAACAAAAAAATGTGTCAAGATGAAATAAATATGTGTACACATGTTTATGCTCGTCAAGTTGTTGTTTTTTTTAGAAATTGAAGGCTTAAACCACATTACAGACAAAATATATTCAAATTCTAAATAATTTTTGCAAAACGTATGGTCAAATACAACTTCAACTTAAGAATTTTAAATAAAGTAATTGTTTTTATATTTTTATAACAAAACGTACACATTATTTTACTGAATTTCCAATATTTTTGTACATTGAATAAAATGTGACTTACGTTGTTTATAACGTACATACGTACTTGATATTTTCATAAAGAAAACTTCTAAATAGTTGAACATAATATTTTTTAAATTAATTTTTTACATAATCTTTTTAACCATCGAAATATACGTATAAATATTTAAGACTTATGTATTTTTGCAAGTCAATTTTTTTATTATGCAAAAAAAAAAATATAAACTAATAACACACAAAATTTAAATTATGAAAATAAAAAAATTAATTTTTATCCATATCATTATTCTATTTCGATAGTTTTAAACATGCATTATGTATTTCTTCTTCAAAAGCTCTTCAGTATACGAATCCATTAGTTTTTCTCTTTGATCCACCCAGTATTTACAAAATCATTTTTGGGGCGAGTCTCGAAGCGGGGCGTACCAAAAATAATTTGAGACGAAAATAAAAAAGGTATATTCATAAAGCATAAGTCCTAAAATTTGAGGCACAAACCTCAAATATAAAATATAAGTCCTAGGCATAAAAAACGTAGGCTCGAACATTTTAAATTTTTTAAAATCATTTTTGCTTCAAGTTATGTTTTTTTATTATTGGTGTAACGATGTTTCTCAAATAGTAACTATCATACTTTTTTTCTTCATTATTAATTATTCATATTTATATCAAATAAAAGTTATAATATAATTTGTATATATTATAAGTTATTTATAAAAAAAAATATGTGTAAATTACTGAAAGATTTACTTTTACTTATTTTATTAGTAATAAAACTATAAAATTGAATATACCTGAGACTACGTCCCGTATATCCATGAGATTACGTCCCGTATCTCGAAACTTATGCTCCACCCTATATAATATAAAACGTTTTTCCTCATGCTCCCGCCTTTTAAAACACTAAATTCACCTATTGATTCATTCTTCGTCATTCACACCATACTTGAATTGTACCATTGAAAATGAAAATACCCTTTAATAAGAAAATTTTTACTTTCCAAAGTGATACTTTTATTGTTGAACCTAAATTTAACGGAAAAGGACCTAAAATATCTTTAAAGTATTGGAAATAGTATAAAATTACTCTCTATCCATCTATTGGCTTCAAAATACCCTCCTCACTCACCTATTGGATCCAAAATACCTTTGTCATCCACCTTTTGGTTCAAAATTGATCACTTATTTAACAGTTTTATATTTAAACTATTTAAATATTTTTTAAAATACGTGGCGCTCAACTATTTGTTATAATTTAACTTATTAATATAATTTATAAATCAATTCACTACCCACCCGTTACTAATTAAACCCCTCTAAATTAATAAAATCGTCACATTGTTAATGAAACAACAGAAAAGCTACTGCCAATTGAGTGTTTTTAAAAATTTGAGGCGAAAATATCTATAGAAGTAAATTATCATACATTCAAGTGTCTAAATAAAAATTACCGATAAACTTAAAAGTCTGACTATGTTCATCTCAATTATGTGATATTACCTCATAGGTAACTTTTTTTCAAAATAATATTAAAGGTTTTAAAACAAATCATAAATATTTATAAAATTATATTTTAAAAAATTGCATGAATTAATTCAGCATGTATTCTTTTTTACCTTTAATCATAAACTTCTAATTCAGTCTTGAAAGAGAATTATATTGAAAATATCCTCCTAAATAAGCGGCTCAACCTAAATTTAGTTGGGGCTTCGATTCGGACTCGAATAATTTTGAATGTCATTTTTAGGAATCTATAATTTCATCGTGTTTTAGTTGTGTTTATGACGATTTTGATATTATAATTGGATCATTAATTTGGTGGGGTTTAGTTAGTAATGAGTGGGTAGTGGGTTGATTTATAAATTATATTAATAAATTAAATTATAATCAATAGTTGAACGTCAAGTATTTTAAAAAATATTTAAAGAGTTTAATTTTAATGTTGAACCCAAAGGTGAATGACAAGGGATTCTGGAGCCAATAGGTGAATGGAAAGGGCATTTTGGAGCTAATAGATAGATGAAGGATAATTTTGTACCATTTTCAATACTTCAAAGATAATTTAGGCTCTTTTCCGTAAATTTAATTGGGGCATCCACTCAAAAACCTTTTAAATAAAATTTGTAAAATATTCATCAGTCAACTGAATGCTAGAATAGATAGATTTATGAAGAATTTGTTAAATATGACTTTGGATGAAAGTTTGATAGACTTCTTTTTGTTTTATATTACTAAGGCTGAATTCATCGGTAATTTCCTAAAATTGGTATCAATTTCAGTTATTCTTTAATTATGTTTTGTTTATTTTAGATACTTCATGTTGAGTCCCGTCGTGTCTTTTTAACACTTTTTGCAGACTTGACATATTGTGTGCTGCACCCATTTTGAGTGCGTGAGTTTTTTTTAAATTTTTTTCTTTCTTCTTGTTCACTTTTTAGCCCTACCACTTATTTCATCCCCCCCCCCCCCCGCAACACACACATGAAAACCCATGATAAAAAACTATCACACTAATTTTAAATTAAATAAAAAACTATCACACTATTTTTAAAACGTTTATAAGAACAAAATTTTTAAAAATCATCACACAAATTTTGAAAAGATTTTTTCAGAACAAGACACATAATTTTCCTCAAAAAAGTTAGAAAAATGTCATATATAATTTTCAAAATCAATTCACAAAAAAAAACCTAAAATCTAATGATTTTTTTAAAAAAAAAAATTGAAAGAAGAATCAAGAAAATGATTGTAGAGTTGGGGAGACAGAAGGGACGTAAAGCAGATATGATAGGGGTGAAGTGATATAAGGTATGTGGGATGGTAGAAGATGTATATTTTATTTATTTATTTTTGCTGAAAAATAAGTTGTTTTTTAATAATTTATTTTAAAATTATTATTTTTACATTCAAATGTCACATGTCAGCTTTTAATTAGTTATCATTTCATTTCATCTGCAAGTGAGTTACACACACTTTGTAATTATAACTAATTGTCAAAAATGTGTCAATATGACAAAGCCTACTTAAAATGTCTAAGTAAAAATTAGTGTCAATTTAAGGAGTTGCCGATGAGTTCAGCCTATTACTAACGTATACCTACATATACTTTAAATTTGTTCCACTAAAATCATATTTTACTAAATCTAATCTAATAAATATAATTTTAAAACTCTAACTTTAATTACTGTTACTTTATATAGTTATTTAATATAGCGATTAATATGAAGAGAAAAAGTAAGAAAAATTCTAACAAATAAAATAAAAAATTTATTTTTTAATTTAAAAAATCAAATAACAATACAGATAAAGAGGTAAAAAAATGGTTTTACGTATAATGTGGGAAAAGGTAACAAATACACGAAAAGAAAAATCCTCCAAAGTAAGGTTTCCAAGACCTTGATTAGTGCACTATTTATTTATTTTAAATTTTTCATTAGAATTTTCTTTTTTTCACGTTAATAATTTATTTTTTTATTTTTTTTAGTGATTCGAATTTAAAGAGTTCTTATCGTTCGAACTACTCCCTCCAGATAAATCCTCCCCTCCCTAGCTCCCTCCCTCATGATTACATAATCAATCATTCAATGATATAGTTGACAAATTATAAATTAAATTTTTACTCGTTCATCTCAAACTATCTATGACAATTTTTTTAAAAAAATTATCTTAAATTATTTGTTATTTTAATAGTTTAAGATAAATTAATTATTTAATTTATTTTATATAGCACTAGCTACTCTTAAAAATAGTAAACATTTCAATAAAATAAATATTTAATTAAAAACTATATATTAAGGCATAAATGATAAGTAATAATAACATAATCAACAGATAAATCCCCTCAAAAACATTTTTATTACAAAGTTCGCGACAAATTTCTTGTTGACTTTATTTACAAAATGAATTTCTAATTAATAAAAAGAATTCATGATTTCATCCTCTTTTTGTTAATTTATCCCAACGTCAACACACATTTTTAAATTTTCATTACTCAAACTACACTCTTCATTCATCATACAATAGACTTTTGACTAAATAATTCAAAATATATGTAGATTATTTTTATATGAATGTATACATGAACTTCCAATAAAAAAAAATCACTTCTAGTTCTCTTTTTAGAATATAGGATTGAGTGTTTAAAAGAAAATTTCATATTTTAAAATGTGTATTTTTTACTATCAAATTTCTAGAATGTGCAGTTGACCTTTTCTCATTTCTTAGTGAGTTTATTTTTTATTTTGGTATAAATTTTTGCTTCTCGACTATAATTGGCTCAAAAAATTATGAGCATCATTTCGGAATGATTTTTAATTTTGTTCCCTCAAATTGATGGTCTCTAATTTTTTTTGTTGTTGCTGCTTATTTAATGAAAATTTACTGTCAAGAGTACTTTTAATTATGACTTAATTTAGGAAGATAAATAATTTTAGAAAATATTTGTCCTGGGGTAAAGTTTTATCTAATTTGCAAGGTAAATTCTTGCCCTCAATATTAAGAAAAAATAAAAATTTGTAAGGCATTTTTTTTTGGCTAGGCATAGGTTATGCTCTTTAAAAAATAATTTTATTTTAGACTATTATACTTAAGAAATTAATAATTTATCACTTAATTTCTAATTTATTTTTAAATTCCTCTTAATACTATATAGTTATGTGTCTTATATATCAATATCCAAGTAATAATAGAAATTTTTAAAAATATTTATACTTTCAGAAAAGTTAATTTGATGAGAAAAATAATAATATTAAATTAATTATTAATTGATGAGTTATTTGGAGCATATATGGAACAATTACAATTTTTCTATTTGTGGCTAAAGTTTAAGAATTCATTTAACTCTCTCTCCTCGCTTTTATTTAATTTTAGAAATGGATATTACTTTTAACATGTTAAGAAAATAACCTTTTTAACTATTTTATTTTTAATATTTAACTATTTATTTTTTAAAATTAAATATTAACTAATACTCCCCTTAGTCCCTATTTGTTCTCTTTTTCTAAAATTGTTTGTTCCTATTTACTTTTACATTTTAACAAATTAAGAAAGGATAATATTTTTTACTTATTATATTCTTAAATAATAATTTTAAAAAAGATAAATTTATCCACTTCATAATTAAAATAAATAAATAATAAATTTACCACGTCAATAATTATTTCTTAATAAGTATATTTTTCACTTCATAATTAAAAAGTATAAAATGAGAAATTTATTATATCAATACTTATTTCTTAATAAGTATATCAATTCAAAAATTGATAAAGATACAGGGATAAAGGAAATATAAGAATATAATATAATATATTAAAATTAATATGAGAAATAAAAATAAACGTGTATATTTAGAAAAATGTTGCTTCACTATTCCCAAAGTAGTTTAAGTCTTGAAATTCTAATTAGTGCAACTTTTTATAATATCAAACCTTTTTCTCCATTTCATCTCTTTTTAGACTTTGTTGATTTAAATTTCATACTAATAATTTGTGATCATCCTGACAATATTTTGTTATAATAAAATATGTATTCATTTATTTAAATAAATATGTTTGGATAGTTCCCCCCCAAATTAGGAAGAATTTTTTTATTTTATGCTTTCATAAACTTCAACTTCAAGTTAACTTGCTTATGGAGCTGTCTTCATCAGCCAATTCCCTAGTGTTTATAGTCTTTTGAGTTTATTTTTTATATTATCTATATTTTTAAATCTCTGATATTAATTAATTTGAATTTGATTAATATAAAATTCATCAAGGAAAAAACATTGTCTACTAATATATTTTTCATACATATAATTCAAATTCAAATTATCTAATTAAAAATAAAATAATATTATTCACCTCATTATATACATAGGGACGGAGGCACATGCAAGTGAAGGCGTTCAATTGGACATATTTAACACTCTTCATCGGAAAAAAATATATCATATATATAAGAATTGATTAAATAACATATTGTAAACGCTTTTGACATAATAGATTGTTGTAGCTTAGTGATTTTGGACCCCTTTAATGAATTTCGAATACCTTTGAATGAACTAGTGTTCGCTAATATCTCAAATCAAATATAAAATTATGTCAATCTCAAATTTTATTTTAAAATTATTATATCAAAATAAACTAATCTTCACGTGTTCAAATCTCATTTGCTAACTCTCCATTTTAGTAAAAAAAAGAACTTCGAAGTTTACTAACATCTCAAATCAAATATAAAATTAAATCAATTCTCAAATTTTATTTCAAAATTATTTATACCAAAACTTTTTACAGGTTTAGCCAGTGAAAGATACACACAAAGATGACTTGATTCCTTAGTCTCATCTACCCCCCCCCCCCTGTCAAATCCACCACCCTACTACCCTTCAAGAATCTCTCTTTTTGAGGTTTTGTCAAGCCTTCAAAATCTTACCATCAAGCAAAACTATATTGACAAACACAAAAAAAGTTCTCTTCTTGAAAGTGTTCATTCTTGAAAATACCAAAAAAAAAAAAAAACCATCTTTCTCATTCAGTCTTCTTCTTCAACCAGAGAAAAAACTTCTCTTTGAGCAAACCACAAACACCCTTTTTCTTATTTTAAACATATAGTACATAAAAAAGTTTATCTTCTTTGTTGTTTTCATTTTGGGAAGAAAAAATAAGCTCTTGTGCTAATTAGTGTGCATACCACAATATAGTATATTGAAAAAAAGTTGTCTTCTTTGAACAAAAAAAAGCTCGTCTTTCCCCTTCTTCTTCAAAAACACCATTTTCTTCTTTCAAACATATACACACAACAAGTTCTCTTCTTTGGTGTTTTCATTCTTGAAAAAAAAAACTATTTTCTTTCCTATTTTTTCTTCTTTCAAACATGTATGCATAGAAAGTTCTTTTCTTTGGTGTTTTCAATCTTGAATTTTTTTTTATAAAAAAAGCTCTTGTCTTTCCCTTCTTTTTCTAAAATTCAAACACCCTTTTCTTCTTTCAAACATATAACATAAAAAGTTTTCTTCTTTGGTCTTGAAAAAACAAAAAAAAAAGTTGTTGTCTTTCTGTTTTAGTGTATAGTATGTGCAAGAAAATGATGCATTATAAGAGATATCAGCACTGGAATAGGAAAGGGGATGTTTTTGTGGTTTGTGTAGATGAAGAAACTACCCCTCTTGGTTTAGTGTGTGGAAATTCTAGTTACAATCACAAAAGAACTAAACCAAAACTTTTGTACCTTCTTTTTCTTTGCTTAATCTCTTTTTGCTTTTTTTTAGCTCCACAGTTGTTCACTTCTCATCATAAATTTTCTCTCTTGTGTAAGCTGCTCTCTATTTTTCTCTCTTTTTGTTTTTGGGGTTTCAATTTTTTCTGATTTTGTTCTGTTTTTGCATGTGTGCAGATTCATTTAGTTCTGAAGAAGGTGGACTAATTTCTGAATCAGATTTTAATGCTTGTTCCTTTGTCTCTAATGGTTAGTTCTATATATTTTACTTGTTACTTATTTTTATGTTATGTTGAAAATGATCCTATATCCATCTATGGTGACATATTGGGAGGGGGTGGGTGGGTAGGGTGGGGGATGAACTCTATTTTTGGATTTTTATCTTGTAATTATGATCATGTGATGGTTGTGGAATAATATATGGAATAGACACTTTAACTTCACTATTCACAACTAAACACTCCGACTTTGAGTATGCAAATCTAGACACCAACGAGTTAGAGTATTCAGTTGCCACTTGAGACCAAGTTGAGGCACCTATTGCCTAGATGTGCACATCTCAAAGTTGGAGTACTTACTTGCCAATTAAGGCCAGATTTGAGTGTCTGCGTATGTATTATGCCATAAATGTTTGTATTAGGGGCTGAAGTTTCTTGTGTTGGTATTATAGACTTTTGCTTGTTAAGGTTTTTGGTTTTAGTATGACACTGAAATATGTCAACATGGTTGTGTTTGATAGATCCTTTGGATGAATTGCAGGGTCAATTTGCTGTGAAAGAAGCAGTATCCGCTCCGATGTATGCGTGATGAAAGGGGATGTTCGGACAGATTCTGCTTCCTCTAGAATTACCCTCTACAGAAACAATGGTCATGAGAATGGTGAGGTGCTTCGGCATGAGAAGATTAGGCCATATACTCGGAAATGGGAAAAAAATGTGATGGACACCATAGATGAGTTAGACCTTGTTGTGAAGGGAGAGCGTTCCAGGGTTCATCAAAAGTGTGATGTTAAACATGATGTGCCGGCTGTGTTTTTCTCTACTGGAGGTTACACCGGTAATCTTTACCACGAGTTTAATGACGGACTTTTGCCCCTTTACATCACTTCTCAGCAGTTCAACAAGAAGGTTGTGTTTGTAATCCTTGAGTACCATGCATGGTGGATTATGAAATACGAGAACGTCCTGTCTCACCTCACTGAGTATCCTATTATAGATTTTAGCGGAGATAAGAGGACACATTGCTTCCCTGAAGCCATAGTTGGTTTAAGAATCCATGATGAGCTAACGGTTAATTCTTCATTGATGGGAAATAATAAGAGCATTAGAGACTTCAGAGATATTCTAGACCGAGCTTATTGGCCTCGGATTAGAAGTTTGATCCAAGATGAGGAACGTGAAGCTCGAATGAACATGGAAAAACATATTTCGTTACCCTCATCCGAAACAAAGATGGAAGAAAAACAGGATATGAAGAAACCTAAAGTGGTTATAATAGCTAGAAATGATTCAAGAGCTATAGTGAACGAAGATTCTTTGGTTAAACTAATCGAAGATGTTGGATTTCATGTGGAAGTTTTGAGGCCACAACGAACAACAGAGCTTGCAAGTATCTACCGAGTCCTTAATTCAAGTGATGTTATGATAGGAGTTCATGGTGCTGCGATGACACATTTCCTCTTCATGAGGCCTGGTTCTGTTTTCATCCAAATCATTCCACTCGGAACAGATTGGGCAGCAGGTACTTATTACGGAGAACCAGCCGTGAAACTGGGCCTCAAGTACATTGGATACAAAATTCTTCCGAAAGAGAGTTCATTGTATGATGAATATGACAAGAATGATCCCGTCCTGACTGACCCTAACAGCGTGAATGATAGAGGATGGGAGTTCACGAAAAAGATCTACCTTGATCGACAAAATGTTAAGTTGAATCTTGGAAGGTTCCGTAAAAGATTGCTTCGTGCCTACTATCATTCTGTCGCCAATGAAAGCTTACGTTATCGTCATCAAAGTCGGTAACTTTTACCTTATATTGTGGTTCATTAAACATATTTAGTCTCAATTGTGGGAGTTCTTAGAGTTGTACATCATGATTCAGAATAAATGTAATGAACACTAATTCCATGTATAGGTTTGTGGAAATGCCTTTTTGTGTACATTTACTGGCATGCCATTTATGTCCTTGAACATGTTCACTGCCTTTTTTTCTTGTGTAACCATCTTGTATTCGAAACTCACTGACCAACTTATCTTGTCTAGATGTCTAGCGTAAGCAGTCTTATCTTGACACAAATATCAATAGTTTATTCCATGACTCGAATTCATACCCATGAGTATGTCTACTATATCACAACAAGAAGTCCCACACATCTAGGATCTGCCCTTTTGACTTGTCCATATGCATATGATTGTTTTTCTGTGCTCATTAGATCATCTTTTTGCAACATGTTAATAAGTTATTATATTAATTTTCTCTGCAAAATACTAGTCCTAACTAGGTCTAATTTAATTAATCATACACTGTGTAATACATTATACATTTTCTTAATTAATGATACTTAGCTTAGTCCATCTTCACTTCACTTCTGATTTTGTATGTTATTACTGGTTTCCAATATAAGAATTAGTGTTTGGGTAATAATATGATGGGTGTTTAAGCTTTGAGTAGCCTTACTATACATCTATCATTGCTTGGTGGATAAAGTTATCTCGTATTATATTGACAAGAGATAACATGTATTAACTGGTGCAATAATCAAGATATGCACAATTGACTCGAACAACATTATTATAATACCTAGAACAAACATCTAGAATGTAACTTAATGCTACTTTGTCTTAGATCTAGACAATCAAAGATCAAGCATACAATTACCATCAAAGAGCATCCTCACTTCCTTTATGGAAAACATTTTTGACTACTAGGAAGTAGTAGATATTCCATGAATTGAATCAATCAGGTGTACACAAGTTGACTCGATACTTTCATCTTAAAAAAAGGACATTTACAATTCTCCATCTATATTAATGCACAAGTAAAGTCAAAGATTTTGTAATATCTTCATACTTAAATCTAAGTAAAATGGTAAGTATATATTTCTTTATTGGCACTCAAAGACCACTAATCTACCATTTAATTTAACACACTATTCACCAGTCAAATAATATGATTACATTATCTAAATCACTTATACCTAATTCAACTTACAACCTTATGGTTAAGTATTGGTGAGTGTTAATGGCACGTGACTTGGGGCGAATATAATTTTAGTGTTATAGTTAAATTTAGGGGTGTTGTGGATTGACTTGAAATTATAAATATTAAAATGAGTTGAAATAAAAATGAGTAGAGTCTTTACCCATTCAAGTTTACTTTGGGCTCAAAGGTTGGGCTTTAAAATGTGTTGAGCCTAATTTGATCCCCTTAATCTCAATATTTTAATACATTGTTATTTAAGTTTTATAACCACAATTTGAATTTCAACAAAAGAAAATTTAAGGAAAAAAAGTTACAATGAGTAGATAAACTTATGATATAAACTTATGAACTCAAAATATCAGAAATTTATAGATGAAAAGGCTTATAAATGATCAATGATATATTTGGTAAAACTTTTGTATCAAGTATCATTACTAATTTAGGTTATGTATCAAAATTAATATTTGAACAAGATACATTGTGCATGATAGAACAACCAAAAAGATCAAAAAAAAAAAGTTAACAATCTAATCAACGGAAAGCAACAAAGATGTATCCTTCTTGGACTAATTGGGTAAGCCTAATATTGAAAGATCGAATCAATGGAATGAAGTGTATCAAGAGCACCATCTCTGCCTTAGCAATGTTTTCCACCCCTTTTCCGGTAAAGAGACTGGGAGTAGCAAATTTAATAATTTTTTAAAATGAAAAACTTTTTAAAAAAAAATGAAAACTGAAGTGATGGAAAGAAATCTACCCCTTAAAAATCTTGAAATAAATAATGAGAAAGAGAAAAGATTTGAAATTAAAAAATGAATTAATATTGGTAACTTAGAGAGATTTATGGCTTGAAAAAGGAAATTTGTGACTTGAAAAAAAAGAAAGAAAATCATGATATGAGATTTTTGAATTAATGTATCTTGAAAAAAGGATGATGAGAGTAAAAGAGGAAATTTTTGATATTTTTTAAAATGGTAGAAAAAATATAAAAAAATATAATAATATATGGTGTGTATAGTAAGGTTAACTTTTTCCTTAATATACCTCACAAATCTCATTCATCGATGATGATAATGTATAACCTGAAAATTACACAATATGTCTATTTTCAATTTGTCTAACTTTATTCTACACAATAGAATAATAAAAAAAAAGTCAAAGTTGAAAGATAAATGAAATATTTTTTATTTTCACAAAAGATAATATCAAAATATATATAAAATGAGCATGTAAAAAGTTTGGATCACAATTGTAACAAATTAAACAACGATACTATTGATATAGCCCATGCCCCATTTGTCAATTTAACATTCTAATATAAACTACCAACCAAATAACACCTCAACTAATAAATTAAGATTGTATTACTTTTAAATTTATTTGTTTTTTAAAATTTATATATATTTTTTAATTTACGTGATATTTAAAAATTTCTCATAAATTTTAATTACATAAAGTCACAATATATCACATAAATCAATATATATATAAAATTTCAAAAAATGAGATCGAAATATAATAAAACCCAAAGTTCAAGGGCCACTCTAGCAATATCAGTTTTTCAAAAAAATAATAAAAAAAAGGAAGTTCAAGTGTGTTTCAGCTTTTGAAAAATGGCGGCCAAACAAAGGCAGAAATTGACGGCGATGGAGACGGAGACCGCAGCAGCGGCAGAGGCGGCGACGGCGACGGCGGCGATTGATTTAATCGGAGAAGACCTTCTGCACAACATTCTGTCTCGGTTAACAGCAGAATCATGTGCATCAGCAGCATGTGTGAGCCGTAGTTGGAATCTCATCATTAATCGCCTTCTTACAATTCCAAATCTTACATCTGCTCTTTCCTGCCATCCTTGTCTTCAGGTATAAGCTTCATTCTAATTTTTTTGTTTCCTTTGGCTTAATCATTTTATTGATCTAAGTATGAAACTTGTTAAAAGCCCTAATTTATATGCGACACATTTTCCTTTTTAGTTTTTTGATATCTTTTTTATATTTTTAAATAATCTAACTTTAAACTTTCTGTTGTAATTTAATGAGATGATGCATAGTCAGAAGCGAGACTCGAGAGATCAATTCCCTTGTCAATGCCTTCTCAATCGAGCTTTTGACTAACCTATGTGATTTGCGAGCTATTGTGTTATCCGGTGTGCACCCAAATAGTTGGTGCTATGGGTTTCTATGCTCAATACGAATCACTAGAAAGGAAGATGAACTTTTGAAACTTGTGGTTTAAAGCAACTTACATATATTTTATTTTATTGAAGGGGGAAATGAGAAGTTTAAAAGCATATTCTTCATAAGACAGACTATCAAGAACAATGTGCTTTATACATTGGAAAAAAGGACTATTAATTATAAGAATTACACCCTCCTCACCATCTTTTATGGCAGTCTTTGACGGGACGTGGAGCTTAAGAGGAAAGGAAGAGAACTTTTGAAACTTGTGAACTAAAAAATAAAGTATGTCACATGAAATTGAGACGCCTCTAAAGGCAAAATGAAAGCTTAAAGTTATAATATTATAAGAATAGAATGATGTCATTCCTCTTTGAGACATACTATTGCAAAAGAAAGAAGAAAATATTATCAAATAAATTGGGCACATATGGAGTACTAACTATAAAATTACTCTCTCTGTTCTGATTTAAGAAAGAAAGACAGTCTTTTTAGAAGAATTATTTTGAAAAATTGAAGAAATGAGTGATTGAATACACACAAAAAATAAGATGAATAGACCTTTGTATTCCAAACCTTGCCATTCTTTTTGGGACTGGAGGAGAGATATATATTTTAAGAATTCGAACTTTGATAGTCAACACAAGATGAGAAGAATACAATATTTGTTAAAAGTTACTGTAGTTTGTTGAGAACTTCTCAAAAGAACTATTTTGGGACAATGGTAGTATCTTGTTTAGCTTATTACAAGAGTTTATTGGGTTTAAAATGATTTTTTGGTGTAGGGTGCTGTAGATGAGGCTGTTGACAAGGTTTTAGCTAGGCCGATCCGGCCCCAGTTTGTAATTGCTTCCATTGGTCCTTCTTTTGACTTGGAGGAAGCTCAGTGTCTCGTATGTGATCTTCTCTCTCTCTTTCTCTCTTTATTTGGCATTTATGTGTACTAGAATTGTGGCATACTCAATGAATATGTTTGTTAAATGGTCTGCATCAATATGTTCAAAACAAATTCAAATTAACGTCTTACTTTTTATTTTAAGTTGTCTAAAACAAGTCTCCTTCTCATTTTCTTATGATTCTGAATACTTTCTAATTCAGAGTTTTAAGATTATAATTTGAGATTTGTATCATGTAATAAGATAAAATGTTGCAAAGTAAATGGCTGAAATGTTTGTTTGAAAGGAAAAAATTCACAGTGAAGTGTAAATTTGAATAACCTTGAACTTTTAAAAGTTATGAAAATTGTTTAGGATAATATTATGATAGAATGGGGTAATGTGGTCAATGAGGATTCATATAGCCAACACCAACTTGTTTGAGACTGAGGCATAGTTGTTGTTGTACAAAATTAAAAATAGTGTCATATAAATTGAGATCGAGAGTGTATTACCCTATTATATAAAAGAATAATTTAGGATCTCAGTTTTGTTCTAAACAATATTTAAATTGTTCAAATATCAACTTGGACCCGTGTTTAATTCAGCGTAATTACTTGAAATCTTATCTTAATAGCTCTTCTGAAACAAATTAGATACCTAATGGGTTGAGTATGAGCTGACGTGCAAAAGATTAGGAAAGTGAAGTGTAGTCAAAGATCAGTTTAGCCCTTTTATTATGTTAATTGTAGAAGTGTTGGTAATTTTTCAACTTAAGACCTTTTAATTTCAAGTAGTTACATAGTGACTGACAGCGCTATTTAAGTTTGTTAGAGTATTGTATCTATAGTGAATAATCTAATGAACATTTTACCTAGTTTTTTAGCATTGATATCGTGTGATTCATAGAAAACATCTTTTTTAGGCACAAGCAAGTCTATAGCTATGTATGCGAACTAATTAATATATTGAGGTGATCAGTATGAAGATTTCAAAGTTAAAAAATACACGAAACAATCAGAATGAAGAGCGTCCTGTTTTGTTTTTGAAATTGAAATGATATACTTTGTTAAACTAGAGATACTAAAAAAATCATCCTTTCGAAGTATGAATTGTCACACATTGGAATAAGCTATATGTGCTGCTTATGGTGGATATATTGTTCTGCAGATTAGTGATAGATTCAGTAGCGAAATTCCAATAATTACTTCGATATCCTGTGGAATTTTTGGGCAAGACGCTAACACTAATGAGTTTGAAGAGGTAACTCTAGTGGTTATAGACTAGAATCTTCTTGGGATGCATTCTGAATTCAACCAACAAGAATTGAAGTGGAGAAAATGATGTTTTTCCAGGTTCAGTGGGACACATGGGAAGACAACAAGGCTCATGAGGATCTTCTTAATGAGGACGAGGGTGTTTTAGTGACTGTTGGTTTCTTGCCAGGATTAACAGTTGATTTAATCCCATTAAAAAAAACTCGGGTAATCCTGTTCTCCAATACAACCCCTAACATTTTACAAATATGTCTGCTTTATTGAGAGGAATCTGAACTTCCACTTTTTAACTTTATTTTCATTTCGATTTTATGAAGTTCCTACTTGGAACTTTGAAGGATATGAATTGTTTATATCTAGTAGGAAATTTGTGCTTACTTGATTTAAAAAGGGCTACACTAACTCGTGGAGAACAAACTTCAGGGACTCATGACTGAGAATTTCGTTCGCAGTATCAGAGAACGCTCGTTTTCGCGTTCTGGATCATCACCAATGGGAATTTTATTATTTTCTGTAAGTATTAAGTCTCTTAAGACCTTTCATTTTGTTATTTCTTGCCCCCCTGTGGAAAAGCAGTTTATGCTGTTAGCGGGAACATGCTTTTAGTTAATTAATTGTGTTTGAAAAGCTGAATTAACTTTGAGGGACACTTGAAGTTATGCTTTTCAATATCTAGGAACAGCCTTCTTTTTCTTACTTAAAATGTAACGAAAATCATTTGAATGTTGTTCTAGGACGAGGACATTGACATCAAACCGGTCCTTGCAAAGTTGGGTGAGTGAGCTTCATAGTTCTCATTTATGCAAAACTTCATTGTTCCCATACTTTTGTGAATGCTGATTTTTCTTCTTACTTCATTCTGTGAGAAAGAAATTATATGTTCAGTGCCCCATTTCGTGTTTGTAGATTATGCTTTTTCCAGTGAGACTGCCATTGTGGGTGACGCGGGTTCTAAGTTTGTATACCAAAATGGAGCAGCAATTAGTTTTTATAATAGCAGAGTGTCCAGTTCAGCTGCTGTTGCTCTTTTGTTTTCAAGGGATACAGGCAAGCCTCCTGGTATGTACTTCTTGACTGGAACTTTCCGGTTTCAAATCATGATTCTGTTGTTCAATAACAAGAGCATAGTTTTATTAGGCATTTGGGTTGGAGAGAAACTTGCTAGTCTGATATAGGGGGGCGTGATTAATATTTGGCGCACATCTTCAATATCAACTAAGTTATGAAGTTGTCTAAACTCCCCAAATTTTGTTCTTGAAAAATTTCACAAACTCAATTTTTGATCAACTAACATCGATGAAAATCCAAAGTCTGTCGACTTCCTTGTGGAATAATATGAACTTACCAATTTGAGTACAACTCAATTATTAGCTGGTTCTATTCCTCAACTTTATAGTTAAATAGAAACAGAGATACTGAGATAGGAAGGAAGAGAACATAATCAATTGATCTTTTTTCTTTTCTTTCTTTTTTTGAGAAAGATAACAATATTATATATGTAGCACAAAGGCTTTTCTAGGTCATCTTTACAGATAACAAAAACCCCACAAGTCATAGCTTTCTCCTAGAGCCTACAACAAAAGTTCTGTTATGTCTAGCTTTGAATCAACATCCTTAACAAAATCTTGATCATTGCTGGTAATAACGATATCGTCAACATAAACCACTAAATAAATACACATAATTGGAGCAGAGTGCCGATAAAACACCGCCAATCATGTCAATCGTCAACATAAACCACTAACTATATAGCTTGAGCGTTGTGTAGTGCATTTGACCCGTATTTGTCTGAATAACTTCGGTAAGTGCTATCTGATGTGGTTTCTACTAAATGAACTTTCATTCTCTGTGAACTTTGTGCATGATCTTTTAGGTTCATGACCTTAATATTTTTGAAAATTTTCTGTATTTGTTCAAGTTATGTCGTGCTTCTTTTGCACTTATATCAGTAAATATATCAGTATGGTTAGATTTCTTGTCTTCTACTTAATATTTTCGTAAATGTAGGTAATTTAGCATATCATATTTCCAGGGAATTTATTGAGAAAATCATTTTCTGGGACCCTATAAACAGGTGTTGGGGAAACTCAGTTTCATGTAATGTTATCCACTGGCGTTTCACCGATTGGGCCTAAATACAAAGCTGTTTATGTTAAGGCAGTGTCTGATGACAATTCTACTCGGCTCATGGCGACAACAGATGAAATTGATTTTAATATGGATGGTCAGACTATTTTAGATCCGATTTATAATGAGGTAAGGTAGTACCTCTTCTGAAGTAAATTGGTTCTAATGTTTAAGCTCCAAAGTTCAAGTAGCTAGTTTCTGAAGGAAGTAATTACAGCTGATTTGATAAGAAAGACAACTACCAAAAATACTTGCAAAATTTTGTGGTGTAACTAGTCTCGTTGTCTTCTTCCTTTGATTCCTTCCATCATAATGAATCCTTTTAAGTTCAGTAATGTGTGGACTTGTCAAATGTCAGAACTCTATTGCTCTTGCCTCACTTAGAGGGAAGGACATACAATGGGTTTAACGAGGTGCATTACAGAAGATTGGACATATTTGGATGATTAGAGTTGATCATGCTGGCTGACTGATTTTCAAATTCTATTGGTAACTCAGAAAAAAACTGGCCATTTCAAATTAAGGTTATATAAGACTTCATAGAAGAATTTTCACGATTGATCTTTGTCGCATGTACAGTTACACAAGGTATAGCATCATAAGAAACAGTAATAAAACCACTTTTGTTAAACCATGTTATTTTTTTAAATTCTTAATGGTTTAATATTCTGCTATATAGAGCGTAATTTGAAAGTCAAGGTTTCTTGTGAGTTGAAGATGTCTTTTACAAAATCGTTACCTATTTAGAATTTAGATGCTGTCTTATTGATGAAACTTCCCTTCTAGTATACATCTTCCTTCATGTGTGTGTTTGAAACACATGAACATAATTCACTCCTCTTTGATTTCTTCTTTCTTTTCTATGGTTTGATTTCATCAGTTGGGAGATCATACCCATTCTCGAACTCTCTATGTTGGAGTTACAAAGATGAGGAAATGCACTTCTCGGCATGTGGACGCGAACTGGGTATTTATGCATGAATTCCAAATGGTTTTAAGGTAATTAATGCACCATTGAGCTTGATTGTCCATAAAATTGAAAAACATTTTCATTGTATAACTACTGTTGTTTCTTTTACTTGAGCTATTTTATTAATTTTACTGTCAGTACTTCTCTTTTCTACTTGTATTTGTCGATTTTTTTTTTCATCTGAAAATGCTTTTACTAAGCGGAGGGTCTATCGGAAACAATCTTTCTCTCTCCCACAAGGTAGGCTAAGGTTTGTGTACACACCCCATTCCTACCAAAACCTTTGTGGTGGGATACCGGTGAGCATATTGTTGTCGTAGTTGAAACTGCTGTCTTTACAACCATTTATGCCTTTCCTCTTCCTCTCTCTCTTTACTTCTGTAACTAATTATACGAATTTGCAGAGGTGATTACGAGTATCTCTATGTCCATGGTGATGGTATCAAAAGTTACGACTCCTTCCAGTTTTACCATGCAAATTCTGATTTGGCGCGTGCTTCTTGCAACAATGTTTCAAACAAGATGAAACTTCTGAAGCAGGATCTAAACCACGTAACTGATGATCATTCTAATAGCAATGGAAGCTATGGTGTGCAGAAGAAGTATGTTTTTGGTGGTATGATGTTTGCTTGCTATGGTCGTGGCAAGCTATTTTTCGGTGAACCTAATGTAGATGCCTCACCTTTCTTGGAGAACTTCCCTGGGATTACCTTCTCAGGAACCTATTGTAATGGAGAAATTGCACATGGAAATTTTAGCTTATACGAAAACGGGTCTAAAGAACATAGCTCTACACGTTGCAGTTTGCACGAATTCAGCACCGTCTACCTGGTTATGTCATATACTCCCCCTACATTGCCACAATTTTAGAGATTTAATTTGGTGAACTGGTGGGTAATGGCAAAAGTGTTTTTGCTGGTTTGAATAGGATATTGCTCTGTACTTTTTGGTGTTGGAATTTGGTGGTAGAGGGCAAATGTCTCGTGTACATACTTCACAAGCAATTCTACATTATTTTACTATTGTTTTTGTTCTGTTAATTTAGTTATTAATAGGGAAAGAGTCAAAAACACACTTAGATGGGTTTTATACTTGCACTCACTTATTACTATTAGTTTGAGAATCATCTACCAGATTACACACATTAAGACAATGATTAAAATCTCTAACCATCCACCTCTGTTACTGGCCTTCTCCTTCCTCATTAGTACTGAACATCAAAGTCTTCTCCTACCAGCCATGCTAGATTGCTATTATTTAGACATTAAATTCCATTGCAATCTTTCACTTTGTGTACATTTAGCATACACTAGTACTATCATCACTTCAATGCCTAATACTTGATTTTGCAGTTTAAAATTTATCATTTTCTCTTCATCCCTTACTATTTCATATTCCACGATTTCATCAATAAATAAAATTTCAAATTTTACAATCTATGTCTGCCTAACCATACTTCATCCCAACTTCCTTCTAAGCTCATCTAGTTGTTGACTATCTTCAAATGATTCTATAAATCCCGTCATGTAAAATTGGTACCTTATATGCATATTTATCTGTCTAGTAAACATGTTTTGGGTGTTTGCCAACCTAGTATTTCATATTAAGGTCCTCATAGATATTTAGTGTTTTTGATACTAAGCAAAGATACATGTAAATATAGTAACTTTAGATTGTGTATCTAATTTTGTGACAAAATATTCTATGATATATTATAAGAATACGATATTCTCAGAATATCTTTAGGAACGATTTTAGAAGTAGGAGATTCAATCTCATGTATATATATTCTTTTTTTCTGAAATGAGAATGTAGAGTCAGATTCTTAAAACACTAATAATTGTTTTTATATGATATCGGAGCCATGGTAGGGGATGAAGAATCACTAAGAAATGAACCAACCAAAAAGAAAATGTCGGAATATTAAGAGGATTCAACAACAAGGTGTGTACCTTGTAATTCACAGCGGAAGTCATCAATTTGCTTCTTTGATAGGTTGGTGTTCAAGTCCATCTTTGAATCACTAGAAAACAAAGATTTTGTTCACAAACTAGAAGTCTGTTTTTGTGTGTTGATGAATCTGTTTGAGAAACTCAATACTTTTGTTTCTAGACTGAACGCTTGATTCAAGTCCATCTTTGAATCACTAGAAAACAAAGATTTTGTTCACAAACTAGAAGTCTGTTTTTGTGTGTTGATGAATCTATTTGAGAAACTCAATACTTTTGTTTCTAGACTGAACGCTTGATTTTTGATTTTCTATTTCACAGGTTTTCCTCTCTTTTCATGTTTAACGTTCCACTTCTCACGTCTCACGTCTCACTAAAACTGCTCCTACTAGGAGTCTTTTAAAGAGGAGTTGAACATTTACATTGTAACCGTTCAGTCTTATCCTTTAAATGATTTATCCTAATTAATTAATTGGATGAGTCCACAAGGGCGACCCACGACCCAAGACTTACATCTTCCACTTCGCACATGGTGGACAAGACCCAAGTCGAAATTATATCAATCAGACACACAATTGATACGACAAATAGTTTGTGTGACCTATGTGAGCACGAAGAACTTATCTTTAAGGTTTTACAAGCCTAATGTATGAATTCAATCACATGTGGAAAGAGTTCACTACTTTTAAAGGACACTATTACTCACAATACCCCAGACGTCATTCACTACTTCAGTAGTTACTTATTCGATCCCCCAACCTCTTAAAGAGGTGAACTCGAGTTCATGTTTAACTTTATACACACAATAACACTTGAATGTAATAGCCGACTTATGTATACAAGTTAAATTGTTCATTTAATCGTCTTACCTTTCTACTCGAATCTATGTATTCCATATACACTGCTTTTCTAGACATGTACTGCATGGCTGAATAATTCATGGCTATTAGTAACATGCTAAAGTAGCAACACCAATTGAAACTTCAAGAAATAGCTAAAGGTCAAAGGGTATTTCATTGAAAAGTTATTTTAACTTTTTTGGGTCTCACACAATAGAAAAGCAGGGAATATTCTTTCATTGACCCATTGATCGCTAGAAACACGTGGTATGAAACACATGCTACGATGTTTACGCCTTAAAATGGTGTATGTGTCTCATTCTATTGATTATTCAACACCGTACAAACCTTGGTCTAAACATCGAGATGTTTAACCCTAGTTTCTCTCTTCAGTGATCTTTAAGCTCATTTCTTGGAGAAACTTTTGTCTGAATAAAAAAACAAGTCATAAAATGGTGGTGAAATTTATCCCCTCATGTTCCCGACGTAAGAGGCGATTGTTCGTGTGAGAGAGTCAATCTCGCGACTTATTCGACCCATTATATATCTTACATATTACTACATGCATACTACATTTGAACATAAATTCAATAATTGTATATAAAAGATAATATCATAACAATCAAGTCAGTTTATCATCATACTCTACGTAAACCTAGAGCCTTAACATATTTTTCAAACAAGTCTTAAAAGATGACCTTCCTGAAAAAAATCAACTATCATTTCATGTGTATGAATGTATAGTAAAGTTATTTCTCCACTTGCCACTACGTCTCTCACAAAGCTATACTTGGTGTCAATGAGATTGGTTCTTCTGTGATACTTAAGAACCTTTTTGTGCACGATAGTTGCTTGACTATCATAATGTAGAAATATTGGACCCTTAGAATTCTTTGTAATACTCAAATGTTCAAAGAATCTTTTTGATCAAACAACTTTTTTTAATGCATATAGACATGCCACAAATTCAGGTTCCATGGTTGAAAGTGCTGTGAAGTTTGCTTCTTACTTTTTCATGAAATAGTACCACCATTTAGTAACAAAGCAAAATCCGATGTTTGATTTCTTATCATCTCAGTCACCAGCCAAATCATCTTCTGTATAACCTTTTATGAATAGATCAGATCCACTATAACTCAGTGTATGATTTGCAGTTCTCATCAGATATCAGAATATTCTCTTTACTGCTTTCCAGTGATTTTTTTTAATATTGGATTGATATCTGCTAACTAGACTCACGTCATAACAAATGTCTGGGCGAGCACACATCATAAAATACATCAAACTCCCGACTGCACTAGAATAAGAAACTCGAGACATGTCTTTCTATTGACCTATCCGGTTTACATTTAACTTTAATAATTCATTTATTCCCAGTAGCTTAACGTTCCTTTGGAAGGTCAACTAGAGTCCATACTTTGTTGGTTTTCATAGACTCTAATTCTTCTTTCATCGCTTTTAACCATTCATCCCTTTTAGGGCTTGATAAAGGCTTTGTTACAGAATTATGTTCATCAAATTTCGTAGGAGATACCAAGAGAACATATATTTGAAGTTCAAATTCCTCTATAGGATTTTGGGATTCATAAATCTCACTTGGACCAGGAACCATTTCTTGATTCATTGAATTATCAAGTATGTTTGACAACATTATCTGATCTTCTAAATTTAATATTTCGTACAGAGGTTGGGATTCATAACTCTCACTTGGTCCAGAAATCATTTCTTGATCCATTGAATTATCAAGTATGTTTGACAACATTATCTGTTCTTTTGAATTCAACATTTCGTACAGAGGTTGGGATTCATAACTCCCACTTGATTGATGAATCATTTCTTGATCCATTGAACTATCAAGTATGTTTGACAACATTATCTGATCTTCTGAATTCAACATTTCGTACAGTGGTTGTGATTCATAACTCTCATTTGGTCTAGAATCATTTATTGATCTATTGAATTATCAAGTATGTTTGACAACATTATCTGATCTTCTGAGTTCAACATTTCGTACAGAGGTTCAACTTCATTCATATATCTTTTAAAGCACTCAAGTTCTTTAATGAAGTATGAGCATCACATCTTGCTTTTACATTTATTGGACGACAAATATTAATTGAAGTGGGAATTTAGCTCTCTTAGCCTCTCAAATGATTTATGCGTAATCTTTCCAGCAAGACAATTATCATAAGTTGACATTTCAATTTTAGTGAAAGAACCTAAATGCCCTTCTTTTGCCAACTATTTCATTCAATATTGTCCTATGTGACCTATTGTAGCATGTTATGACTTTTATTGGCATATAATTAGGCAAGAATTTTAATAAGTATGCATGTGACATACACATTCAAGCAAATCAATTCTCATAAAGGTTTCATATTTAAATGTAAAATCGAAAAGATACTTAAGTATCCATTCATCATTTATAAATTAAATATTTAACCAATATTTGAAATTAACTTCTTAATGTGTACGCTAATGTATTTTAGACTATAATCACAAATTTGCATGTCTTATTATTAAACACCATATAATATTGTGCAATAGAATAATCATTCACTCATCCAAAATAAAAGAGAATAAAACTTAAAAAATCATATCAAAGAACAATTAAAGATGTTCACTTTAAAGTTTAATAAAAAAATATTTAAATTGATAAAAAAGGAAGTATTGGATACATTGTGGGTGAAGTTTTACCCACTTAACTCCTATTATTACATAGTACTTTCATAATTTTTTAGTATCCCCAATTTCAATTCTAACTTCATTAAGTTCATTCTTCCAGTATTCTGGCAAGGAATTATTCAAAACATTATACCCTTTTTACTCTCTAAAACTTGTTCACTTTCATTAAGCTTTTCAAAATTTTGACAAAGATCTGGAGGAATCCTATTAAATAACCAAGGAGATCCATCTTCAAAAACTTAAACTCTCTTAGATATTTTTCTTTTTTTCTTCGAATGGTCCTTTCACTCCTTAGCATACTTTGTGTCTTTTTTGGGACACCAATCTGTACGACTTTTCGCCCTCAAAAACACATCTTACGGCGGATTGCTCATTGACCTCGTCCTTTTGCTCTACTTTGAGAACTCCCACTTGGAGTAATTTGAGCATGTTCCTTTTCAGCCATATCTGAAATTGGAACAAAAAGAAATATGGTTAATCCATTTAATGTGACAACATATGTTACAAATTTCTCATAAAAGGCGAGCAACTGTTTAAGAAACATTAGGAGTAAATGAATACACAAGACCAAAAAAATCCTAAAGAGGACACATATAAAAATGATCCTGAATAGGACTCTAATCTCAATCCAATTTTTTTTTTTTAAAAAGTTTTTTTTAGTCCAACTTAAAAAATTCATATCTTACTTGTTTTAAGTCTGTTTCTCTATTATAATATATTTTCGGAAAGCTTAAAACGAGCAGACATGTATAAATTGCACAAAAAATTTTCAAATTGCTCCAGACAGATGCAGTTTTTTGAAAAACTATAAAAAAACAATCAAAATTTTCAACAATTCGTATCTAACTCATTTTAGTTCTGTTTCTCTATTATAATATTTTTTCGGAAAGATATGCACCGCCGAATTATGATTGGATAAGTTTCGACCAAAAATATCTTCCAACCAATTTTTAAATTGCTATCAAACAGAAGCAGTTTTTTTTAAAAAAAAAATTGCTGAGTTATTTTCATAGTAGGACAAGTTATCCTTTCTCTTTCATGATTCACAACCAAATAGGATTCTGAATCCTATTTTCCATAGTATTAATCCATAATTAAACATCAAATAAAAGCTTAAAATTTTTTTCCAATTCTTTTTCTTCTTCTTTCTATTCACTGATTTTTAAAAGAAATATACTTAATTTATTTTCTTAAAACATAGTGAATAACCAAGAAAGTAACGCATAATGAGATTAATAACAATGACTCTGATATCATTGTCAGAATATTAAGAGGAATTAAGAACAAGATGTGTACCTTGTAATTCAAAGTGAAAGTCGTTAATCTGCTTCTTTGACAGGTTGGTGCTCAATTCCATCTTTGAATCACTAGGAAACAAAGATTTTGTTCACAAACTAGAAGTCTGTTTTTGTGTGTTGATGAATCTGTCTTAGAAACTCGATACTTTTGTTTCTAGACTGAACACTTGATTCTTGATTTTGTTTCACAATTTTCTCTCTTTTCACATTTGATGTTCCACTTCTCACGTCTCACTAAAATTGCTCCCACTAGGAGTCTTTTAAAGAGAAGTTGAACATTTACATTGTAACTGTGTAGTCTTATCCTTTAAAGGATTTATCCTAATTAATTAATTAATTAATTAATTAGATAAGATATTAAACAGATTGGGTTGGGTCGGGTTGATCCACGTGGGCGACCCACGACCAAAACTTATAGAAAATCTCACCTTATCATTTGACTTTAAACAACAACCCAGATAACTTGATTACGGAAGTACAACTGCGGGGTAAAAATCATGAAGAATGAGATCATGCAATGCGTACCTCATTAGGTGCTTGAAGGAAATATGAATTTATTGACGGAACAATCACGGAACCGGTAGAAGGGTCGTCTGTGTTGGAGGACTGGTGAACCTTTTAATACATGATAGTATCATGGATTCAAAATACTACCGAACCAACTTTGCTTTCAATCATATCACATAGAATGTAAAAAAAATCTCTGGGAAGAAACTACGGAACTGTTTTTAGTTGCCAATGGACTTAGGATTCAATAATTGAAATCTAATTTGGCAGATTGTAAGTATGAAAGTTATAAGATACTATGGAAGAATGAAGAAAATACGGGACGAACTAGCAAATTATGAACAAGTACGCATACGTGTGAAGGATGCAAGTGTGTAACATAGGATCATAGTTAAAAAAGCGACGGGAGAAAGAAAAAGTGCGTAATTCTTTATGGTATTGGATGGTATGCTCTATGGGTGAGAGGATGACAAGTAAACAGGATAAAATCTCATGGATAATTGACATTGGGGCATCAAACCATATGAATGCAAACTTGAAGTGCATGACGGACTTGCATGAAGTGATTGGATGTGTGTACTTTCCATATGCACAACAAAAAATAGCTACACAAGAGGGATCTGTAAAACTTAGCGAGAACTTGAAGCTTGAAAATGTTATCTCTGTGCCTTGTTTAAAATGCAATTTAATTTTCGTATCAGAATTGATAGTGATGTTGATTGTATTGTTCAATTCACTAAAAGTTTGTGTATTATGTAGGGCCGCACTTCGAGGATGCTAATTATTGAGGGTGAACAAAGAAATGGACTCTATTAGTTTCAGATGGTACCACAAACTATGACAATAAAGAATAGGACATACTCATTCGATCTTTGGCACAAGTACATCCTTCTTTAAAGGTTATCAAGTTAGTTTCCAATGTTATTCACTAACGATAGGAAGATGATGAATAAAGCTTGTGGTGTAACGTCAAAGAGATAAACATACTAGAGATAGGTTTTTCTTAAGTGAAAATAAAACTTTTGAACTCGTTCATTGTGATTTATGGGGTCCATATATAAATCTATGTTCAAGTGGTGATTTATTTTTTTGGACAATTGTAGATGACTATTCCATGCAGTATGAATATTTTTGTTAATTAATAAGGAGGTGTCACACATGATGTTGAATATTCTTGCCATCATGGAAAGACAATATAATAATGAAGTTAAAATTATTCGAAATGATAATGGGATGAAATTTACTTGCATGAAAAAATATTTTCTAGAACAAAGAATTGTTTTCAAAGTTCTTGTGTCAAAACCCCACAAAAAATGGTAGAGTGGAGAGGAAACACATGTTCATCTTGAATTAAAGTGGCTAAAGAGAATTTTTTCCAGTCTAGGGGTGACACATCCTACTCCAATAAAAACTATATTGTAATAGTCAATCAACACTACATATAGCAAAGAGTTCAGTATTTAATGAAAGGACGAAATATATAGAAATACATTGTCATTTTCTCCGAGATGAGATAACAATTCATCCAACATATGTTTCCTCTAAAGTGCAGCTCGCTGATATTTTTACAAAAGCCTTAAGAAAGCATTAGTTTGACTACCTTCTTTGCAAGTTGGGCATTCAAAATCTTTACGTACCAACTTGAGGGGGTATTAAGCAAAGATCTGTGTAAATATAAGTAACTTTATATTGTGTATCTTATTTTGTGAAAAATATTCTATGAGATATTATATGATATACTATAAAAATAAGATATTCAGAATATTTTTTAGGAACAATTTTAGGAGTAGGAGATTCAATCTCATGTATATATATATTTCTTTTATAGAATGAGAATGTAGAGTCAGATTCTTAAAATACTAATCACTGTATTTATATTTGACAATTGTTCTCTTTGATTGTCTTGATGATGCTTGAATAGTAGTGATTTCTCTTCCTTCTTGTTTCTTTTGCTTGGCACGTCTCCTTTATTTTGTCTATTTGTTCAAGCAACAAATATCCTTCTTTGGTCATCGTTGAATTGTTTTGTGATAAATCACGTTTGTCCATCTCTATTTTGACTTTAGCATAACTAGGTCTAGTTCAATTTCTCATAGCTATGTCAATCGTTAGTGTTTCATCCATTACTAATATCGAGGTAATTGCCTCATTGGAAAAAAGATTTAGTGATAGATTTAGGAAATTATATGCATGTCATTTATATCATATCGTTGTTTTTATGTCAGATTCAAAGTATAGATCCCATTTAAGGGTTTTTATATGCTAATAATTCTCTCTAACTTTCACATAGAAAGTTGTTGTAAATAGTATATACACATAATCTTCCAAGTTCGTGAGTCTGATCACTATATATCTCGTATTCAATACCTCTATTATGTACTTACTCTTAATTTCACATTGACCTAGTGTTGTAGTTTTTCGTAAGAAAATTTACCTATTGTAAATTTTCCTGAATGGTGTCACTACAACACGTTAATAACTTAGTGCTAATAATTTTTTCAACAAAATACTACACATAGGTCTAATTTAAAATTAAGGGATGATTATATAACTAAGCTAACATTTACTACTTAATTATGTTATATGGCTATAGTTCAAATTAATTATATAAAAAGGTTATTTTTAAAAAAATGATTATAATGGGTCTCACTTCTTTTTATTTGTACTGGACGGGTGAATTTCAATTACCATTTTATACAAACTTGCACTCAATTTCTTTCTTCCACTTTTTCCTAATTGTCTCCTTAATTCTCTCAACCACCATAAACCCCTCAATCCTCACAAATCTTTACAACAAATTAAATTTAAATTTTAAAATTTTAAAATTAATTCTCATTCAATTCAATTCTAGGTAATTTTTTTCTTTTGTACATTCATCAATTTATTATTTCTATTTGTATAACTTTTCATTCTACCCAATTTCTTCACAGTTCTTCAACCAAGAATTGTAATCGATTGGAATTGTAATCCCTACCAGTATTGTCGTGGAGGAATAATCTTCATCAAAGAGAATCTGTACAAAATTTATCTTTTTTGTTGGGTTTTACTCAAGACTTTGAATGTTCTACGATGTTTGGATATGTATGCATGAATTTTATCCTGAGGTGTTTGATGTGTAAAAGCATGCAGATAGAAGGATTATTCTCTAGGAAGTTTCCATTGTTCATGGAGAGAATAGGGAGTCCTCAACTGAGTTTGTTTTTGCAAACATGGAAAAACATTTTCAATTTTATTACTAATGTTTGGATATCTTTATTATTTTTACTGCTGGTACTTCTCTTTTCTAGATGTAGTTGTTGAATCTGTTTTTGAAAATGCTTTTATTGAACCGATGGTCTATCAGAAATAAACTCTCTCTCTCACACAAGGTAGGGTAAGGTTTGCATACACCTTTTCCTACCCAAACCCCACTTGTGGGATCACACTAGGCATACTGTTGTCATAGTTGAAACTGTTGTCGTTACAACTATTTATGCCTTTCCTCGTCCTCTCTCTCTCTCTCTACTTCTGTAACTAATTATATGAATTTGGAGAGGTGATGACGAGTATCTCTATGTCCATGGTGATGGTATCAGTGATTTCGACTCCTTCCAGTTTTACCATGCAAATCCTGATTTGGCGTATGCTTCTTGCAACAATGTTTCAAACGACATTAAGCTTCTGAAGCAGAATCTAAACCACCTAACTGATGATCATTCTAAAAGCAATGGAAGCATAGGTATACAGAAGAAGTATGTTTTTGGTGGTATGATGATCGCTTGCTATGGTCGTGGAAAGTTATTGTTCGGTGAACCTAATGTAGATGCCTCACCTTTCTTGGAGAACTTCCCTGGGGTTTCTTTCTCAGGAACCTATTGTAATGGAGATTTTAGCTTTTACATAAAGGAGTCTGAAGGACAAAGTTGTATACGTTGCAGTTTGCACGAATTTAGCACCGTCTACCTTGTTATGTCATATACTCTTCTTGCATTGCTAGAAGATTAGAGCATAACTGGCATTGCCTTTGACAATCTGATGGCTTGATGGGTAGTGTCAAAAAATCCTTGGTGATTTGAATATGATATTGCTCTCTACTTTTTGGTGTTGGAATTTGGTGGTAAGAGGGCAAATGTCTCCTATACATATTTCAAAAGCCATTCTAGCGTTTGTTATTTTGTAATTTTAGTTACTTAATGGAACTTTCCTCTTTCGGAGACAACATCTCTACTCCATAAAGGTAGAAGTAGGGTTTATTTATATCCTATCCTCTTTTGACTTATATTTGTGAGATTATATTGAGTATGTTGTTGATTGTAACTGCATTCGTATCTTCGTATCTATAACAATACCCTTGTTTATATTTTGGATTCACCACTACTTACTATTCATTGTGATAAGATACGTAAATGCCTTACATGAGCTTTTCTTCTTAATTTTGTGAAAGAAGCTCAATAGTATTCTTTTTTGGGAAAATTTCATATATGACAAACTTAATTGATTAAATAATATTATATGGGTATAATTTATGTAATTACATTCTATGAGTATAGTTTAGTGTTTGTATGTAACGTTTTTTTTTTTTTTTTTTTATACAATTTTCTTTTAGAAAAAGTGGTTTGTAACTGAAGCGTTAAATAAGCTAACAATAAATTTAGATAATGCAATAATTTAATGTAAACGTTCAAATTTATTTTTTTTCAAAAAATAAGAGTATACAGCAATTGAAAGACAAGATAAACTTGTTTCTGCGCTTTGACGAAGCAGCAGTTCATCTACTTTTTTATTTTTCTGTATATTCAAATACATGTAATGGTTCATTGGATGAAAATTCATGTTTATTATTGCAATAATTATACAATGTTCTATTGAATTTACAAATTTGGATATATGTGCATTCCTTAGTGTGTTGAGAATTGTATATGTCCATAACGTAAGTGTATATAAATTTTTTTTGGAGTGTTTTTCTTTTGAAAACTGGTTTCAATGTTTATCGTAAACGGCAGTATGTTGTAGCAGTAATTTCAATTTGCAGTTGTATATTAAGTTTTTTTGTATACAAAGGTCGTGTTATTTAATTGTATATAAGTATGAAATTTTAGTTTTGTATCTATTTGCATTACCTGTGATATAGTTGTGTAGTATACGTTCTGTGATTTCTAATTTTGCATATACAAATACTGAAGTAATGTATATGTTGAAATTTATATAAATTTTTTAAGATGAAAATCCATAGGATACAATTATAAACTTTTTTTGAATTGGTATTAGTATATTAGAAAGAAGATCAGTGTAAACATAAGTTTGTCATTATTTATTAATCTTATTGTATAGAAATGTTGTATTAATTGTATATATGATTTCTGCGAATGATTTGAAATAAAATTTTGTTTGAAATTCTACAGATAATGGCCTCATTGGCTATTTTGGTTATGCATTCTGGAAAATGGGACGATACAAATAGGTACATTGATTATACTATAGAAGAAATAGTTTTTAAGGAACAATCAACGGTTCTTGAAATTTATACTATTATTGCCACACAGATTGGTGTTGATATGAATAATAAGATTTTGAAGATATAGTACAAGGTTGAAGAAAACAATAAACGAATGGTTATACATATGACATGGGTGTCAGGGTGTACGTAATGCTTAAAAAGGCCAACATTGATTTTAACAAGTTTTCGATTTGTATAACTATTTTGGATTCATATGATAGACAGATTTCGCAGTGTCAATGTCTATCATATGGAGAGATAGGGGTGTTGCCAACTGTTTCAGAAAATGATTCTCATGGTATGATTTTTGTTGAATTGGAGAAAACAAATGTTGCATTTGTATCGATTGATACAACTGGGGTGATTTCAGATGAATCTAACAAGCATGTTGAGGTTGATCAAGTATACAAGAACAGATCAATTTTGAAAGCAGTCATGGAAAGATATGCGATTGAAGAGAGGTTTCAGTATAAAACTGCTAGGTCAAATTCAATCAGGTAGTATGCCTTACAAATATCGTCTTTTAAAATGTATAAAGGTTTTTATTGCATAGTGTAAAATAAATTTGTGTACTATATAAATTGATTAAATGTGATGAAAAATATCATGCAGTTATACTCTGGAATATTATTCTAAGGGATGTGAATGGTTAATGAAGGCCTCTAATATCAACAAATCTGGAATGTTCAGAATTCGAGCATTCAATAGAAAGCATACATGCCTTTAAAATTTAGAGTTTATTCGCAACTACATGTAACTAGCAATTTGATTGGAGGGATTGTGAAACCTAAATTGGTAGATCATAAGCGTAAATATACACTAGCTGATATAAAAAAAGATGTTAAGGTTGATCTTAGAGTTGATGTTAACTATATGTTGGCTTGGAGGGCCAGGGAGAAAGCGTTGAAATCTTTGAGGCGTACACCAGCTGGATCATATGCAAAGTTACCTGCATATTTGTATATGAAGGATATCACTTACCCGGGGTCTCATATACGTATGAAAAAAAGTATAAATAATGAGTTCTTGTATCTATTTGTTGCATTGAATACATTTATAAGATTCATGCATTGTAGAGCAGTAGTCGTGGTGGATGGTAGTCATCTAAGAGGTCCATATAATGGGACATTTGTTGCAGCAAGCACGACAGATGACACATGTATATATATAAACTAATGTATATGTATATACATGAATCTTTGTATATGTACGGTTAAATATATGATTTCGTCATTAAAAATAAATTGTATATTGATATTATTGTAGGACATATATTTTCACTTGCGTATGGTATTATTGACTTAGAGAACGATGTTGTGTGGACTTGGTTTTTTGAGCAGCTTAAAGAAGCATACGGTGAGAGGAGTAACATGTGTATTGCGTCTGATAGAAATGAGGGCATTATAAAGGCTGATACAAATGTATACACTAATGTACCACACTATGCGTGTATGTCGCACTTATGAAATAATGTTCAGAAAAAGTTTAGAAAATCTCATGAGAAGTTATCTGGTGTATTCTCAATGGCAAAAGCTTGCACGAAGAATGAATTTGATATGTTAATGGATACTGTAGAAAAGGAAGATATAAGAGTGAAAGAGTATTTGGAGTTAGCTGGATATGAAAAATGGGCTCTGTGTTATGCAAAAGTACATAGAAGATGGCACATGACATCAAATATTGCTGAGAGTATAAATGTTGCACTTGTTTCAGCGAGAGAATTGCCTATTTTGGAATTTCTCGAAGAGGTAAGACTATTATTTGGAAGATGAAATCATGACTACAAGAAGGAGGCAACCTGCACATTTACACCATTGATTGGAAAATATCATGTCATACTAGCAGACAATGAAGCAATGAGCACAAGAATGACGGTAAATTTAAGAATAATTGTATAATTAGTAATGTGTAAATATTTTATTGTATATTATATATATATATTAGTATGCATTGATTTTTTTATTGTATTTATAAATGAGCAGGTTGTACCATCAACGGAATATGTGTACAATGTTAATGATGATGGAAGATATTTTGTAGTTTGTCTTAAGGAAAAAACTTGCACCTGTGGAAGATTTTAGTACGAGGAAATACCTTGTGAGCATGCTTGGGCTGTATTGAAGTGGAAGAGTCTTCCACCAGATGAATATTGCTCTGATTTATACAAACCAAAGACTATGTTGAAGACCTATAATATGCTATACATCCTTTACCGGATGTAAAAGCATGGCTGATTCCGGATAGCGTACTTGCTGATGAAGTATTACCTCAAAAATTTAAACGACCTCCGAGCAGGCAAGAAGCCTCGCAAAAAAAAAAGCAAGAGAGTTATCGAGGATTAAGGGGAAAAATACATGTAGCACTTGTGGAATGACAGGTCACAATTGACATTCATGTAGGATTAAGCCACAAGATGTTTAAGGTTGAATTTATTTTTTCATGAAATTGAATTGAAACTCTATGTGTCTATATTGCAACTTATGACTTAATTGCATTCTTGGTTTTTGTATACTTATATGACTTAAATTACGTTGTAATTTTGTTATATATTGTACATTTCTTTACAATTACATGCAAAATGTGTGTGTTGACCTATAATAAAAAAATTTTGTAAACAAACGGTATATACTAAAAGAATACAAATGAATAGATAGTGTCAGTGAAGTGTAACAAATTGTTTAAAGTAATTATTCTACACAATAAGTGTGATTATATACAATATACAATGAATAATTTGAACAATATATTACTTTGTTATATAAATTCGTAAATCCAATTTGTATATATATACTCAACATGAAAAAATGTTAGATAAAAAATAAGTTCTTATACAAATAAAACCTTATATGCATGAAATATAGTAGTTGCATTAATTTGTATACAAAACAGTGCATATATACACGTAAGAATCAAAATAGTGAGTTTTAAAATAAATTTTTATTCAAATAAATTGTATATGTATACATTTATTTATATAATACGATATACAAAATAACACTAAGATAGAAATTGTTAGATCTATTTTTATATGTAATGTCAAACTTATATGTGCAATTAAAAAGAAAAAGATAGTGTCATATATCTGTATAACACTAAGATGATAGTTCAAAACAAGCAAAATGATATTACGAGTTAGTTAAAATCAAAGGTAGCGTGAAATTGTTAATTTAAACCAAATATTGAAACTGTCAACTAAACAAAAATCATTACGACTATGGTAAAAAGCTACAGGATTGTAATCCTTTTAGTACCAATTTTTTGAATGATTCATATTCATCATGCGAAATGGTAATGCATGTTGACTTCTTGCTTTGCCCCATTTGTGTTTAGTCCTGTACACCTTTCTGCTCTCCACGTTTATTGTTGTGTGACGTACCGACATCACTGTGTTTCTCAACACTGTTGATATTGATGGACTGTGATCGTGTGGCTTGCCGTGACATTGATCTTCGTGTATAGATCTTAATTGCCTTTGGTGAAGATTTGTTGAGGTAGATAAATGGAACAGATTGCTTTTTATTTTTCCTAATCTGAGAGGAACATTCAATAACTTTTCTTTTCTGCTTGTTATAATAGGCGGATTTTGAAAATCATCATCCGGCTTTGTAGCTTTATTGTGATCAGAACACTCAATTTGTGGGGCATGTGAAACTGATTGGTCTGTCGGTGGAGGAAGTTGGAGGATTTTAATTTCCATCGCTGTTGGTTCAATATTTCTGAACTTAATCTTCATAATCATGAAAAATTGTAAGTCAATATAATCACAATGGAATATACATATTGTAGTTAAAAAATGCATACCGAATTATCTGCATCTTTGAAGATTGTTTTCATGAAATAATCAAAACGAGGATGGTCGTTCTTAGTCACCCAATTGATAATCCGAGGAATGTGACTAGAAACCTTGACAACAATCTTCTCATCAACATACGAGCAACATTCATAAAACCAAACTTTTATTGGAAGGGGGGAAGCCCTGAATCCTATGTTACTGTCCAGTTGGCTTTATCTTGTTGTTGATCGATTTGGAAAGTTCATTAAAAGCCTTCCGACCCCACGGATAATCCATAAATCTACCTGTTTCAACCAAATCAAAGTCCAACTTATCTATTGTTGTTGTAGTAGGTTCGGCGGACATGATAAATTCATGTATTTTATTTATATAGAAGAGTGAAAGAAGAGGACGATCGAGGGCAAATTCGTAAATAAACAAAATTTACAGCTTAATAGCAATTGTACTTCGTGCATAGGAAGTACTGAAATTCCAGAAAAACCACCCAAATTCTAACATATTCTTATGGCCACGTAGCTATCCACACATTGGAAGAGTAAAACAAAACACACAAACTTCTATAAAGGTAGGGCCCATTATTGGCTTCAAAGTTATCACAGTAGTTTTCTTACATTTTTTTAATATACTAATAAGTTAATAACATTAAAAAATTAAAATACTTTTTTTTTTCTTAAAGTAGTGTAACATTCAATCTACTCAATTGTTGTATTTTGTTATTCCTTCTTAGATTCACAAAAAATTTATATTCATCATAGTTATGAAAAACAACTAATTTCATATAAAAGGTTATTATTATATATCTAAATATACACACTACACACAACATTCTGCATTAGCCAAAACATAAATTGTTAATTATTACGATTCACAATATTATTTATGTCATATATGATATAAATAAAATTTGGAGAGTTGATCAATTTTTAATTGTTTCAAATATTAAAAATTGTTAATTATTATAACTTACATTATTATTTACTTCAATTGCAAATAATGTATGTTACTTCATTTATCCTATTTATATGACACTGATTGAAATTTTACTTACAAATACAAATATACTCATTAAAATTTCATTAGTTAATTGATTATTCAGTGTAATTTTTATTTCGTATACAATTAATTGAAACTAATTAAATACATCAAAATAATGGGTTAAAAGGAAAAGATTAATGGACAGTGCCTTAGTTTTAAAAATCAATATTCATTCCATACACTATTTTATTTACCCTAGAATAATATAAGAAATTTTCAAAAGTAGAATCCAAAACTAAAAAGGTTCACATTTCCTTTTCACATTTAAACTCCAAATCATTTTTATTTTTTTGGCATTTCTCCGAAATGTTAAATAAATAATTCAAATTATAATTTCATTGAAAGTCAATCAAATTTATTTTATATTATAAAAGTATCTTAAAGTGTTAATTATTGTGATTTATAGTATTTTTATATCATTTCAAATAATATATGTTATTTTGCATGTCTTCGTTTACGTGTCATTAATAAAATTTTGAGAGTCAACCTAATTTTTTATATGTCATGTAACTATTATAAATTTCTAATTATTATAATTACATATTTTACATAATTTATAAATATATAAAGTATTTTTTTAAAAAAATAAGAAAAATTAATTAAGACGAAGAAAATATAATTTTGATATGAATTTAGAAAAGAAAAATATTAACGCTATATATCATTCTACCTGAGAAACAGAATATAAAGAAAATAGTGTGTTATATTAATTACTAATCATTTTTCTGTTATTATTTAAGATGTATTCCACGTTGAGCTTCATGTAATAATGAGATGCACTTCTTAATTCTAATTTTTACTTGTGAAAAAATAAATTAAAGTAAAGATATGTAAGAAAATTACATATAACAATTTAATATAAAAATAAATTATTTTAAAATCTTTAAATTTATATCAGTATGCAATAGTAAAAAGAAAACTTAAATTTTAAATCATGAGTATTACCAAGCCTGAAATTTGTTTTTGAATTAATCTACATTATTATATTACTTTATTTACGCAAAAAGTTTGATTGGGGAAAAGAATGTTGATCAAATTTGATTTAATATTTTTGTTAAAAAAATTATTATTTAAAAATAATAAAAAATAAAAGTAAACATTAAAATTTTCTCTATGAAAAATTGATATTAAATTTATAAGTAATTATATTGGGCCCGTATACGGGCCTTCGATTATCTAGTATATAATATAGAATCCCAAACTTGTATGCATCTTTTTGATTGTCACCCCATATCTTTGCTTTAAAAGCTTCAACCAATCGACCTTTAGTGACAAGAGAATTTCTTGAAAAATACTTAGCATGATTCTATTGGGTTGATCAGTATCAAAGCATAAGTTAGCAACATTATCAGAACAATTCAAACCAAAAGTTATTGCAAACTCCCTGATTGTGAATCGAAGCGTTGTGCCATTTATATAACAAAGTATTGCATTGACAGAACTACCTTCCAACTCCCTCAACATAAAACATCTAAGCAATTGGGCTTGCACATGACACCGTCTCATTGTTGTCAACTGTGCAAAACACGATGATGTACATATACGATTATATTGATTTGGAGGCAGTTTATTCTAAAGCTCATTCAATGTATTGATTTGCGTATAACATTGCATGTGAATTGTCCTTTTTTCACGGTTCTTGCAAATAAATTTGACTACAAAAAAAAACACAAGGAAAAGCTACATTATTTCAATCAAGGGCTACATATAAATACATTTTTTGTATACATAACAAAAAAAAGTATAAAGTAAATATACATTTGTAATTGCCTTTTTTTATATATATATACAAACTTACTTTTTTTTTGTATATTAGTATGTGTACATGAATATGGTACTTTAACATGTCAATATATACAACTGTCTAAATGACATTGTATATACTACAATAATATATAAACTTAATCTATACTTAACTTCAATAATTTGTATATAACTACTAAAATATACAAATTATAATCATATATGTAATTTTCTCATCTCTATAACTAAATACAATTACTTTTTGTATATGTATACAAAAACAAAAGTAATATGGAGCCTTTAATATACAATCTACTACTACCCTTATTAAAACATAGTATATTATTCATTATACATAACTTAAAATATGTATAAACTAATCAAATCTACAGACACGTACAATAACTAAAGGAATATACAAATAAATAATGGAAGATATATACAAATAACTAAAACATGTGTGTACTAAACATGCAATATACTATATACAATTACGTGAATACAAAAATTACTTAAACAAATAATTTTTTGTATATTGACACCTAAGTAACAAAAATATTGTATCTAAAGTTGTGTTTTAAGTCACTACCTCATAATTGTGATGTTCTTCAGATCAGTCAATTTCAGATGCACTCTCCTCTGAATCACTGTTTACTGCTTTCCTCTTTCTTCCTCCTTGTACAATTTTAATGCTTCTAGCTTTGACATTGTTAAAAACTTTTTGAACTGTCGTAGGGTTATATATTTTCTTTGATCTCAATTCTTTCATTGTTTGTTCATGTTGAACTTGTTTGAATTTTACCATAGACCCTATATTAACCTCAAAATCTTGAGTTAAACCCATTGAAAACGAGGGTAAATTGTCAACAAAATTGACATGCAATGGAATACCTCTGGTAATCCTCATAGATGAAGATGATTCATTCATTCTGATTTTGAAGAATTTGTAATCTAATAAGAACAATCAATTATTTCACCAAAAAAACATGAAAAAAGTAAGAAACACAATACATATACAATTGTTGAATAAGAAGTTGAATTTAATTTCGGGAGGGATAAATTGAATTTTTGCCAATTTAAAATTTAAAATCGGATAGAAGTATTGATTATAGGAGAAAAAGGTGGAATATGAATAGGAGAGATAATATTGATTTGTATAAAATTATATACAAAACTAAAAAAAGGGTTTTTATACGATTGGTTTAGGAATAGGTGGTGGACCCCATTAATTATAGCAAAAAAAAAAAGAAACTATAATTATAGAAAGTAAATAATTAACCTATACCCTTATTATATAATTACTTAGGGATGTTTGCCATCCCATGTTTCCCTTCTTTTTATCACAAAAGATCAAACTTTATCTTGAACTATTAGTTGTTTGGTAGAGTGTATAAAAATAATATCCAATAAAGTGTATAATAATGCATAGATTATTTCTTAGGCATTGTTTGGTATATTAAAAATAACATGCATTGTATAAAAATATTTATTTACAAAAGTATCCTTCACAATTATAGCGAAAAAGATGTAAAAATACTTTTGAGGGGTAATTGAGTCTTTAATTATATTAATGCACGCATTAAATCCTTTGTATTACTAATACCTTGTATTTCTAGATTTAGTATTACACTCCTCAATACACAATAGAATATACTAGTTATACATACAACGAAAAAAATACATGAAACAAGAGATTACTGATATATATAATTAATGTATGCATTATTTTTACTAATATACTCTGTCAAATGTCCTCGCTTGACAAAGGCCAAACTATACTCGAAGGGTTAGTACTACAAAACAAAGACTACGTGTTAGATGTGCTATTAGTACTATTTTTAGTCATCTTATACTAAACTATTACTAGTCCCATTTGCCGTTTAACACAAAAGGAGATGATGTGTTATATCACCTTGTCGATCTATAATAAGTGACTGAAATACAAAAAGCGGATGGTCCATCCAAAACAATGATATTCTAAAAAAAAAATAATTATGTTGTAAAACATATTCACCACTCTATATGAGTGCATAAAAACATATTGCATACTAAGAGGACCAAAAAGACATACTTACGATTTATATGAACTAGAACTAGATTTACCAATAATTGAAGGACCAAAATGCTAAAAGCCAAACACTGAAAACACACAAAAACATTACGTCAAGGGGTTTTCGGCTTTCAGTTCAGAAAAATGGATAAACCAAGGCAGAAATCACCGGCGACGGCGTTACCGCCGGCGACGATTGATATGATCGGAGAAGACCTTCTATTCAACGTCTTCTCAAAACTTCCAGCAGTTGACTGTGCAGCAGCAGCATGTGTGAGCCGTTCGTGGAATGTTACCATCACTCGCCTCCTTTCTCTTCCAAAGCTCTCTTCTGCTGTTTCACTCAATCCTTCTCTTCAGGTTCTTCTATTTTCACATATGTGTAACTTAAAATTTAAGCATATAATCTCTTTATCTTAATTTATGTTTCGAATGGCTAACCGTTTGTCTGACCTAATTAGAAAAAATGTTACTCTCTTTAGACTATTTCCACGAGATATCTGTCACCTCCCACATGTAGTTTCTAGGTAACTCTGTCTACCGAGGGAGTTTCAGTGGCAAAGCTAGAATTTTCATGAATAAGTAAACAAACGAAAAAGAAAAAATTTAACAGCGTATAAGAAGTGTAATTATCCTTGGAATGGTGTTTGGATGAACCCCTCAAGCCTACCTAGCTCTGCCCCAATGGGCATTTGTCAATGAAAATTGTGAATATTGAAAAAGTAGTTTTTGCTTTCAAAGTGATAAAATGATGGTATTTTAAAATTGGAGTTGTGTTTCATCATGAATATTAATTGGAGTGAAAAAAAAGTGAAAACAACCTTTTATTGTTTTTCAAATTCCGGAATTCAATTACAACTTCTGAAAAAAGGTTAAAAAAATTGATGGCCAAATATCGCATAGTGTTTTTGCTTCTGGGATTTGAACCTGGGATCTCATGGTGCTCAACCCACTTTATTGATCACTAAGAGAAACCCTTGGGTGTGGAAAAATGTCACTCTCGTTAGGTCTGGCAAATGGTGCTACTGCTATTTGAAGAGTTAATTTGATTTGGATTATATTATTTCCTACTTATTTTAACTATAAGAATTATGATTTGGAGTACTTCTTATAGAAATTTTGAATGTGTAAGTATTACTTATATTGGGATGTGAAGAACTGGGTGTCTGAATACTATATGAAGAGTCTTTGTTTTCGATTATGTTTTTTCAACTATTTTTATCTAGGGAAAAGGTTTAAAACTGTCCTCCTTCCACCTATTAGATAAAAAATGCCCTCAACGTTTTAAGGTCTAAAAATACCCTTTTTAACAGAACAATGACATAGCATTGATGAGTCATTTAATGAAACCAGTGGCTTCATCTTATTTGTCCAAATAAATTTTAAAATCAAATCTAACTATCCAACCCATCTTAGGTAAAAGATCCAAATCCACCAACTAACCTGTTTTTTTTTTTTAAAAAAATTGCACAAAGATTCAAACACCCTTCCTTGTTATCAATCATCTTTTCTCCACCTCTACCAATTGTTCCATCATTGTCTACAACTTCCAAACAGGCATATTCTTGCAGAAGAAACACCCCCCCCCCCCCCCCCCAAGTTGGATTTTATTCTGCCACCGGAAAACCACTCTCATGCCTCGACAGAAATTCTATGTTGAACCTATAAGTACCATTCCAGCTCGTTCATGAACTTCATAAATATTCAAATCTTAAAGAAAACACAACAGAAAATCTCAGAGGCAACTGTGGCAGATTTTCCTTAATCTCAGAGGCATATCTTGGTGTATTCCTAGCAAGATTGATGAGACTCTATTCGGTTGGGAGATGGCTGGAGTTAGGGCTACCGGCTACAAACAGAGAAAGATGGCGTATGATCCCTGCTAGTATTTGGTGGACTATATGGGAGGGAGAGAAACGAGAGATGTTCTGAAAATAGGAACAACAACATGCAGGAAGTTAAGCTTAAGTGTATTTTGTTGTTCTGCTTTTGGTGTACAAATGTCTACTCCAATGGAACTGAGTCAATCATAGATGTTTTAGGATCCACTTAGATTTGGTTCAGTTTTTTGGATAGATTATACTTACTTTCTGCTTTTGTAAATATGGTTTTTCAGTACTACCTAAGTACTATGTGAAATACAATGTTACAGTTTCCCAAAAAAAAAAAGAACACAGAAAATCGGGAAGGCAGTTTTTCTAACTGTTGGCTGTTCCATAGAAATTCAACCAAAAATTCAAAGGTTCCTTATTCTTCTCTTAGACAAGGAAAAAACAGAGATGTTCATAGATTGAAAAAATGTGTTGTAGGTGGGTTTGGATCTTTTACCTTAGATGGGTTGGATTTTTAGATTTGATTTTAAAATTTATGTGGACCAACAAGATGAAGCTACTTGTTTCATCAAATGACTCATCAATGCCACGTCATTGTGCGCTATTAAAAAGAGCTATTTTTAGACCTTAAAGCAATGTTGAGGGCATTTTTATAGGTGGAAGGAGGGCATTTTAAAACCATTTGTGATACGTTAAAGCCATTTTTGAACCTTTTCCCTTTTTAACTATAATAATTATGATTTGGAGTACTTCTCACAGAATTTTTGAATATGCAAGTATTACTTATATTGAAAAAAGTGAAGAAATGGGTGTCCCAATACACATAACAAGTCATAGGAAATACATCGTACTCCAAACCCTGACCATTTGTTTAAGAGTTTGAATTTATTTATAAATCCCAGAGGTGGCAACAACACTAGGTGATTTTCCCCTTCTGTCCAAGCCAGCGTCGGTGGACAAATTTATCCAGTATGTGTGCTGGTGCGAAATAGAAAGTGCTGGTGCGAAATAGAAAGTACTCAGTGGAATTAGTTGAGATGCAGACAAGTTGACTTCAACACCACGGTTATAAAAAAAGAGAAGTGATAAAAGGAAATAGTTAGAATTTGATAACAAAATCAGTTTGTCGAACTTCAGAGAACCAAACAGGAGAACTATTTTGGAAGAAATGCAGTATCTTGTTTAGTGTTATTATATGAATTTATTGAGTGGGAATTCAATTTTTGGTGTAGGTTGCTGTGAATGATGTTATTGACAAAGTTTTAGCTTGTCCAATTCGGCCCCAGTTTGTCATTGCTTCCATTGGTCCTGCTTTTGACTTGGATGAAGCTCACCGGCTGGTATGCAGTTTTCTCTCTGAATTTGGCATTTATGTGCACTATATGTCGCAACATGTGTTTGCTAAATTTCTACATCGAAAAAGAAACATTTTCTTATGAGTAAGTACTTCTTTTACTCGGAGATTAAGATATTAATTTGACTTCCGTACTCTCCCTGTTTCAAATTTGAATGGCTTAGGCTTAGTTTGACTTGGCATGGAGCTTATGAAAGACGGAGAAGCTTTTGGAACTTGTGACTTAAATATGACAACATTTGTGTCGCTATACAATTTTTGAAACTTGTAGTCTTAAAAATGGCATAACATTTGAACTTTAACTTTATCAAAAAAAAGTATCGCATAACATTTGTGTGGCTATCCAAACTCGACTATAGAATACCGTCCTTGTTACTATTTGGAGGACCACTTTGAAAGAGAGGAATTCTAGAATTTTTCAAGACAAAAGGAGAATATTCTAGTCCAAGTTCATATGTATGCTTTTGCTTTCTTCTTTTCTGACAACATGGCTGAGGTAGAAGTCACTCAGGATTTGGAGAGTCTTTACATAGTCCATTATGACTAACAGGACATTGTAACTGGTTCACTCCACCAGCACACACTTGGTGCTGGTCATACATTTATAAAAGCTACTTGTAGAAAAAGGTTTCTTGTGAAAAAAATACCCATAGAAAAAACTCTTGCAAGTTGTGAAAATTGTATAGAATAATGCCATTAATAGAAGGGAAAAATGTCATATTTACCTCTCTGCCTTTTAAAAAAAGTTTAATATTGCCCTTCTTAATACAATCGATCCATGTATGCCCTTAATGTTGTACTATCGGTCCATATATATGCCCTTACTGTTATACTATCGGTCCATATATGCCCTTAAATTTATAGAAGGGGGTCAAATTTGCCATTCCTCTGAGAAGTGATAACCCCATCCATTAGCTGAAAATGGCATGCCAACTCACTTCTCCAATCCTTCTTCTCCCACCACAACCCAAAGTCACCAACACCTTCACCTACCATCATCACCAACATAATTATTCTACTAAGTATTGCATTTGTTAGGTGTCTTGATCTCTCAACTGCACATCATCTCCCCGTTTTAAAGCCAACAAACTATTTTTCAGATCCTTTGAATGGTATTCGGTCCATAAGTGTGATTTATTCTGAGGAAGTTGCTTTGAGTTTTTTGGACAGAAAAAAGGTCTCTGTTTGGTCTGCCTTCGATTTGCTGATGGAGTTTCTACAGATATAGGCATGTAAAGATACTGTCCAGATTGTATTCATGGGTTTGATGATGATCAAGATAATGTGTTACATCAGATGTTCCATCATCATTTTTGTAGATCGAATAATTATAGTTGTTAATCAGCGGCCGATAAAAGCTAAGCATAGGTCGTATGCAAATGGATGGAGTTGACAGAGGAAGGGGAAATTTAAGCCACTACTTCTATAACTGTAAGGGCATATATGGACGGATAGTATAATATTAAGGGCATATGTGGACCAATAATATAACGGAGGACAATATTGAACATTTTCAATAATAGAGAGCAAATACAACCCTTTCCCTTAATTGAATGGTCACACACATTTTGGTACATCCCCAAGTTAAAGGTGTCTTACAAATTGGACTAATGAGTATTATAGTTCTAAGCAATAATTCATTTCTTCAAGACTCAACTTGGATTCACTTCCAATTTAGTATAAATGGAGTATGCCAGGACACATAACTCAGCTTTTGGATTACTGGAACATCAGAGAAAGGAATTCCAGTCAACTAAAATGATTAGTTTGCTTTTGTTTTATTTTTGGTGTAAACAGAGTTATGTAAATGATACTGAAGCAGTGATAGATCTCATAGAATCCTTATTCTTCTGGCACTTTGTAAATACTTTTGACAGCTATGTTTGCTTGGACTCTCCAAAATGTTGCATTTTGTTGCTGTACCTGTGTCGGTTCACATTTTTGTAGGGCCTAGAACCCGCCCAAAGGCGTTTTGAAGAGTCAGAGAAACATAGTTTGACAGCACCTTGTGGTACTACATCTATAATGCACTTACCATTTTTTCAAAAAACAAAATTTAAAGTATTTTTGAAGAGGTTTAAAATGAAATAGAAGAACTGAGAAGGATGAGATAATGTACAAAAGATAGGAGAATGAAGCGTAGTAAAATACGGTGAGGAATATATTAGTAATAGACCTGTTAAACTCAATAATTGCCCTACCCAATTGTAGGATTGTTGGGAACATTTTTGGCTTAAGGCTTTTAGGAGAGAAAGAGATCCACTGGTTCTTAATCAGAAAGAAAGGAGAGATCATATGGTTATGTAGTAATTTGTGTTAGGGTATAATAACCTACAAACATTTTACCTAATTTTTAGCATAGCTATAGCCTTCTTTTTGTTGTTTCAATTGATGTATTGTACTTTGTTACAGTAGTAACCTTAATAACATCATTTCCAGTCATTATATGAATTATTTCTGCAGATCGCTGGTAGATTTGGCTCCCAAATTCCAGTAATCACTTCGATATCCCAAGGAATTTTTGGGCAAAATGCTACCACCAATGAGTTTGAAGAGGTAAATCTAATGGATATAGATTAGAACCTATTTGGGATTGCATTCTGACTGCTTTTAACAAGAATTGAAGTGCAGAAAAATGATGTTTTTTCCAGGTTCAGTGGGACACGTTTGATGATGATGATGAGGCTCATGCCGATCTTGGTAATGAGATCCACGGTGCTTTACTAACTGTTGGCTTCTTGCCAGGACTGGCAATTGATTTAATCCCATTATCAAAGACTCTGGTAATTTTTTGCTCCAGTAGTTCTAACATATCTTTAAAATATGAATGCCTGCCTTATTGAGAGAAATTTGAACTTCCATCTTTTAGCTTGATTTTCAGTTCATTTTTTATGAAGTTCCTACTAGAGAATTTGCGCTAACTTTATTCAAAATGGGATATACAACTTGTGGAGAACAAATTTCAGGGAAATCAAGTACTCATGATTGATGATCTCGTGCTCAGTATCAGGGAACGCTCATCCTCTCATTCTGGATCAGCATCACCGGTGGGGATTTTGTTATTTTCTGTAAGTCCAAAGTCTTGTAAACCTATCATTTTGTTATTTCTGGGGCCCCTGCGGCAAAGCAGTTTATTCCAATGATGCCTAATATTCTATAATTGTGGATACGGGGATAAAATTAGTTCTTTTGCAATTCAGATTCTCTATGAGTGCCTGGACTAGTCATTTTGGATTTAGAGTATGTCGGATTAAAATGCTGGAATGAACTTTGAGGGATTGGAGTTTTTGCTTTTCTAGTATATATGATCAACCTTCTTTCTTTTTACATTTAAGTGGTAACAAAAGCCATTTGGATGTTGTTCTAGGATGAGGAAACTGACATCAAATTTGTCCTTGAAAAGTTTGGTGAGTTGGCTTCATAGTTGTTCATTTGTAAAAAACTTTATTTGTTCACATTTAATGGATGCAAATATGCCTTTGTATTTGATTCTGCGAGAAACAAGTTATATTTTAAGTGTCACATTTCGTGTTTGTAGATTATGCCTTTTCCACTGAGACTGTCATTGTGGGTGACGGAGGTTCTCAGTTTTTATACCGAGGTGAGACTGCAATTAATCCTTCTAATAACAAAGCGGCGTGTTCAGCTGCTGTTGTTCTTTTATTTTCAAGGGATAGAGGCAAACCTCCTGGTACGTGTTGCTTTTTGATTAAAATTTTACGGTTTCAAGTTGTGATCATGTTTGTCCGATAACAAAAATTCTATTTTACAATATCGTCAGGAAGGAGTATTGTTCACTAAGTCATTTCTAATAGACCCACAAAATTTGGGGCCAAATTAAGCCGGTTTGTCGTAGTTTGGAAAAACACATGGACTAATACACACAAAAAGCTAAGAAAGTCACGAATTTCAGATTTGTGGCCTGAAACACCAAAAAGCAACATCTGTCCTTAAGAAACAATATGCTTCGCTCATTAGGTCGTTCCGAATGGACCTTCAAAGAATACGGGGTCAAACAGAGTTGTTCAATCATATTTCATAAAATTCATAGACTTAAACATGAAAAGCCGAGATGATCATGATTTCCTATTTTGTGACCTAAAAACTTGAAAATTCATAGACTAATAGGAACAAAAAGTAGAGATAATCCTAAATTCCTGATTCGTGATCCCGAAACTAAAAAGAAAGCAACGTTAGTCCTTGAGAAACAAATAAAACAATGAGTATTGTTCATTAGGTAGTTTTGACTGGATCCAAAAGTGGGGCCAAACAAAGTTGGTCGATTGTATTTTGAAAATTTCATGAACTACACTTGAAAAGCTGAGATGATCTTGAATTCTAGTTTTGTGACCTCGGAACTCCAAAAAACAACTTTGGTCCTTGTGAAACAAAAAGTATTAAGCACTAGTTCTTTTTGAGTGGATCCACAAAATTTAGGGCCAGACAAAGTCACTTGATCGTATTTCGAAGTCATAAAATTCATGGACATATTCATGATCTCAAAAATTTGATAAAAATCATAGACTAATAGTCACGAAAAAATGAGATAATCTTGTATTCTAATTTCGTGACACAAACTCCAAAAAAACGATATTGGTCCCTGAGAAACAAGAAGTATCATTCAATAGGTTGTCTTGAATGGATCCACAAAAATTTTGGGTCATACCAATTTAGTGGATCAAATTTTAAAAAATTCATCTATTATACACACGAAAACCTGAGATAATCCTTAAGTCTTGTTTTATGACCCTACTCTAAAATAAGCAAAGTTGGTCCTATAGAGGCAATAAGGTATCGTTCACTAGGTCATTCCGAATGGACCCACTAAAATTTGGGGGCCAAATGGATTCTGTCGATCGTATTCCGAAAAATTCATCGACTAATATATACATTGAAAGATGAGATAATTTTGAATTTCTAAGTTGCTTGGACTTTTCACTATTGGTGCCGTACCCGTGTCGACATGCCATGGGCGTGAGATCTGTGACCGATTTGGTCAACAGATTTTGGGTACTTTGACCAAAATCTATGGGGAAAGTCTGGACAATTTTAATGATACCTATAATCAATCCAAAGGATAAGGTGAAATTGAAGATATGAAATACCTTTTATATAGAAATTTCTTTCACTCATTTTCCTTCAATTTCTTTCAATGATTCTCCTCAAGTTCTCCACATAATATCTTATAATTTAGGTTTTACAACTCTATTTTTAGATATTTTAACTATTTTAGGCGAATCCTCGCACCCGTATCCATACATGGATCCGTATCCCCGAATCTTAAAGCCTAGATCATGAAGGACCCGACCTCTAGATCTGCACCAGTATCGGACACCTGCACTCGAGTCCGAGCAACTTAGCTGAATTCTAGTTTCGTGACCGCGAAATTCTAAAGTGACGTCGGTCCTTGAAAAACAATGAGTATCTTTGAGTCGGTCGTATTTAATTGACCCACTAGATTTGGGGCCAAACTAGGTAGGCATTTTCCCAGAACACTAATATGATGACTCTTGAACCAATCAATAGAATGAAATGAAATAAAGTCAGTCGATCATATTTTCAAAAACTTCATGGACTAGTACACATGAAATGAGGGGTTTCCATGTTGGAGGTCTCGGGTTCGAAACCCTTTGCCAGCGAAAGCAAGAGGTTTGCCTTCTGGGTTGAGCTCGTGGCACCGCGCTTGCGTAGTGCGGGTTACCTATCCTGTGTGGTTTGTGAGCTATTGCATAGGAACGGGGGTTTTACCCCGTGTGCACTCAAGGGGTAGCGACTGTGGGTTTTTCTTGTCATAAAAAAAAAAAAAAATTCTTGTTTCATGACCCCGAAACTCAAAAAGAAAAAAGCGATGTTGCTCCTTGAGATACAAGTAGTATCGTTGTTTAGGTCGTTTCTATTGGTCAATCGTATTCCAGAAAATGTCATGGACGAGTACATAAAAATTGAGGTAATATTGAATTCCCATTTCATGATTACAAAATTCTAAAGAAAGCGACATCAAACATGGAAAAGCAATGAGTTTCTTTCATTATTTTGTTTTGAGTGGACCCACAATTTGGGGTCAAACTAGTGTTTTGGACGGCGAAAGGCGACAAGGGCCTGCCTCGCCACGCGGCGAGGCGCTCGCCTTTTTTCAAAAAGGCACCAATTAATACCAAAAATTAAAAATACTTAATTGCATATATAATTATCCAAAATCTCAATGCCAATAACATATATTAGCTAATATTCAATTCAAAAACTAATAGTAGATAGTAAAAAGTCTAAAACTTTAAAGACCCAATAATTCAAAAGACAACACTTGAACTCTGAAAGTTTGTTCTTCTTCAAAACTATCCAACTCTTGAAAATTATAGGCAGTAGAAGTAAGCAGTGAACAGAAAAAAATTTGAGCAGTGAAGGATCTTCTAGCAGTAAGCAGTGAACAGAGAAAAAAAACAGAGGAGTCAGCAGTGAAGGACTGAAGGAAAAATACAGAGAAACTCGTGTATGGTGCATCTCAAGAAGAAGAAGAAAGAACTGAAAAGATCAAAAGAAAAAAAAAAGAGGTATACCTCAGTGCAGCAACTCGAAGATGATGGAGTCGACTGTCTAGGAGAAGAGACGCGACGCGAGGGGAAGAGGAGCACTGGAGCAGCAACTAGACGCGAGGGGAAGAGGAGTCGGGGAGAAGAGATTGCGACTGGAGCAGCAAATTTTGAAAATAGAAAAAAGCCACTAATTTTGACTAATATTATTAAGTCAAATCTTTAAAAAAATTTAAAATCAAAAAAGCGCCGCCATTCTTTTCGCAATTAGCTAGCCATACCTCGCCATGCTCGCCTTTTCCATGTCTCGCCTCAGTGTGAAATGGCTAGAAGGGCTCGCCTCACCTCTCGCCTTTGGGGTTGAGGCGCTCGCCATTCACAATACTGGGTCAAACAGAGCCAGGCAATCGTATTCCGAAATATTCATGTACAAGTACACGGGAAAAATTGAGATAGTCCAGAATTCTTATGTTGTGACCCCGAAACTCCAAAAAAAAAAAAAGCGACGTCAGTTTGGTAGAGGCACTAAGTATCATTCACTGGGTCATTTCAAATGGACCTGCAAAATTTTGGGCCTTGCGGAATTGGTGGATCATATTTCAAAAATTGATGGAAAGTAGCGATGTCAGTCCTTGGAAAACAGTATGTATTGTTCACTAGGTCGCTGTATTCTGAAAAATTTATAGCTTGAGCACCGTGTAGTACATTTGACCTGTATTTTTCTGAATAACTTCAGTAAGTGCTACCCCATGTGCTTTCTCAAATGAAATTTTATCCTCTTTTAAATTTGTTGTTGCTCATGATCTTTTAGGTGCATTTCCTTGGTACTTTTTGAAAATTCTCAGTATTTTTAGAGTCATGCCACTGCTTTTTTTGCAGTTATATCTGTAAATATAGTTTAAAATATTAGATTCCTCATCTTCTAGTTAATATTCATGTTACTTCGTATAATTTAGTATATTATAAGTCAAGGGATTTATTGTGGCAATCATTTTCTCGGACCCTTTAAACAGGTGTTGGGGAAACTCAGTTTCACATAATGTTATCCACTGGCATTTCATCGATTGGGCCTACATACAAAGCTGTTTCTGTTAGGGGGAGATCCCGTGACTGCTCAACTTGGCTCACTGCAAAAAGAGAAGCAGTTCATGGAAGTCTGGATGGTCAGACTATTTTAGATCAGATTTATGATGAGGTAAGGTAGTACATCTTGTGAAGTAAATTGGTAGTTAATGTTTCAGCACTAGATTTTAACTAGCTAGTTTCTGAAGGAAGTAATTTACAGCTGGTTTGTTAAAAAGGTGACTATCAAATGGTTACAAGATGCGTAGTGTAACTAGTCTCGTTTCCTCTTCCTCTGATTCCTCCACCATAGTGAAGCCTTTTAAGTTCAGAATTGCGGGGAGATCCATCAAATGCCAGAATACTCTTGCCTCACTTTAGCAGGGATGAGCATGCAATGTGTTTAGAGAGATGCATAATGGCATATTGGAGATATTTGGATGATTAGAGTCTATCATCCTGTCTTTACTTATTTTCAAATTCCATTGGTAAATTTCAAAGAATGCAGACCTTACAAATCAAGGCTATAAAAAGTTTTTCACCAAAGTATGTCTACTACCCCTTTTCATAAGAATACTTTATAGAAGTACGTTTTTTCTACAGAAGTATGTTTACTACCCCTTCTCATAAGAATTACTTTATAGAAGTACGTTTATTATTTGATCTATTGTTGCATGCACAATTGCAAAAGGCATATAATAAGATATGAATAATAAAACTTCTAAAAAAAAATAAAAATCCTAGAGATGAACCAAAAAAAGAAAATTGCTTTCGTTAATCGAGTTCCATTGTGGTTTACTAATCTTTCTATAATACCTAATTTGAAAGTGAAGGTTTCTTGTGGGTTGGAGATTATTTTTTACTTAGCCATTTAGAACATCGAAGCTGTCTTAAGTAATGATATATTTTGCTCTCCTAGTTTATATGCTACTCATGTGTGTGTGTGTCAACCCATGAACATTGTTGAGTTTCCACATCAGTGTGGGGATGGAAAACTGGTTTCTTTATTTATGGATTGGACAATTCTTGCCTAAGGTCCATTTCTTTACATGGCATAAGAGCCAGACTCATCCCAATTTTGCTCGATGTTAGGACCCTATCTTGTATTATCGGAGTGCGAGGAGGTGTTGAGTTTCCACAATGGTGTGAGTACGATGAATTGGTCTTTTAATATTGTCTTGGGCTCATCCCATGAGGTAGCTTGTGGGGTTGGATTGGGCCCAAGTTCCATTTCTTTACATACATGTTCACATTATTCTCTGACTCGAGATGTTTCTCTATTATTTGATTTTTCCAGCTTGGAGGTCATAACAATTGTCCAGTTCTATATATTGGAGTTACAAAGAGAAGGAAATGCTCTATTGGCCAGGAAAAACCAAGCTGGATAAGTACACATGAATTCCATGAGGTTTTAAGGTAATTAATGCACTTGATTATCCATTTCTGGTCTTCACTTATGATGTTTGAATGTTCTGCTCTCTGTCTTTACTACATTTTTGGTGTCCTGAGGCGATGATTTGCACATGCTGGTAGAGGGACTATTGTCCAGGAAGTTTACATGGTTCTTAGAGAGAATCGGGAGTCCTCCTCACCTAAGTTTGTTTCTGCTAACGTGCAAAGCCATGTTAATTTTAGTTGAAACCACTATGCTCAGAGTCTAGTACACTTTTCGTTGTACTCTTCACTTCTGTAACTAATTGTAAGAATTTGCAGTGGTGATGAGGAGTATCTGTATGTCCATGGTGTTGGTATCAGAAGTGGAGACTCCTTCCGGTTTTACCATGCAAGTTCAGATTTAGCCCGTGCTTCTTGCAACACTGTTGCAAATAACTTCAGACATTTGAAGCAACTACTTAACTATGAACGTGATGATCATACTAATAGCAATGGCGTAGCTACACACAAGAAGCCTGTGTTTGGTGGTATAATGTTTGCTTGTTGTGGTCGTGGCAAGTTATTTTTTGGTGAACCTAATGTAGACGGCTCACCTTTCTTGGAGAAGTTCCCTGGGGTTACTTTCTCAGGAACCTATTGTACCGGAGAAATTGCACGTGCAGATTTATGCTCATACGAACAGGGTTCTCAGGAACACAGCTCTATAAGTTGCAATTTGCACGTATTTAGCACCGTCTACCTTGTTATGTCATATACCCCTCCATTGCCTCAACATTAGAGATAGCTGGTTTTGCCATTGAGAATCCTGACAGGTATTGGCAAAAGAAAACAAAATTCTGGAATTTTGAACTTGTAATTTGTTGCTGTTTCTTAGTAGTAAATAATGTTGTAAATTACATTACTGCAAGAATTGTGCTACTTTTTACACATTCTTATTGGTATCTTCGAATAGACCAACAAAATTTGAGGCGAAATGGAACCGGTTAACAGTATTCCAAAATCCTTAATCCCTATTTCCTAAACCCTAAAAGCTAAAAGAAAAGTGGTGTGGATCCTATAGAAACTATAATATAATTGATCAGGTAATTATTGTCCTACAAATATTGTCCTACTTGTTCGGTATAATTTGTAAGTATACGCACTTCTCAATGAAACAATTTTTTATTATATTTATGAAGAATGGACAATTAGATCATATAAATGATGAAAATATTAAAATAAATAAATAATGATAATTCACAAGGAGACTATAATTAGTTGGAACTTGAAAGCCATATATTAACAAATATTTGATACATATACTAGATCCAAAAAAAAAAGGATCAAAATTTACATGTTTTAACCCTTGGAAGAATTTAATTAGCGGTAGAGAGAAGCTTAGGAAAATAGTGAGGATTAACCAAGTTTAAATAGCTATCAGAAATTAAATATAATTTTTCATGTTGCAATTATTAAAAAAATTAAGCACTTTTAATTTGTAGATAATCTGTTATACTGAATTAGAAAAACATCCTATTGTTAATTTAATTTTAAATATATTCTCAAATGAAACTACCATTTATTTTGTAATAAAAGTAAATTAACTAAATACACTACTATGTTCTAAGCCGTTCTAATTATGTGGAGTCCTAGTAGGATATGGTTAGGAATCCTACTTGGGGACCAAGTAAGGTTTTTCCTATAAATAAAGGGTTTTCCTTTATTGTAAATAAGATTTGTGAAAGATCTATGAATCCTGAATATACTTCAAGAGAAATAAGAAGTCTTTTCTCTTCTCCCTACTTTCTTCTTCTTCTAAATTTATATAGTTTCATAACACGTTATCAGCACGATTATTCTATTCTTAAAGAATGATGAAGAAGACGAAAAAAGTGCAAAAGATATCTTGAATAAGTTATGCAATAAGGTTCTTATATCTTCAAGGTATGATTTATCTTTATGTTATAATTATTTATATAACAGATCTGGAGGTACCATCTAAAGTAAGTATTTAAAGAGTCTTGTTGACTTTCTATACATTTAATTTTAATCGATTCGAAAGAGAATTTCTTAATTTATTATAATAATTAAATAAGCACAATTTAGTGAAAGGTATGTTTTCAACCTTTATATGAGGTATGTGATCTATTAAGCTATATTTATTAACTACTAATGTTGATTATAAGAATTCAATAATCTCAATTCTGTGTGTAATTATAATGTACGATCATATTAATGGTCATCAAAAATGGTAAAATTACAATTATTTTGAAGGCTTGAGGTTGAGCCTCATTGTGGGTAAGACGATAAATTTAAGTTTTATCACACCAAAAGAATAAGACGATGGATTTACGTCCAATCGCACCAAGAGAGTAAGATATCAGGATTCTTGATACTTTGTGATGAAAGATGTTGGGTTTAAGTCCCTCATTGATTTATGGCATAAGACGTTTGGTTTGAGTCTCACTGCACCATATTGATGATATAATGATAACTAAGGGAAATAATGAACTTTTGATAAAATTAGTCATGAAATATATCTCGTTGAAACAGAACCATTCTCCAAAGAGAATGCAGCAGTGCATAAATGTCTAAAAGAAGCAATTGATTAAATGATGCACATGAATATGGAATGAGGTACTAAATTATCAAAATTTGATGTACTTAGATGATTGTGTTCCATTCATGAAGAATGAGAGCCTTTGATAAATGGTAAAAATACAGATCCATTCTTTAAAGGGAATGCGGTGATAAGCCACCATGCTAGACGTGAATTTTCTTGTAATGATTGTTAGCAAGGCAAGCTAATTGTGAGACCATCATAAACGAAAGTTCAGATTGAATTCTCTGTGTTCTAGGAACGTATACAAATATTTGTGGACCTAGTCATCTACACAGTGGATTGTTTAGACATTTAATGGTCCTAATAAATGTTTCTTGTATATGGTCTCATGTGTGCCTATTATTATCTCGCAACTTGATGTTTGCAAAAATATTGGCATAAATAATATGTTACATGCACAATTTTCTTCAGATTAGTTCTTTCAATGATGGGATCATGACTTACCTAAAGGGTGATAAATCTGAAAATTACTCTTGGATTAATAAAATTGAAATTTACTCATATAATAGTAAATCAGAAATTTACTAAAGCAAAAGACGCATGACATAGTAAACTTAGAGTTTACGAGTACTAATAATTTTATTAGTTGGTATGAATAATTTGGTCATCCTAAAGATATGCATACTGAGTAATGGACATACATTGAAAAATTCGAAGATTCTTCAAGAATTCTTTTGTTGTTTGTTCTCATTACAAGTTGATTGGATCAACTAATGTTGAGATTAAATCTCTAAATTCTGAAAGGTATAAAAGGTGACTATGAGCACATTCACCTTCATGTGATATGATAAAAAGATGCATCTATAAGATAATCACATGTGCGTTTGTTGTCAACATGTAGTTTGACATTCACAAAATTGTTTGTGCAAAAATAATTGAGTTAAGAGCACAATTTCAGAATGTGTAATCAAGACAATTTATCTTGGTAATAATGATAAATACTCAAGATGATGTGACACTACATGTCTCAAATAGTAAAATCATTGTTTACGAAAATAAAGTTTCATGTGTTGATCTGAAATATAATATTACATACAAACATAATTGTATGAATCAAACCAATCAGTTATGATCAATTTTTCTGTTAATTGGTTTATGGTCAGGGACCAAATAGTTTTCATATGATAATTTTAATGTGGAATATATGATAAATGAATATATTATGATGCACAAAGATAGATTCTCCAAAAGATTGAGATATATGTTAGTTTGTCTAACATAAGGGGAGATTAGAAGCAACACAAGAGTTGTAAGTACATCTATTGAATATCCCTTAAGGATAAAGTCTATGACATGCATGAAGCATGATAGACTAATCAATTCTAAATAAAACTAATCCTTGAAAAGGGGGAGGATCAAAGAACCAAAATGATCATAATAAGGAGACAATGTGCTCTTGGAGAGCCTACGACATAACACTTTATGAAAACCTCATGGGAGGGGTAGCTACCTAAAAATAATAAAGTGATGAGATCTCAATAAGTTTAGTCGTATTGTGAATCGATACAAAATGATATATCGTTGACGATATCTTTGATACAATAGCACACAATATTGTAAAAGATTATGAGGATATGAATTCTACATCTATTAAAGCATACTTGTGTAGAAATAATTATCCAGTGAAAAGTGGAATGATGCATCTTCGTAAGCGTAAAGCTTATTTGACTTGCAATCTAGTCACTAGAATATATCATACATTTAATATTGAATGTTATCACTTGACAGAATTAATATGAAAAGTCATGAAGGATTCAAAATCTAAAGTATGTGCAAGTTTTTGGAGAACTTGTTTATAATCTTTATAAGGATTAATTAGATTCAAAATGCATGAAACATATGCAATATATCGATTCAAAATGCATGAAGCATATACAAATATTGTTATGCAAGTTGATAACTAGAATTGAAACTCTTGAAGAGTTTTCAAAAGGCAATAGATTATTTGCTTAAAGAAGTTAAAGTAAGGAACTTGCAGAAATCTTTGATATTGAAGGAAAGATTCATAAAAGTAGATAGAAGAAAGCATATTTCGTCAAGGTTTTTCTACTCATGAGCTCCCAAGAATGGTGATATCAACATGCAAGATGTATGTTCAAGTAACATTATTGTTGATTTATTCACCAAGTCTCTATCAACTACAAGTTTCAAGAAGATGATGCACAAGCTTGGAAAACGAAGATTCTAATTTCTGAATTGATGTTCTCATAAGGGGGAGTTAATACGCGATGTACTCTTTTTCCCTCACAAGGTTTTGTCCCATTGGGTTTTCCTTGTAAGGTTTTTAATGAGGCATCCATAATGCGTATTATTAGATATGTGTACTCTTTTTCCTTCACTAGATTTTTTCCCATTGGGTTTTATCTAGTAAGGTTTTAACGAGGCACATAATCTACCGACATTCAAGGGGGAGTGTTATAAACAATTTGTGTTATAATGAATGTCTAATTATGTGAAGTCCTAGTAGGATATGGTTAGGAATCCTACTTGGGGACCAAGTAAGGTTTTTCCTATAAATAAAGGGTTTTCCTTCATTGTAAATAAGATTTGTGAAAGATCTATGAATACTGAATATACTTCAAGAGAAATAAGAAATCTTTTCTCTTCTCCCTACATTCTTCTTCTTCTTCTAAATTTATATAGTTTCATAACATATATATATATATATATATATTATATATATATATATATAATAATATATATATATATATATATATATATATATATATATATATATATATATATATATATATATACTACATATAATAATATATATTACATATTTATTTTATTTTTTGATTTATTGTTCCTTTTCTATATAAAATGAATGTTGATTTTATAATGAATTGTTCTTTGAAAGCTATAATGTGCAAAACATTATGCAATTGTTTGGATTTATTTTTGCTTTTAATTTTCATATAGTTCTAATTTATTTTTTTATGTATACCTTATATTATTAACTTATCTTATTTTGGTTTTATGGAAATTATGTATTTTATCTCAATTAAATTTTAAAAGAAAAAATCATTATGTAAATGTATTTTTTGAACCGCATTGACGGGGATAAGTACACTAGTAATTCTTAGTACACGAAAAATTGAGAAAATTTTTGAATTTCTATTTCGTGACCTCTTAGCATTAAAAATATCGTGTGTATTCTGTTGAAGCAATGAATATCATTCACTAGGTGATGGTTCTTTAAAATTCTGACACAAAAAGCTATGGATAAATATTTTATGAAATATTCGCAGATTAATACACACAAAAAATTAAAAAGAAAAATTGAATTTCTGTTTCATGACCTCTAAATGCTAAAAAAAATGGCACTGATCCTATAGAAACTCTGAATATCATTTAGTAGGTAATCATAAATAGTCGTATAAAATTTTGCGTGGAACTATTCCGAACAATCATTTAACAAAAATATTCATAGGATAATAATATACACATAAAAAACAAAGAAAAAACATTAATACATGTTTGTGACCCCTAAATGCTAAAAAAAAGTGGTGTGAATCCTTTAGAAGTTATGTATATCCTTATTAATTATGTAATTCTAGATAGTCCTACAAAATTTAAAAATTTTGGGCATGCATGCATGCATATATATATATATATAAAAAGAGAGAGAGAGAGGGGGGGGGGGGGGGGGAGGGGTTAATACACATAAACTACTGAAATAAAATAATTCTAAATTTGTATTTCGTGATCCTAATAGCTAAAAAATAGTGTGGATCCCACATAAGGTATGAATATCAGTCACTAGTTAATTACAAAAATTTAGAGTAAAAAATTGGACAATTTTCACATATAGCAAATAAAAAATTTATATTTGTATGCTATAGCAAAGTTTGCATAATTGCGCTCCATGACAAACATAGAAACTGTATAATTTGCTATACATATACAGTTGAAGCAAATTGTATAAAACGAAGTGTATAAAACAAGAAAGAGAAAGATACTTGGACAGAGAACTGTATAAAAATGAAGTGTATAATTATTATAAGTGTATAGAATGATTATATACAATTTGAATTTGTATAAAATGAGAAAGAGAGAAAGACAAAAGAGACTTGATAAGGAATATACAATTGAGTCGAATTGTATAAAACGAGAAAGAGAGAAATTAGATACAATTTGAAAATTATATAAAACGAGAAAGAGAGAAAGGCAAAAGAAACTGGGCAGGGGAGTATTTTTATTGTATAATTATAAGTGTATAGGACGAAAATATATGTACTTGCATGTGTATATACAATTTTCTCACGCTTTATACAAACATAAACGCAATTTATACATTTCACTTCTGTTTGTATAAGTGAGAAAGGCGAGGGTGGCGAGCAAGATTTGGGAGAGTGGCGAGCGAGATCTGGAAGAGGGGAATAAAATATATGTATTTATACAATTTTCTCTGCTTTATACAATTAGAAACAATTTTTATACACTTGTGTTTGTATAAAAAGCGAGGAAGCGAGGGAGAGATTGGAGGAGAGTGCCGAGCGAGATATTTGGGAGAGAGGCGCCTGACAATTTTTTTGCAAACGTTTGCTATGGAGCAAAATTAAATTAAACCCTAGCTACTCCATTTATTTTAGGTTATTAGTTTGCTATTATATATAATTTTTCCTAAAAAAATTTATACGAAAATTCATAGGTTAATATATACAAAAAAAATTGAGAAAAAATATATGAATTCCTGTTTCATGATCCCTAAATGTTAAAAAAAAAATCACTACTAGAAATAAGCTATTTACCGGTTACAGCTCCCGACTGCAAATATATAATCGAAAATTTGAAAAATTTTCCGACTACAGTAATCGATACATTAAAATTTTTATTTTTTAATTATTTTTATATTTTACCGAAAATTATTTTGACTACAGAAGTCATAAGTTTTATGAAATAAAGTTAACAAAAAAATTTACTAGTGTTTCGATTACAATAGTCGGCAAGTTATTAAAATATTTTAAATAAAAATAACACCTCATACACATTTAAGGCTACATATATCGAGTTATAAACATACTTTTTAAAAATAAATCACTTATAGCAGATTATTATCGAGTTATAGCATATCAATTAAAATATATTTAATTAAAAATAAATTATAAGTAGTTATTTAAATACTAATTAATATGTTTAAATATTTATTTTTTTATTTTTACAGTTAAATTTTATTTTATTTTTAAATAAAATAAAAAGGTAAAACACGTTTATTTATTAATTGGTAAGTAGCACGAATTGTGGGATTTGAATTAATTTTAATTAATAATGGATAATTAACAAATTAGCATATATTAAGGAATTCAAAAAAAATTTAAATTATTCAGTTTCCTTAAAATGCTTAAATTAATTTAAATCAAATTAAAACATGATTTTTTTCTTTTTTCCCTCTCTATCACGTTTCTCACTCTTCTTTTTGCAGAATTTTTACTCCCTTTTTTTCTTGACTGAGTTTTTTTTATGTGAAAAAATTGTGGTTTATTTTGATGGACAATAACTTATCAATATTAATTAAATATGGTGGAAGATGGGATCCGTCATTTTGGTATTTGTTATAGTTTTCTGATTTTTTTTAGTAATCTCTGTTAATTCATTGTATTAAGAGTCTTATAAGATTGTATGATATTTATTTTTTTGTTTGATAATTTTTTTTGTTATTTGTGGATATGTGTAATACTAAAAGAAATGTTGGTGAAAAAATCGTATAAATATTGGTCAACATGATGTTAGTTGTCTGAATTGCATATTAATATTGTATGAAATATGAAATGCTAGTTTGTTTGTCTGTTTCTGATTTGTAAAGCAATGTTTGTATTATTTTTTTGACATTTATAATATGAAATGTGCATTATTTGATATTAAAGATTCTTATTTTATTTTTAAATGGAATATTTTTTTGGAACTGTTTTTAATGAGCATTGATTTTCCATTTTAGGTGATACCACGATGGTTGATATGTATGCTGTTGTTGGAGGACCAAAGAAGTACATAGTAAATTTAAACACAAGGTGTATAGTTGCGGGAGATTTCACCATTCATGTAATTGCAGTTCTTAGATATAGGATACTTCATGAAACATATTTATGTTCTGCCTTTTATAGCCTGAAGAATTTCAGAGATGCATATGTCATCCTTGTTGAATCTATCCCCTGCGAGAGTACGTGGAATATACCCAGTTATATTTCAAAGCTTGGCTTCCGATCCAAGTAGATCAGTTAGAAAATCGCATGTTGAACGCTGAAAGGAATTTGCTGATGTGAAATTCAAAAGGCCAAAGGTTACTTGTAGTAGATGTCGTCAAGTTGGACATAACAGGAAGACATGTTCAAATTATTTTGTTAAAAAATGATTTCATGATTTTTACATTTTGTTACACAACATGTTTTGTTTTATGGAATGAATTTGGTATAATTAATATTTGAGTAATTGTGATTTCTTATTATTGTCCAATTATAAATAATATTGAAACACATTGTGTCCGTTTTAAAATTTTTTTCCTATACTAATATATAGTTAAACAAGAATCATACATAGTTCATACAAAAAACATATATATTACACAACTTTTTAAACATATAATTGTACAATAAAACTCTTCTTGAAATAGTTCATACATAGTTTATACATAGATCATACATAGTTCGTACAAAGTTCATACATATGGATAAAAAAATACATGATAGTTGTCATACTAAAACGATAATAAATCAAAAGTGTGATATCATGTTCATACTAGTAGTAGTCAGACTTCATACATATTTCATCCAGACAGTAATCAGACTTCATACATAATCAATAATTGAATAAAGATTCATACAAAAAGGCCAACAAAATAGAAATGTAATGTCATGCCCATACAATTACTAATCAGACTTCATACATACATCAAGTTATGTATCAATTCAAACATCATTAAACACTGTCATATAAATGGACAACCAAATCAATTCATACACAAATCATGAAATGAAATTCTAAGGTACTTTCATACACAAATCATACAACAGTAATACATCAATGTATATATCAATTCATACAATATTTATACACAAGTCATACAAACTAATACATCAATCCACACAAAATTCATACGATATTAATACATATTACTAGTGTTTGAATGATGTTTCATTTTATATATAAATTGATGTATGTATGAAGTCTGATTACTAATTGTATGGGCATGATATTACATTTCTAATTTGTTGGATTTTTTGTATGAAGTCTGATTACTAATTGTATGGGCATGACATTACATTTTTAATTTGTTGGCTTTTCTGTATGAAGTCTGATTACTAATTGTATGGGCATGACATTACATTTCTAATTTGTTGGTTTTTTTGTATGAATCTTTCTTCCAGTATTGATTATGTATGAAGTCTTATTATTGTCTGAATGAAATATGTATAGAGTCTGATTACTACTAGTATGAACATGATATCACATTTTTGATTTATTATCGTTTTAGTATGACAACTATCATATATTTTTTTGATCCATATGTATGAACTTTGTACGAACTATGTATGATCTATGTATGAACTATTTTAACAAGAGTTTTACTGTACAATTATATGTTTAAATGTATGAACTATGTACGATTCTTGTTTAACTATATATTAATATAGCAATAAAATTTGAAAATGGACACAAAATGTGTTTCAATATTATTTATAGTTGGATAATATTAAGAAATCACAACTACTCAAATATTAATTATACCAAATTCATTCCATAAAATAAAACATGCTGTGTAACAAAAAGTAAAAATCATGAAATCATTTTTTAACAGAATAATTTGAACATGTCTTTCTGTTATGTCCAACTTGACGACATCTGCTACAAGTAACCTTTGACCTTTTGAATTTCACATCAGCAAACTCCTTCTAACATTCAACATGTGATTTTTTAACTGATCTACTTGGATCGGGTGCCATCAATTTAGGCTTTGAAATATAACTGGGTATATCTCACGTACTCTCGCAGGGGATATGTTCAACAGGGATGACATATGCACCTTTGAAATTCTTCAGGCTATAAAAGACAGAACTGAAATATGTTTTATGCAGTTTCTTGTATCTAAGCACTGCAATTACATGATTACATGGTATTTCATAATGGTGAAATCTCCCGCAACTACACACCTTGTAGTTAAATTTGTACTTCTTTGGTCCTTCAACAAGAACATACGTATCAACCGTCGATGGTACTACCTAACATGAAAATTAATGCTCATTAAAAACAGTTCCAAAAAAATATGTCATTAAAAAATAAAATAAAAATATTTAATATCAAAAATACACATTTCATACTATAAATGTAAAAAAATACAAACATTGCATTACAAATCGGAAACAGACAAACAAACTAGCATTTCATATTTCGACCAATTTTATACTATTTTTTCACCAACAATTCCATTAATATTACACATATACACAAATACCAAAAAAAATTACTAAACAAAAAAATAAATATAGCTTTCATCATCACAAAAAAAATTAACTGTCACGACCCAAAACCGAGCCGCGACTGGCACCCACATTTACCCTCCTATGTGAGCGAACCAACCAATCTAAACCTTATCATTTCAATTTAATATTAACATAAAGCAATGCGGAAGACTTAAACTCATAAATAAAAGACAATTCAATAACTTCTAAAATTCAACATCTATTAATTTCCCAAAATCTGGAAGTCATCACCACAAGAACATCTATGATCAAATTACTAAACTAAGAGTATTCTAAAAAGCTAAAATAACAAAAGCTAGTCTATGCCGGAACTTCAAGGCATCAAGACATGAGGAGGGAGATCCAGTCCAAGCTAGAAGCATTAGCTCACCCTGAAGATCCGGTGTGTCGAAGACTGGCTAGAATTACTGTTGAGTCGAAGATGACGGCACGTTTGCTGCATTCCACAATATACAAGAAAAACATAAAGGTAGGGGGTCAGTACAACCACACGTACTGAGTAGGTATCATCGGCCAACTCAAATAGAAACAGTATATATCAAGTAACATCATAAAATCAACTAACATTCTTAACATGTGATAGCAACAAGTATAATAAGCATCATTATAATATCACTGATCATATCTATGAGGACTCAAGCCTCCACACCATACTCTTTTGGGAAACATGTTCTTTAGATTGAGTGTATTAGCATCTTTCAAGATTCATTATCTTTATTCCTCTTGTGTCGGTACGTGACACTCCGATCCCCTACTACTATGTGTCGGTACGTGACACTCCGATCCCCTACATCTACGTGTCGGTTCGTGACACCCGTCCCACTAATTCTATGTGTCGGTACGTGACACTCCGATCCCCTACATCTACGTGTCGGTTCGTGACACCCGTCCCACTAATTCTATGTGTCGGTACGTGACACTCCGATCCCCTACATCTCATTCTATTAATTCATCAAGTCTTCTTTTATACCAAGGCATCATCATTAACAAGAGATTAGGTTTATATCAAGATTTGGGATTCAATAGCTTCATCATGCTTGTTTCATCACAGTCATATATATATATAAAATCACATCATGCATACACACAATTAAGCATAAAGAAGACTCTATAACACTACCCAACACATATCATTCACTATTAAGAGTTTACTACGAATATCGTAAGGGAAACCATAACCTACCTCCACCGAAGAATCGTGATCAAGCAAGCAAATTCCTCAATTTCTTGTTGTCCTCTTCGTTCCTCTCTCTCTCTACTCGTTCTCCTCTCTTTTTCTTTCTGTCTTTGTTCTTTCTATTTTTCTTATTCAAACCCTCTTTCTTTTACCCTAATTAGTATATAATTAAGAATGAAAGATGGCAATAATAACCCCCTAATTAACTTAAGGTTACCTCTTTTAACCCCCAAGTAATTAGACTTATTAACATTAACCCTCTAACTTTATAATTAAAGCAGGAATAGTCAAAAACGTCCCTTAAAACGTGTAAAAAAATCCGACTCGAACTGGGATTGCGTAGCCTGTGACGGGCCGTCGCGCCTGCGACGGTCCGTCCTGCTGTCCGTCGCATGCTACAGAGAGTGAATTTAAGTGGATGGCCTGTGACGGGCCGTCGAGCCTGCGACGGTCCGTCCTGCCACTCCGTCACGACGTTCAGAGAGTCGATTTTCAGTACCCAATTTCAGATTTTCTAAGTGTTTTGAAACGACACCTCCACGACGGTCCGTCGTGCCCGTGACGGTCCGTCATGGCCTCCTTCACCTCTGCCAGTTTTTCCAGAATAAAATCTGTTGCTCAAAACGACTAAACAGGTCGTTACAATAGATACCAATTTACCCATCGTTCGTCCCCGAACGATCACAAGAAGGAAAACAAGGGCGAAAAGGAATACCTGAATCTGTAAACAGATGTGGGTATCTTTCTCGCATATCTGCCTCCTTCTCCCAAGTGGCTTCTTCAACGGGTCGATTCTTCCATTGAACTTTGATAGATGCAATCTCCCTTGACCTCAACTTGCGAATTTCTCTATCTAAAATGGCAACAGGCTCCTCCTCATAAGACAAATTCTCATCAAGCAAAACTGAATCCCAACGGATAATGTAGTTTCCATCCCCATGGTATCTTTTCAACATAGACACATGGAATACCGGATGTACTCCGGACAGTCCTGGAGGCAAGGCTAACTCATAAGCCACCTCCCCTACTCGCTTCAGAACTTCAAATGGACCAATATACCTTGGACTAAGCTTTCCTCTTTTACCAAATCGCATCACCCCTTTCATTGGCAAAACTTTCAACAAGACTTGTTCACCCTCCATGAACTCTAAGTCTCTAACCTTTCGATCTGCATATTCTTTTTGTCTACTTTGCGCCGCTAGAAGCTTCTCTTGAATAGATTTCACTTTTTCTATCGAATCCCTCAAAAGGTCAGTACCCCAAGGTCTAACCTCGAATGCATCAAACCAACCAATGGGGGACCTATATCTCCTACCATATAGTGCTTCGAAAGGAGCCATATCAATACTTGAGTGATAGCTATTATTGTATGAAAACTCCGCTAAGGGTAAGAAGCTATCCCAATGGACACTGAATTCTATCACACATGCACGAAGCATATCCTCCAACACTTGAATCGTTCGCTCAGACTGACCGTCGGTCTGAGGATGGAACGCAGTACTAAGATCCAACCTAGTCCCCAATTCCGCATGCAATGTTTTCCAAAACTTAGAAGTAAACTGCGTACCTCTATCTGATATGATGGATAGTGGAACCCCATGCAACCGAACGATCTCTGAGATGTAAAGTTTGGCTAACTTCTCTGCATTGTAAGTCACCTTAACCGGAATGAAATGAGCAGACTTAGTTAACCTATCCACAATCACCCAAATGGAGTCGAACTTGCTCAATGTCTTTGGAAGACCAACCACGAAGTCCATTGCAATTCTCTCCCATTTCCATTCCGGAATGGGCATTCTCTGAAGTGTTCCTCCGGGCCTCTGGTGTTCATACTTCACTTGTTGACAATTTGGACATTTGGCAATAAAATCCACAATATCACGCTTCATTCTTCTCCACCAAAAGTGTTGCTTTAGGTCACGGTACATCTTGGTTGCACCCGGATGTATCGAATACCTTGAACTATGAGCCTCTGTCAGAATAGTGTTGATCAAATCATCGACGCGAGGTACACATACCCTTCCCTTAATCCTCAAAACACCTTCCTCATCGATTTTCGCTTCTTTAGCCTCTCCTTGCAACACTTTATCTCGGATCCGGATCAATTTTTCATCATTAAACTGTTTTCCCGTGATCTTGTCAAGAAAAGAAGATCTTGCCTCCACACAAGCTAAAAATCCTCCCTTCTCATTTACTTCTAATCTCATAAGGTCGTTAGCCAGAATCTGAACTTCTCTAGCCAATGGGCGCCTAGAAGCTTGCAAGTGAGCTAGACTACCCATGCTTCCCGCCTTTCTACTTAAAGCATCCGCTACAACATTCGCCTTCCCCGGATGGTACAAAATAGTGATGTCGTAGTCCTTCAGTAGTTCCATCCATCTCCTCTGTCTCAAATTCAAATCTCTCTGAGTGAAGACATACTGTAGACTACGATGATCCGTGTAGACCTCACACTTAACCCCATATAAATAGTGTCTCCATTGCTTTAGTGCAAACACTACCGCGGCCAATTCCAAATCATGAGTTGGATAGTTACGTTCATGCATTTTTAATTGTCTTGAAGCATAAGCAATCACATTCTTCTCTTGCATTAGCCCTGCACCCAAACCCGAATAAGATGCATCACAATACACAATGAAATTCTTGCCTTCCACTGGCAAGGTGAGAATTGGTGCAGTAGTCAACAGAGTCTTGAGCTTCTGAAAGCTTTCCTCACACTCATCCGACCATACAAATGGAACATTTTGCTTAGTCAAGTTCGTCAGTTGGGAAGCAATAGAAGAGAATCCCTTGACAAATCGGCGGTAGTAGCTAGCTAACCCAACAAAGCTCCTTATTTCTGACACATTAGTAGGTCTTACCCAATTTTCACTACTTCGATCTTAGAAGGATCCACCATTACTCCATCCTTAGAAACCACGTGCCCCAAGAAGGACACTGCATCTAGCCAAAACTCACACTTGGAGAACTTGGCATAAAGCTTTTTCTCCCTCAACGTTTCCAATACCATTCTCAAATGCTCCTCATGTTCCTTCTTACTCTTGGAGTATATCAGTATATCATCAATAAATACGATCACAAAGAGATCTAAATATGGCTTAAAAATCCCGTTCATCAAACTCATGAACGCAGCAGGGGCATTCGTAAGACCAAAAGACATCACTACAAATTCGTAATGCCCATACCTGGTCCTAAAAGCAGTCTTTGGCACATCCGTTGCCCGTATTTTCAATTGATGATAACCGGATCTCAAGTCAATCTTGGAGAAGACACAAGCACCTTGTAACTGATCGAACAAGTCATCAATGCGAGGAAGAGGATACTTGTTCTTTATAGTCACCTTGTTCAACTGCCGGTAGTCTATGCACATCCGAAAACTCCCATCTTTCTTCTTTACAAACAAAACCGGAGCACCCCAAGGAGATGCACTTGGTCTAATGAAGCCTTTGCTCAACAACTCTTGAAATTGGGCTTTTAATTCTCTTAACTCCGCGGGGGCCATTCTATAAGAGGGTATAGAAATGGGGCGAGTACCCGGTTCAAGATCAATACAGAAGTCAATATCCCTATCTGGGGGCATACCCGGAAGATCTGCAGGGAATACATCAAGAAACTCACGGACCACCGAAACCGACTCAATCGAAGGTACTTGGGTAGTGTCATCCTTGAGATGTGCCAAGAAAGCTAAACACCCTTTACTAACCATTTTCTTAGCACGAAGAAAGGAGATGATACGCACCGGATTGGAAGTGTAGTCACCCTCCCACACTAACGGATCTGTCCCAGGCTTGGCTAACGTCACCGTTTTAGCATTACAATCCAAGATCGCGAATTGCGGAGAAAGCCAAGTCATTCCCAGAATTACATCAAATCAACCATCTCTAAGATAACCAAATCTACATAAGTGTTACTCCCCACAAAGTTCACCAAACAAGACCTATATACCTTTTCAACTACCACAGACTCACCCACCGGAGTAGAAACACGAATAGGCGTATCAAGTAATTCACAATGTAAATTTAGACCATTAGCAAATGAGGAAGATACATAAGAAAATGTGGATCCAGGATCAAACAATACGGAAGCCATGCAATCACAAACCAGAAGATTACCTGTGATGACAGCATCAGATGTCTCCGCCTCTGATCTCCCAGGGAAAGCATAACAATGGGCCCGTTCGTTTGTTTGTCCGTTGCCCCTACCATGTTGTGATGTAGTGGCTCCAGTTTGCCCATCATCCCGGCCGTTTTGGTGACCACCATTACCCTCCCACCACGTCCTCCGGAATAACGGCCTCTACCATGACCACTCTACCTCTAGCTATTGGGGGTCTATAACTCTGTTTTGGACAATTCCTTCTAATATGTCCATCTCTCCCCACATCCATAACACTCTCTGGAGTCGGGCATGGGTCTCTCAGAGAAGTGTTGACCGGTCTGAGGTGGACCCCCAACCACAGTCTGTAGTGAAGACTGAATCGGTCGAACTGAGTAACCCCCGGAACCTTGTCCTCTAGAGTAAGAACCATTAAACTCACCCCCTTTTCGAAACCTCTTTGATGTCGATGCCGTGGTGAATTCATCTGGCTTCACTCCTTCCACCTCTACCACGAAATCTACCACTTCTTGGAAGGATTTTGCCGTAGCCGCTACCTGTAAGGCTGAAATTCGCAATTCTGATCTCAACCCCTTCACAAAACGGCGAATCCGCTCTTGTGGGCTGAAACATAGTTGGGTGGCATATCTGGATAGTGCACGAAACTTAGCCTCATATGCATTGACCGACATCCTACCTTGCTCTAGGCTCAAAAACTCATCCCTTTTCCTATCCCTCAAAGTACGGGGGATATACTTTTCCATAAACAAACTAGAGAATGAGGCCCAAGTCATAGGTGGTGCCTCTGTTGGTTGACATTCAACATGTGACCGCCACCACATTTTGGCGTTCCCTTGAAACTGATAACTCACGAACTCAACACCAAACCGTTCTACTATACCCATCTTGTGTAGTAGCTCGTGACAGTCAACCAGAAAATCGTAAGCATCCTCAGATTCTGCACCCTTGAAGACTGGAGGTTTCAATTTCAAGAACTTACTAAAAAGTTCATGCTGATCAATCGTCATTATAGGCCCAGTAGTCAGACGTGGAAACGTGCCTATGTCCAGTGAGGCGTCCATACGAGGAGCCATAGTGGCTGCATGTTGTACCTCTGAAACCGGAGGTGTTGGTGCAGAAAATACTGGAGGTGCCTGACCCTGATCAGATAACCCACTAAGATAAGCGAGAACCTGATTGATCATCTCTGGGGTAGGTTGGGGTGGCATTTCCTCATTCTGTACTTGTTCATCCTCCCCATCCTCCCCTTCTCTTACTACTCCTCAGTCGGTGGAGGAGTCACTGCCCTAGCACCAGATGGGCTAGGTGCTCGTCCTCTCCCTCTAGAGGACGTCCTCCCGACCTCTACCGCGGCCTCTTGCCACTGTTGCACTTCGAGCTACAGCCCCAGTGGCTGGCTCAGATGCATCTTGTCTTGCTGATGTTGATGTTGGCGTAGTCGTTGCTCTAGTTCTAACCATCTGCGAAATAGAGTGAAGATGGTCAGATACCAATTTGTATCACCTAGATACCAATTGGATCAAAGTAATAGCACGAAAGAAAGAAAGAAAGAATGGAATTTTCCTAAAGTCTTATAGCCTCTCAAAGAAAAGTAAAGGCGTCCCCCTACCGTTCCTTAAGACTCTACTAGACCTGTTCTTGTGTGATGAGACCAACGAACCTAATGCTCTGATACCAAGTTTGTCACGACCCAAAACCGAGCCGCGACTGGCACCCACATTTACCCTCCTATGTGAGCGAACCAACCAATCTAAACCTTATCATTTCAATTTAATATTAACATAAAGCAATGCGGAAGACTTAAACTCATAAATAAAAGACAATTCAATAACTTCTAAAATTCAACATCTATTAATTTCCCAAAATCTGGAAGTCATCACCACAAGAACATCTATGATCAAATTACTAAACTAAGAGTATTCTAAAAAGCTAAAATAACAAAAGCTAGTCTATGCCGGAACTTCAAGGCATCAAGACATGAGGAGGGAGATCCAGTCCAAGCTAGAGCATTAGCTCACCCTGAAGATCCGGTGTGTCGAAGACTGGCTAGAATTACTGTTGAGTCGAAGATGACGGCACGTTTGCTGCATTCCACAATATACAAGAAGAAAACATAAAGGTAGGGGGTCAGTACAACCACACGTACTGAGTAGGTATCATCGGCCAACTCAAAATAGAAAACAGTATATATCAAGTAACATCATAAAATCAACTAACATTCTTAACATGTGATAGCAACAAGTATAAGCATCATTTATAATATCACTGATCATATCTATGAGGACTCAAGCCTCCACACCATACTCTTTTGGGAAACATGTTCTTTAGATTGAGTGTATTAGCATCTTTCAAGATTCATTATCTTTATTCCTCTTGTGTCGGTACGTGACACTCCGATCCCCTACTACTATGTGTCGGTACGTGACACTCCGATCCCCTACATCTACGTGTCGGTTCGTGACACCCGTCCCACTAATTCTATGTGTCGGTACGTGACACTCCGACCCCTACATCTACGTGTCGGTTCGTGACACCCGTCCCACTAATTCTATGTGTCGGTACGTGACACTCCGATCCCCTACATCTACGTGTCGGTTCGTGACACCCGTCCCACTAATTCTATGTGTCGGTACGTGACACTCCGATCCCCTACATCTCATTCTATTAATTCATCAAGCCTTCTTTTATACCAAGGCATCATCATTAACAAGAGATTAGGTTTATATCAAGATTTGGGATTCAATAGCTTCATCATGCTTGTTTCATCACAGTCATATATATATATAAAAAATCACATCATGCATACACACAATTAAGCATAAAGAAGACTCTATAACACTACTCAACACATATCATTCACTATTAAGAGTTTACTACGAATATCGTAAGGGAAACCATAACCTACCTCCACCGAAGAATCGTGATCAAGCAAGCAAATTCCTCCAATTTCTTGTTTGTCCTCTTCGTTCCTCTCTCTCTCTACTCGTTCTCCTCTCTTTTCTTTCTGTCTTTGTTCTTTCTATTTTTCTTATTCAAACCCTCTTTCTTTTACCTAATTAGTATATAATTAAGAATGAAAGATGGCAATAATAACCCACTAATTAACTTAAGGTTACCTCTTTTAACCCCCAAGTAATTAGACTTATTAACATTAACCCTCTAACTTTATAATTAAAGCAGGAATAGTCAAAAACGTCCCTTAAAACGTGTAAAGAAATCCGACCCGAACTGGGATTGCGTAGCCCGTGACGGGCCGTCGCGCCTGCGACGGTCCGTCCTGCTGTCCGTCGCATGCTACAGAGAGTGAATTTAAGTGGATGGCCTGTGACGGGCCGTCGAGCCTGCGACGGTCCGTCCTGCCACTCCGTCACGACGTTCAGAGAGTCGATTTTCAGTACCCAATTTCAGATTTTCTAAGTATTTTGAAACGACACCTCCACGACGGTCCGTCGTGCCCGTGACGGTCCGTCGTGGCCTCCTTCACCTCTGCCAGTTTTTCCAGAATAAAATCTGTTGCTCAAAACGACTAAACAGGTCGTTACATTAACTAAACAAAAAAAAATTAAACAAAAAAAATACAGTTTTCATACAAAATTCATACAGAATTATATCAACATTTACCTTCATATGCCAAACAGAAACATATATTCTTATTTCAACAAAAAAGAAACTTCATACATAATTGATACAAGTTTCATATAAGGTTCATACACGATTAATACAACTTTCATACTTCAACGGTTCACATAATTATAAATACTTATTTTTTGACTAGTGACTAAATACACTGCATCATCAAATTTATTTTTTATATTTTTTTCATAAATCAAGTATTACGCGAATCTTCAATTTTATTAAAACTCAAACACATATACATGTACATGTTGTTTTTCAGATACTGTATATATACCAAAACATTGTTTCATCCCAAAAAAAATAATCTATAATCTATATCAGATCTTAAAATAAAATAAAAAAAAACTACACAATGTTCTCCATGTTAAAACCCAACAAATCATAATTAAAACCAACCTGATGAATTCCACCTTCCACCATGTTTAATTAATATCGACACAATGTTCTCCATCATAGCAAATCAATTTTTTCCAACGTCAAAATTTCTTCAATTACTAAAAAAAAAACGAACTGATATCTGCTGCAAATCTGAAAGAATAGTGAAAATTGTAAAGAAAAAAAACAACTTGTATGTTGATGTCAATTTGTTAGAGCTTTTTAAGGAATTAAATCAAAATTTATCCTTATTTAAACTAATTTGAGAGATTTAAGGCAACTAACTAATCTGAATATTTTTTAAATTTCCTTAAAACGTGTTAATCAATTAACACCAATTAATAATTGTATTTAATTTAAGTAATAAATGATGCCATTTTCCATTTATATTTTTGTCATTTTTTATTCAATTTTTTAAAAATAATTTTTTTAATTATTTCAATTAAACATTATAGTTTATAATAATATGCTATAGGTTGAGATATTAAATGTTATATATTGAAATACAAACTCTAATGCTATATCTTGAGAATATTACTATAGAAAATGCTATATACCTAATTTACACTAATTTTAAATCGGCGACTATTGTAGTCGGCAATTTTGCATATTTTTTTAAATTAAAAATCAATTTAATTTTTGATTAGGGTAAAGTAATATAGTGAATTCCCCTGTTCGATCCTGGGCATAGAACATTTCACTTTGGTAAATATATTTTCAGTTGATAAATTCATTAATTAAAAAGAGAAAACTACTGTACCGTCTCTCTAAATGAAAAAATCTTAAAGAATTAGAGCTGTTGTAAACTCTTCTTTAGAGCTGTTAATAAATCTTAAAGAATTCACGTTAGAGAAACGTGAACTGTTATTTTTAGGAGACAAATGAGGTTTGTTTGAACAAGTCTTTTCTTAAATTTTCAAATTTTTTAGAGTAAGATTTGTGTATTTTCTATCCTTCTCAAACCACACTTGTAAGATTATACGGTATAAACTAAGTCCTCATGAATTAGTAGTAAATTGTAAAATAGTGAAATATATATGTTGCTTGGACACTTTATGAACTCCAAAATTTTTGGAGTATCTGAGACATAGCTATTGATATTTTTGAAGAGTTTCAGTTTGTCTAGAAATGTGTGGCCCAAAGATAGCTTCTACTTGGACATATGTCCTTTAGAAAGTATATGGCTGCACATAAAGAATAAGACTATAAGAAATTGTCTGAACATGTCTTTCAAAACAGGAAAAGTGAATCTTTTGAAGCAACTCTAGGAAAAGTAATATCTTACACATTCATACCTATTTTTTGATGACTACCTAGATTCTATTAAAAAGACTCACGATTTTTGTCTATGACTTGGAGAAGAGTAGCTTTGACTAGTAATCTTTAGGTTACACAGTTTCACCTTGCACGTTGTTAATATTGAAAATAAGCAGTGTGAACGCGGAAACTAGCAATGCAAATCTCGAAAGACCACGAGTAAGAATACAACGACAAATATATCAAAAGACTCAAATATTTAACGTGGTTCGGTCAATCAACCTACGTCCACAAAGGAGATGAACAATCCACTTTAAATATGAGAGGACAAAATACAGAGGGAAACAACCTCAACCAATTCACTCGGAATACATGGGAGGTTCACACAAGTGATAACGTATCAAGCTTGTGACCCATAAATTCTCCCCCTAACCAAAACTCTCAAAGCCGTTAAGACTACATTGTGAATGTTGATTAAGTTAGAAGGAACATATCTCTATTTATAGAGTCCTAAACCTTTTCCTATCAGAAAAATGATTAGTCAATCCAAAACCTTTTCCTAAAAGGAAAACCTATTTATGGTAAGAAATTTAGGGCAAATAAAACCCAACAAATCTCCCCCTTGGCCTGAATTTCTGACAAAATAAATTTGTCCACCTTCTTCTCTTAATCTTCAACAGCTTGCTTCTCCTCTCCATAACCTCCTTTGAAAAATTTATGTCTCAACACAGAGAACCTCTCTGGAACAATTTCTCCAACAAAATACTGTCAAAAAGTTGCGACTAGAACTACACCCGTCAAGATGAACACCTCCTTTTAACCTGGTTCAATCATCGATTTTATCGAACCACTAAACCTGACTCCATCATTGAATCTGACTCTGATACCACTTGTTAGGACAAAAAATAAGCAGGTGTAAATGCGAAAGCTAGCAAAGCAAACCTCGAAAGATCACGAGTAACAAGACAACGAGAAATATACCAAAAGACACAAAAATTTAACGTGGTTCGGTCAATCGACCTACGTCCACAAAGGAGATGAGAAATTCACTATCAATATGAGAGTACAAAATACAGAGAGAAACAACCTCAACAAATTCACTCGGAATACATAGGAGCTTCACACAAGTGATAACGTATCAAACTTGTGACCCATAAATTCTCCCCCTAACCAAAACTCTCAAAGCTCTTAAGACTACATTGTGAATGCTGATTAAGTTAGAAGGAACATTTTTCTATTTATAGAGTCCTAAACCTTTTCCTATAAGAAAAATGATTAGTCAATCCAAAATCTTTTCCTAAAAGGAAAACCTATTTATGGTAAGAAATTTAGGGCAAATAAAACCCAACAAATCTCCCCCTTGACCTAAATTTCTGACAAAATATATTTGTCCACCTTCTTTACTTAATCTTCAACAGCTTGTTTCTCCTCTCCATAATCTCCTTTGCAAAATTTATGTCTTAACACAGAGAGCCTCTCTGAAACAATTTCTCCAACAAAATCTTCATTACTGTTAAAAAGGTTGAGACTAGAACTACACCCGTCTATATGAACACCTCCTTCTAACTTGGTTCAATCATCGATTATCGAAGCACTAAACCTGACTCCATCATTGAATCTGGCTCTGATACCACTTGTTAGGATCAAAAATAAACAGGTGTGAACGCGGAAGCTATCAATGTAAACCTCGAAAGACCACGAGTAAGAAGACAACGAGAAATATACCAAAAGACTCAAAGATTTAACGTGGTTCAGTCAATCAACCTACGTCCACAAAGGAGATGAGCAATTGACTATACATATGAGAGTAAAAAATACAGAGAGAAACAACCTCAACCAATTCACTCGGAATACATAAGATGTTCACACAAGTGATAACGTATCAAGTTTGTGACCCATAAATTCTCCCCCTAATCAAAACTCTCAAAGCCCTTAAGACTACATTGTGAATGCTGATTAAGTTAGAAGGAACATGTCTCTATTTATAATCCTAAACCTTTTCCTACCAGAAAAAAGATTAGTCAATACAAAACTTTTCCTAAAAGGAAAACCTATTTATGGTAAGAAATTTAGGGTAAATAAAATCCAACACACGTCTCATATTAAATTTGGACAAAAGCTTTCTATGTTTTGCTTCATTTTTTTTTCTTTTCCTCCTTTGTGATTGTCATATTGTGTTATTCCAACTAATATTTGATGATATTACTTCAATATGGACAAATATAGCAGGAGGTGTGAACAAATGCAGAGTTTACGGGCTTGGAGCACAACCTTCTTCATGTCATCCATCACTATTCTTGTTTGATGCTTCAACTTCTCAAAACTTCAGAAGAAATGGAAGCAATGTGAAGAGAGATTTCTAAGCTAACAGAACGACTTTAAATATCAGAAGCTAATTATGCTAAAGTACAGAAGTTCATGGAGAATCATATGGCTGAATCTGATGATGGCGAAGAAGAGAGCTACTCTGATGAAGAGTAGATTATATTCAAGTTGTTTAGAAATTCGCTACAACATTTAGACTTGTTATAAACTATTTACTTCGCTTTTAAATAACAATTGAATACTTATTAGACTTGATTTATATGATGCTTGAACATTTAGAGTACTCCATTTTGAATTTGTGAATCAAGTGGAATTTGAATGTTTAGTAATATGTTAGGTATTTGGTTTTATTGATATGTTAAATTATTATGGACAGTAGTATAATTTAGGAGGTGGTGTATCAAAATGAACAATATTTTTATATATTAAAAATATAGCTTTCTTATCGAATAATGTTTAGAAAATTAACAAATGATTAATAAATACCGACCAAAGTGATCGGAAAATATATAATTAATTATTATATTATTTAACTATTACGACAACCGTAGTTGGCATTATTAAATTAATGAATTATTATTTAGAAAATATTTCGACTACAGTAGTCGGTAGTATTTAAATTAATAAAATATTATTTTATTAGATTTCCGACTATAGTAGTCGGCAATTCATGTACTTTAATAGTCAGCTTTTAATTTATATATTGCGGCTACTATAATCGACAAATTCCGACTACTGTAGTCGATAAGTATTTTCCGAAGCTCATTCTGGCGACTACTTAAAAGTAGTCGGAAAGTCATCGGAAAACTCCATTTTCCGACTACATTCCGACCAATTTAGCGGTCGGCAAACAGCGAAATTCTAGTAGTGAATAGTGTACAACATATGGAAACTATGAATATCATACACCACCTAAATTCCATGCTAAAGATTTCACTCTATAATTTGATGAGTCACTACGAAAAACAAATTCGAGAAAGGTAAATATAGAAATGCTATTTCGATTGTTCAGTTGTTTCGCGTTCAGAGAGGTGATACCATAGAAGAACTAATTGTTTCAGGTAATTATAGATGGTTCAATAAAATTTAGAGTCAAAATATTTAGAACGAACATATGTACAAAATATTTATAGGTTAATACACCATATAAGAAAATCTGAATTCTTATTTCGTCCAAATGCTAAAAGAATGGTGTAGATCGTATTTAAGTTATGAATATCATTCCTCGGGTAATTATAGATGGTCATACAAATTCATAAGTCAAAAAATTTCGGATAGTCAAATTTCTTAGGGTAATTAATGCACATAATAAAAAAATTAGAATTCATAAAAAAAAGGCATGGATTCTATAGAAGTTATGAATATATTCCATTCATTAGGTAATTACATAATCCTACAAAATATTTTATTAAAGATAAATGATAAGATGTAGTAATTTTAATATTTTTTTTTTATATTATTAATGTTTGGTATTATGTAATTTTGTATGTAAGATAATATAGTGTTTTAGTTTTAATGACGAATAAATTTTAAGTATTATTTTATAAATTTCGTGATATTAAATTACCGCATAAAGCGCTAATAATTTTACTAGTATATTGCATCTTTTTTGATATTCTTAAACTGTTAAGGAGGTTCTACTAAAAATTGTTACTCTAGTGGTTATTGCATTCTTTTTGATATTCTTGTTAGGTTCAATTTGGATAATGAAACAACAGAAGAAAGAAAAGTTCAAAGATGTTGAACATGTATTAGAGATCAGGACTCATCATTTAGTTTCTTTTTGCGAGATTCAATGATAAATAATTTTGATGAATCCAATTTAATTGGTGACGAAAGCTTTGACTTTGTGTACAAAGACACATTGTTTGGTGGAACTAGAGTGGCCATTAAGGTTCTAAATTCTGAAACTGAGTAAGCATCCAATTTTTTTTTACAGATTTAAATATGCTTATTTGAGTCGAATGTTTTCAACTACCTTTCTATCTTTAATAAAGACATAATATATAAACATGACTATTAACTTGATGTCAGTCGGCAACTATGACCTTTAGCTTTGAATATGCACAAGTAGACAGTTAAACTTATATAAAATTGAATAAATAGAGACATCCGTCCTACATGTATTATTACAGTTTAGTTGGTTCAAAGATGATAAATGCATGTGGGGTTGTGATGATAACTTAGGTTAAGCAACATGCATTTTTTCAAACTTGTCTTACATTGCATGACCCCTTAGGTTGACTTGGGTTTGTACCATACATATAATGCAACCCTTTTTTTTTATATAATTTTTTTTATCGATTTAATTATGCTAACTTGAGTCGAATGTTTTCAACTACCTTTCTATCTTTAATAAAGACATAATATATAAACATGACTATTAACTTGATGTCAGTCGGCAACTATGACCTTTAGCTTTGAATATGCACAAGTAGACAGTTAAACTTATATAAAATTGAATAAATAGAGACATCCGTCCTACATGTACTATTACAGTTTAGTTGGTCCAAAGATGATAAATGCAAGTGAGGTTTTGATGATAACTTAGGTTAAGCAACATGCATTATTTCCAAACTTGTCTTACACTGCATGACCCCTTAGGTTGACTTGGGTTTGTACCATATATATAATGCAACCCTTTTTTATATATAATTTTTTTACCAATTTAATTATGTTAACTTGAGTCGAATGTTTTCAAACTGTCTTCTATCTTTAATAAAGATATAATACATAAACATGACTCTTAACTTTACGTCAATCGATAACTATGAATTTTAACTTTGAAATGCACAAGTCGACACTTAAACTTATATAAAATTGAATATATAGATATATCCATCCTACATGTGTTATTATAGGTTATTTGGTCCAAAGATGATAAATGCATGTGAGGTTGTGATAGTAACTTAGGTCAAGCAACATGCATTTTTTCCAAACTTGTCTTACACTGCATGACCCCGTAGGTTGACTTTGGTTTGTCCCATATCTATAATGCAACTGTTTTTTTATTTATAATTTTTTTACCGATTTATATATGTTTACTTGAGTTGATTGTTTTCAAACTGTTTTTTTTTCTTTTATAAAGGCATAATACACAAACATGACTCTTAACTTGGCGTCAGTCAGAAACTATGACCTTTGCTTTGAATATGCACAAGTAGACATTTAAACTTATATAAAATTGAATAAATAGACACATCCATTCTACATGTATTATTAGATGTTAGTTGGTCCAAAGATGATAAATGCATGTTGGGTTTTGATGGTAACTTAGGAAATGCACACATCAATGGCCTCATCCCCACAAGTATAGGCAACATAACCGGTCTTACATCCCTAAGTCTTAGCACAAACAACTTGACAGGGAGTATTCCTTCTGATATTGGTAGGCTTAAACAACTCCAAGGGCTGTCTCTATCTATCAATAAATTGCACGGACATATTCCAGAGGCGGTATGCCATTTATCTAATTTGGTTCAATTATTTCTGCATGTTAATGAGCTGTCTGGATTAATTCCAGAATGCTTCGGAAATCTTAGCATGCTACAACATCTTTATTTGGATTCTAATAAATTTTCATCAAAATTTCCTTTGAGCCTTTGGAAGATGAGTGGTCTTCTCTATCTAGACGTGTCACAAAATTCAATTGAGGGAGAAGTTCCCCAGGATATTGGAGGACTGAAAGCCATTGTAGAACTACATCTTCACAGTAACCACTTTTCAGGAACGATACCATCCACATTGGGGGAACTCCAAACCCTGCAGTATCTTGACCTATCGAACAATTCATTTTTTGGCCGAATTCCATTATCATTTGCCAACTTGGAATTCTTGAATTTGTCTTTCAATGCATTGTCAGGTACTATTCCTAAGTCTTTGGAAAAACTCTCATACCTTAAAAGAATTAATATTTCATTTAATGACTTAGAAGGTGAAATACCGAGTGAGTGGTGGTGTATTTGCAAATTCCACTCTGCAATCATTTCTTGGGAACAAAGGTCTTTGTGGAATGCACATATTGGACATTCCTGCTTGTGCTATCACGAATCCTGGAAAACAATCAAAGCTTATGAATAAATTTTTTAAAATTTTTTATTCTTCTAAAAAATAATTTTTTTTAAAATGCTTTGTTTAAGTATACATATATAACCTGGTTATACATATGTTAATCCTTTTGAATGAAGGTAATTTATCAATTCCATTTATATTTTTATCAATTGCAATGGTATACATGTACTAAATTTATATACAATAGACTTTATGTATACTAATTATATACAACAAATTCATTTTGAATGAAAGTATTGTATCACAATCTAAGTAAAAGTTCAAATTAATAGTAAAAGTTCCCATCTACTAATTCTATCGGGAAGAGGACATTAATCATATGTTTGTCAAAGTTTAAAAGATAATTAGACTTAGATAGTTGGTGTTAGGACCGAAAATAAGTAGGTGTAAATGCGGAAGCTAGCAAAGCAAACCTCGAAAGACCACGAGTAAGAAGACAACGAGAAATATACCAAAAGACACAAAGATTTAACGTGGTTCAGTCGATCGACCTACGTCCACAAAGGAGATGAGCAATTCACTATAAATATGAGAGTACAAAATACAGAGAGAAACAACCTCAACCAATTCACTCAGAATACATGGGAGGTTCACACAAGTGATAACCTATCAAACTTGTGACCCATAAATTCTCTCCCTAACCAAAACTCTCAAAGCCCTTAAGACTACATTGTGAATGCTGATTAAGTTAGAAGGAACAAGCCTCTATTTATAGAGTCCTAAACCTTTTCCTACAAGAAAAGGATTAGTCAATTCAAAACCTTTTCCTACTAGGAAAACCTATTTATGGTAAGAAATTTAGGGCAAATAAAACCCAACAAATCTCCCCCTTGACCTAAATTTCTGACAAAATAAATTTGTCCACCTTCTTTACTTAATCTTCAACAACTTGCTTCTCCTCTCCATAATCTCCTTTGCAAAATTTATGTGTCAACACAGATAACCTCTCTGAAACAATTTCTCCAACAAAAATCTTCAATACTGTCAAAAAGGTTGCGGCTAGAACTACACCCGTCAAGATGAACACCTCTTTCTAACCTGGTTCAATCATCGATCATCGAACCACTGAACCTGACTCCGTCATTGAATCTGGCTCTGATACCACTTGTTAGGACCGAAAATAAGCAGGTGTAAATGCGGAAGCTAGCAAAGCAAACCTCGAAAGACCACGAGTAAGAAGACAACGAGAAATATACCAAAAGACACAAAGATTTAACGTGGTTCAGTCGATCGACCTACGTCCACAAAGGAGATGAGCAATTCACTATAAATATGAGAGTACAAAATACAGAGAGAAACAACCTCAACCAATTCACTCAGAATACATGGGAGGTTCACACAAGTGATAACCTATCAAACTTGTGACCCATAAATTCTCTCCCTAACCAAAACTCTCAAAGCCCTTAAGACTACATTGTGAATGCTGATTAAGTTAGAAGGAACAAGCCTCTATTTATAGAGTCCTAAACCTTTTCCTACAAGAAAAGGATTAGTCAATTCAAAACTTTTTCCTACAAGGAAAACCTATTTATGGTAAGAAATTTAGGGCAAATAAAACCCAACAGTTGGGACACTCTAGTCCAGTATCCAAAAATTATAAGCTAATGTGTATACTCAATAATTAGATAAGTGCAAATTAATCATCATATAAATGCATGAAAATATTAACAATTTTTCTTGGATAACACGTTATTTTGCTAATACATGAACCATATTAAATACTTGTAAATTACAAAATAACCTTTGAAATTTCTAAAAAGAGATTTTTTTTTTTTTTGCATTGAAACATTAACGATTGCATGATAATTTAGTTTCTAAGCATAAGTTATTAGAGCAACAATGTTAATTTAGTAAATGAAAATGGTCATTTAACTTTTTTAGAAATATTTAATATTTAATTAATTAGTTTTTATTAAAAAATAATAATTTAATATAGGGGTAAAATAATAATTCAATTTTGTAATTTGGTGTTTCCTATATATATGTGTGTGTGTGATGATTAAATTAAATATACATATAGATTATATATGATAAATATTATTAAATAAGATATTTTAATTAGGAATTTATCTAAGGAAATGCAGAAGTCATTAATATTTTTATTAAAATGATACAATTAATATTTAAATAAATAATCAAATGCTTTAATAACATTTTAACTTATAGTAGGGGTAAAATCACAGTTTAACTTTAAAAAAATTTTGTTCCTACTTACAGTAATACTAGTTATGGACACATGCGTTGCACGTATGAACCATGCTAAGTTGGCTCTGTGTGGAGAAACATTTGTAAAGCTGTTATGATAGCATCAACTTAATATGACACATCAAATTTAAAGTATGGAAGTATGGTAAATTATGAATAATAATAATATTAACATGTTACAATGTAATACAATATCAACAAACAAGAAACTTAAACATGAAAACATTCCATGTTTGGTCATATGTCACAATCTACGTGAGAGGAATGAGGGACTCAAGCCATTATTATAAATATGACATCAATTTATTGAGGAGCGTGGATCGATGAAGAATCGATTATGTCTGCATAGGTGTGTAATTGTCTTCTAAACCTGAGATATGAAGCAATGTAGTATTGTTGTGAGTTCACGATTCATAAAGAGTTAATTATTTGTGTTACAATGGACATATATGTATATGAGGTTATTATATCTAAATCTTCTTTATAGATGATGTTTTTTGTGTATGTCCCGTTTTAACGTTTGGGTTGCTCTGTTAGGACAAGTACTTTCATTGTAGACATAGATATCCCTCTTGATAGCGCAATGTACAACTAACCATGTGAGAAAACATGTTGGGGCAAATACAAATCAACGTTTGAAATTGTTTGACCTTGCGCTTTATTTGTAGTCATTGCAAAGCAAAGACGTAATAAAAATTTGTTTCGAATAAATTTTAATGGATAACCTTCATTTTCTGGTGGTAATCTTTGTATACACTGATGACATTCTCATCAATATGAAGCTGAACTTTCTTTTTTTCTTTTTGGGGTCACTGAAGATGCTCCATTGATAACACTTATTCCATATTATAATTGAAACAACAAGAACTTTGGAAGAATGGGTTATTGACTGTTGATTTAATTCATGTAGGTTATTGAATTCATAGGAATTACATAAACAACAAAATTTATGCGAAAAATATACTTGTTCTTGATTTACAATGCAAATACTATATATCTCTATTTTGTAATGTATTTTAGTTTTTCTTAGAAATTTGTAAAGCATACAGAATCTTAAATTGTCTACCATGTAGCAGCTATATGTGACTCTGCAGAAGCAGTGTAAAGCTTATCTGTATGGGAAAGAGATGGTGTGTTTTCATATGAGGCATTTTATACATGTCACTGCAGATATGATTGTCTGTATCGCAAGCGGTGTGATGTGAATTTTATCCTAATGCAAACATTACTGACTGCATTTTCGACTTGTTAGCTTATCTATTAAAGCAAAAGAATGCATGCAGAACTCAAATTCTCAAATATCCAATTCATAGACCAAAAAATTAATCACAAGCATGAAAAAAAAAAGAGAAATCTTTATTACAAAACACCAAATAAAAAAGAATGATCTTTCACATTCTTTGCTTATGTTACTGATGATTCATAACCAATATAAAAATAAATTTCAATCACCCACTAAACTTAAAAATGATAAAAACGACATCACATAACTCAATTTCATAATCCAAACACTAATAAAACATAGAAAAAGAACATTCAATAAACATAAAACAGGGGAAACAAAGGGCATAATACATATATTGGACCCTAAACTTGGCTTCAAATTTTAACTTTGACCTCTAACTTTCATAATGCACAAACAGACACTTTAACCATCCAACTTTCAAATAAATAAACACATGAATCCTATATGGCAAAATGCACGTAGGACACCACGTAAGACAAAAAATGACATGTAGGACATGTGTGTGTCTATTTGTTCAACTTTATACAAGTTTAAGTGTCTACTTGTGCACACCCAAAGTTGAAGGGCATAAATGTGATTCGAAGCCAAGTTAAAGGGAATATTTATATATTATGTCGGAAACAAAGTAGACATTGACAAAGAAGAAAACAAATTTGCGTGACATAACAAGAATAACAATATCACTTCCGTCATCGAAGACAAGGAACTGATAGGGATTATTCACTTGTTTCTTTGTTTATGCATTGTTGGATAACTAAGCTGAAATTGATGTACGTGTGTACCCTACTAATAAATAACTGAAAAAGATCACTTTTAATATTTGTAAACACTTGAGTTGTTAAATAAAAAATATATACTAGTGCAAGTTTATGAAAGTAATTTGATGTGTATTATTCCTATCCACAGGTCTTTTATCGGGAAAAAGGTTCCTAATTATAGGTGAGAGTAGCATCTCCATGTTCTCAAGACCCTACTACGTACACTCTCTGTCACATATCCGAATACTCTTCGGTGAAAAATTATATCAATTATATATTGTTAAAACAATCTTTTAGATATATTTTTCTGCTGTTGAACCCCCTTCAACTATTTCGTGTGTCTATTTCTATCACTCCCATTCGATGTGCGTACATTAAGGCCACCAAATAAAAACCACATTCAATTTCTCAAAACAATGGGAAAACTAGTAGATGCTCACACGCCAGCCATTGCATTTAAATTGAAAGATATTTGTATTGACTTTACATAAGTAATCTACCACTTGTCTGCTTTTTCAAAATAATTCAAGACACTTTTCGTCAAAAATCATATTTTTGGTTCAACTTTCTTGAAGACTATAGTAGGTGATCTTGCAAAGTTGATGTATATCATAAACCCTAATATATCCCATAATATAGGCTGCAAAGAGTTTGAAAGTGAGTTGATTAAGGAGCATGATGCCTCTGCTCAGCCCCAGTCAAAAAAGCCATCAAGAAGAGAAGCAAGACAGAAAGGTTTCAAGCACCAAGGAGAGTTCATAAAATCATAAATGCAGTTTGTCTCTAGTTATAGTTTTTATGCGTAGATAACAATATCACATAAATAATAATATCAAGAAGAGACATGATAAAGAGAACAAAACAAAATATGCTAGATAAATAAAGAGGAGAGAAAAAAATTATCTCATGTATTTGAATGAGGCACAAAAAAAAGAAACAAATTAATGGACAATGACATGTTGCCGGAGACATTTATATAAATGACTGAAGAATCTGAAATGGTTTTGGATCAGCTGAAAAGGCTACTACACTGATCGGGAGACTCTGACAATGGAACTTGAGCGTCGAAAAAAGGCTGCTACACAAATCGAGGGACGCTGAACACTAAACAAAAACTATACATTTCTGGAGAATTAAATTAGGGCTGAGATTATCAATAATTTTTTTAAAAATAAATTAATAAAATAAAATTTAAGTAATATCGTAGGGGTAAAATCGAGAATCAAATCTTTGACTTAAACTCTTCCCACTTATATATTTATATGTATGTATGTATGTATGTATGGATGGATGTAAATGGATGTATGTATGTATGTATATATGTATATGTGTGTGTATATATGTATGTGTGTGTGTGTATATATATATATATATATAACATGAATGTTGAATTACTAAAATACCCTCAATAAAAAATATTTAATATTTATTTATAAATTTTATTATATTGAAAGTAGATGCCTTTTCAAATTAAAGGATTGTGACTTTTTCAATGAGTTGTGACTTTTCTAAAGGGTTGTGATTTTTTTGAAGGGTTGTACCTTTTCTGATGAGTTGTGCCCTTTTTAAAGGGTTGTGACTTTTCCGATAAGCAATAATTTTTTTAAAAGTTGTGATTTTCTGAATAAGGCACAATTAACACTTATTCATACACCTATTTGATAGCTATAAATGGAGGAATTTCCTCACACTTTTAAATTACAATTTCTTTAAGTTCTCTACTCTTCTTCTTCTAAAAAATCTCAAGTGTTATTTGGAAAAAATAATTAAATTCGAAACTCAACAAAAAAATTTGAGGTACCTCATGAAAAGAAAGAGTATGTGAAAAAATTGCAGTAAATCATCCATGTTGTAATACTTAAGAACAAAATAACAATATAAAGATGAAGACATTACAAATATAAGTCAAGAGGAACAATATGAGATAACTTTCTTTCTTTTAATTGTCCACCAAATCTTCAAGTGTATACAATATGAACCTTTATGTCTCTATTTATAGTGTAACATAGAGGCATACAAAAGGTTAGTCATAAACATGACATTAACATGAATATATGGGGAGGTTATGAAAGTGAAATGTTACAAAATAATGGTTATAAAGGTGGAGGTAATGGTCATCTTCATAATGAGGAAAGTAGTGGAGATAATGAGTGAGTAACTTCTTGGTGTAGTTGACATCCACACTATAATATTTTATAATACTCCCCCTTGGATGTCCATAGATAATATGTTTTGTTAAGACCTTACTAGGAAAAAACCCTGAGGGAGAAAGCCCTAGTGAATGAAAAAGAGTACACATATCTTTTGATACGTTTGATGCCTCGTTAAAAAAATTACCAGGAAAACCCATTTGGGACAAAACAAGGTTAAGGAAAGAGTACAACGCGTATTTTTCTCCCCGTGATAAAATTTTTACTTGATATCTCGGAGACGATGCGTTCCAATCTTATATCACAACTTCTCAAATATTGATGTTGGTAATCCTTAGTGAATAAGTTTACAAGATTATCACTTGAACGAGTCTTTGAACGTCTACCTCACCATTTTGTTGAAGATCATGTGTGAAAAAAACTTTTGGTGAAATATGTTTTGTCTGATCTCCTTTGATTGTATCCTCCATTCAATTGAGCTATATATTATTTTTGTCTATGATGTCTGGAATATCCTTTGCCAAAGGAAAATCACATAATTCTTGAATATAATAGGTCATGATTCCAACCAAACATACTCGCGACTTACTTCATGATCATTGTTATTTTTGTATGATTTGAAGAAGGGGTTACTAGTGTTGATTCTTTGAATATTGTGCCTCCATATGTAAGAAAATAGCCCATTTACGATCAAACTTTTATGTAGATCAAACAAATATTCCGCATCAATGTAATTAAATAGTTTCTAACTTATATTGATCATTACAATTTTATTGAAGCTTGTCTTTTCTTCTCAAAGAAAATCACACATCTTCTATGTGTCGAGTCACTTGATCCGTTAGTTTCTTCTTATAGCTTGAACTATAATATGAAAATCCTTTCACATAATTTTTGTTGTGTATATCAAATAATCTTCTAGCACTTGCATAACCAACAATCTGTAAGTCCACCAATTGCACTAAAACATGAAATTTATAATCATTTTCATGAGGTTGAAAAGATTATTTATCTATGTTAAGCAATCTCAGAATCATTAAGTACTCAATGAAATTATTTTAAGAACTTTCAAAATCGTTCAAAAAATTTCATACAACATTCATCGTCTAGCTAGACATGATAATTTGTCATTGTACATATTCAAGTATTTCATTTATTGCCAGACTAAAATAAATCTCATTGCATTCACCATTGGAGAAGATATCTCCATTTAATAATGTCAGGACTTCTGCGAAAATCCTTTATGCCGCGAGGCACGAATCATATTTATATCTTACGGTTATACATTTGCGCAATGATTCATTTGTACCCTCACTGACATATATTTTCATCTATGAACTATATGTTCAAAAGCATCACTTTTCTAAGTGAAACAAAATACACTTGAATAGTGTCAATCATTTATATGTCCACACTATATATGACAGATTCGAATTTAAGATCCTCGTAACTATTTATAGCATTAAGTGTTGTATCATATCAAATATACCGTCGATGATCATTTTGAGATCGATTACAATACGACATAACTTATTGAGATCTCTTCATTTTTCATCATTTTCATGTACCTGAATCTTTGCCAAGGTTCTATGAAATGTTATGTAATAGTGCTCTTTCAAAGCACTTGCCTCATTAGCGATGACCATTTTGATAATTTATTCCTCTCCTTTATCAAGGAATTTTACATTTAGAATCGATTGGTCTATCACACTTCTGGTGTACCATAGACTCTGTCTTTCAAGGACTATTTATTGGAGCATTTGCAGCTTCATTAAAATATTGGATCAGCGGAAAGGGATCGTAATGTGAGCGAGTTTGAAGACTTCCGTCGAAGGCACTTTCTAACTGGCAAGACTCACAACCCCTTTCTTTATGGAAGGAAAGAAGATAGGTCTAAGCTCGACCGGAAAGAAGATTCACTCGCCCGAGACTCGACCCCCGATTTCCCATAGTAGGTTTATCTACAACATTTGGTGGTGCCCTCGTGGGCACGTTCCTAATACATCTGGCAAAATTTCTTGCAACATTTGGAAATGAATTATCTCTGAACTTCAAGTTCACATTTTTCTTAACGAGGATCTAGATAATTCACCCCACACATAATTTATAGCTGCTACACATATCTCCCCCTAATGTTAGGAAATCTAACATTCATACTCAACATTATTTGGGGATCCATCTTGGTGTGTGAAGCAATAAAATAATATGTGCACACATAAAATTTTTAGATGAAAATTATTTGGTTCTTGACCCTGAACCAATTTCGTTGGGAGAACCTTGTTGGCTTGATGCATACATGTTAAATAAATTTATCTTATACCCAATTGTATTTGAGAAATTTGTTCTCATAATCAACGGTCTATCTATAATTTGAGGCATAAAATTTCTGCTAAACCAACCAACATTATCAACATGACTTTATAGTTTGGAATTGTGCTCTTAATTTAATAATTCGAGCAAACAACCATACAAAATCAATTTGTAAGTTGATACAAATGCACATGTGACCATACCATAAATGCATCTATTAAATCATAATAGTTAACGGTCCACATGGTAGGTGAACGAGCCCATATTCACCTTTTTATATATTCCAAATAATTTTAGGGGATACAATCCCAACCTTAGCTGGTACAGTGATCATTTTATCATGAGAACAAGCTATAAAAGAGAATTCTTGAAGAATCTTTTATTTCTTCAACATATAGCCATGTGAATTCTCAATTTCTTTTGCATCACATTAGAATTGGAATGGCCAACCAATTATGCCAACTGATATTTATTCAAGTAAACATCTAGTTTACTTTTGCATGTGATTCCATCACCATGCCCATGTTTGTATACAACAAACAACGGGAACAAAATGGATAATCTTATATGTATATATTTAACCCACTTTGATTGTAGTAATTTGAAGATATTAAATCCTCTCATAATTTAAGTCTCAATATAATATTTATTTTCGCTCTTCGGGGGTGGCCTAGTGGTTTGAGCTTGGGACTTTCATGTTGGAGGTCTCAAGTTCAAAACCCCTTGCAAGCAAAAACAAGAGGTTTGTCTTCTTGGTCGAGTTCGTCGCACCAGGCTTGCCTAGTGCGGGTTACCACTCCTTGTGGTTTGCGAGCTATTGCGTAGGAGCGGGGTTTTACCCTGTGCGCACCCAAAATGGTAAATGTTGCGGGTTTCCCTTGACATAAAAAAAATATTCGTTTTCAATTCTTCTGAAACTTAAAAAATTTCTTTCGAGACTTACTACAACCCCAATATTATGAATAATTTTATTCCTTCTGATAGTAACAAATTAGCCCTTTCAGAACTATCAGTTGATTTTGTGTACTACCACAATTTTCACAATGTCATCCTTATGGTGACCATCTCCTTCAATAAAAAAATTATTATTATTGTCATGGTTAAAATTATTACATTCAAGACTTATTTCTTGATAACTAATGACAAATTTGTGTTGCCACACAACAACATTTATTTTGATCATGGCACAACCTTTACAAAAAAGATTTATTTCTTTCTTCTATCCTCCAATAATTCATTATAAAACATACCACAATATTTTTGTAGTACTCAAAGTATATATATATATATATATATAACCAAAATAATCATTTATGTCAAAATATTTTCTTTCAATCTCTCAAACCTCCCGTAGAGGTGAGATCTGACATTCATTCAACAATACATGAACATGTTCTTACCCATACAAACACAAGTCACATTTTCTTCAAGAAATGGACCATACCATTTGTACATGTTCTATAAGTTTTTATTAGAAACTTATTGTCATGTTTTGGTATTATGTGACTCACCTCAACATCACTTTAAGAGGTCAAATGTACCAAATGTACCACCACTTTGTATTCATTTATTTTGATTGAGGATTTACAAAACTTTTTAAATTGGGTTGCACCAACAACAATGAGCTCAATTTCTTATACCACTTTGATTGATAAAAATTACTTTTAACAATTACCTTCACATTTGAAGGACCATCTTAAGAAACAATGTGTCCAATAACCTTTTATACAATTTTAATGGACAAAATTACCTTCACATTTGGACGAACATCTTAAGAACCCATAATGTTCTTCTTTTTAATTACCACAATGATGACCATTAACATTTTACCATATTCATGTTCATACATTCAACCACTTGTCATTTTTAGACAAACTAATACACCACTGCTACATTCACATAAGAGATTGGAACAAATTAATTGGATAAATTTCATGACTTCAAGTCAAAAGTATACAACTTTATGTTGGTCATCATCATATCATCACTATAGTGCATTAGGACTTAAACCCAATGTCTTACTCATATAAAGACACCTTTGGTCATAAATCAATGGGACTTGAACTCAACTTCTTATTATCATGGTGCACCAAGACTTTAACTCAATGTCTTACTCACTTGGTGCGGTGAAATCGAAATTCACCGTCTTACCCTCAATCAATGCCTTAATAAACCAAATGCATTACCAAAAAAAAAGAATTATCAAAAATCATAAATATAATCTGAACTTGACTTAATATACAAGAAAACTGAACAAAATCAATTAATTAGAACATGTTAGAATCATATAAAAGTTCCAAGATAAAATAAATTCAAACATTTTAATAGTCCCTCTCAACATTGTTATGAAGATTATTATAATTTACTGTAATTTTAGAATAACTATAAAACAAATTTTGTTAGTACAAATAATATATAGGATATGAAGTATACGATGCAATTAAAAAGCTACTAGGATAATTCATAAAAATCACCTACCATTGATTCTTGACGGAGAATGAGCAACTCGTGCTGATAACGTGTTGTAAAACTTAAGAACAAAAGAACAATATAAAGATGAAGACATTAAAAATATAAGTCAAGAGGAACAATATGAGATAACTTTCTTTCTTTCAAGTGTTCACCAAATTTTCAAGTGTATACAGTATGAACCTTTATGCCTCTATTTATAATGTCACATAGAGGCATAAAAAAAGTTAGTCATAAACATGACATTAACATGAATATAATGGAGAGGTCATGAAAGTGAAAGGTTACAAGAATAATGATTATAAAGGTGGAGGTTATGATCATCTTCACAATGAGGAAAGTAGTGGATATAATGAGTGAGTAACTTCTTGATTTAGTGGACATCCACACTATAATATTTTATAACAGTTCATAATCCTATTTTTATTTTATTTTTACCATTTTCATGAGTTAACTGTAACGAAAAGTTGTGGTAGAGATGATAATATTAAACAGATATGAAAAATAACGAATAGTACGAAAAATTGTAAGATATAACTTCTTTGTTTAATTTATTTTTTATTCTTTTCCTTCAAATGAAAGATTTCTTCCTAATTTTGCTAAAATAATGGGTATCAACGTAGTCCATTAAATTCTTAGTTTTGATTTTAAATTCACTATTTCAAAAATAGATTTTCACTTTTACTTATGATATGATAACACAAGTCACAATCATGATAATAATTATTTTTTTTTATGTATGTAAAAATTAACGGAGAAAATAAAGTGTTGGTGTCAAGAGATTTAAATCAAATTGAACAGTAGAGTGAATTCAGCATGAACATATATTTTCGTCTTCCTTCTTCATTGGTTATGTATTGTTCCATAAATAATACTTTAAATTTTATTCATCTATTAATTTTTATTATTGAAAAATTAAAATATTTTATATCATGATACAACTTCTATAAGATACTAGCCATAAGTGATGTTATTCATATATTAAAATTAAATTATTCTAGTGAAGTATATATAACCATCATTCATGATAACAACCAAGTACACTTTATTGATAAAATTACCTCTCTATGATAGTCTTACTCAAATATTAATTGAGTAATAATATTTTGTAAAATATATGTTGCATATAAGAATAAAATATTGAAATACTTATGGTAATCCTTATTAGTGTCACGTACATACTAAATTTTAAGTATGAACATTTAAGACAAAACTTCTACTTAAATGGTGTACATCGTTTATGTTCTTAACTTCAAGAGGAAAGCTATTGATAACATTTTTGGATAGATATTTTTTTTCTATTTTGTCAGTTATATTTGTTTACGAAATTGAGTGAAGTAAGAGATATTATTATTAAAGAAATGTCTCTTTCTTCCTATTTAAACTTTGAATGTATTTAAAATGTTTTAATGATATTTGATCATTTTGATCTCAAATACAAGTAACTCTATGACAATATGAATTAATTATTTAAAAATACTTGTCCTATGTTTGTTTAATTATAATTATTTACTAAAAAGCTCTAATTTAGTAATATTGATTATGTTTTACAACATCATATACTATATATATGATACACATGTGGAACGCACATGCCGTAAAACTAATGTTAGCAGAGCATAGAAGTGCACTTGAGCTGCTAGTACAAGCCAAAGCACCCACCTGCTTGACCAAGGTTTGACCCCGACTAGAACCCTATTTTATTTGAGCTATTAAAGCAAAGTTCAATTATTATAGATCTATATATTTTACCAATCCTATATTACATTTTTCGTAATATAGCCATCAAAACTTTTGCTATCACCTAAATTAAAATGATATCGATGCACCACGAGTCTTCAAATCCCGATTTCGCGTCTGCGTGTTAGTTCTCCCTTTTACACACTTAAAATAAGAAATGTTTTAAACTAATTAATTTTACCTATACCTCGTAGAGATTGAGAAGTTATTTATGAAAGATTCTTGGCTTAAATAAAGCATACCAAACAATTTGAAAATGAACTTTCATTCAAATATCATGTTATTGGTTGGTATACAACAATGTTAACATCTATCAGGTTTCTTTATGGTTCAAGTAACAGAGATTTTATTTCCTTCTAGCCCTCAGTTCCTATTTTCTGCCTCAGTAATCTGTACAGAAATGTTGATGTTAACAGCATTGCGACGTCTAAAATTGCAGCGAATATCTGCAGCATAAACTTCTCTAACTCGATGTCAGGTAGTTAGTACTTGTTGATGCCTACCTGTCAGCTCCCTGATGTTAACTACTTAGTATTGTTCCTCATAGCCACCTCTTTGTTAACTTAGCTGAAGCTCCAGGAGTTTTCAAATTTTTACTTTCATTTGCACCTGTAAAATGAACGACAATTCTGTAAATGCCACATTTGATCAATATTGGTTTCTAACTTAAATTTAACATTTCATTTTGGTAAAGAACCATGTGAACTATCATGTGTTCATTTTATTCTCTTGAACTATCACCAACTACTTACAAAAGCACACCATCGTTTAGGTAGGAAAAGGGAACAACTAATAGTTGAGATAGTTCATGGCAGAAAACATGCAAAAATGTTATACTTCAGGTGTATTTTTGACCATTATATCTCGTTTACTTACAAGAATCAGGCAAGCTCCCTCCTCCAAGTGAAGATCTCCTCGACATGATTGGTGGCGGAATGCCAGTTAGGGATTGTCTTCGAAGTGTCCTTGCATTAGATGTCATTGATGACGTCTCCTCATTTAGGCAATTCAAAGGCGATAGTGGGGCTGCTTCAGTCTTTTTCTGTTGGTTCCTGTAAGTTTTCACAAGTAAATAAACCACAATTCTGCATTAGATAAATTCAGTTCATCGATATATATGGATTAATTGAATACACAAGAAGACCAACTGAAATGTGATCAGGCAATGAATCACTTACTTTCTTTCAGATCCATTAATCAGCTTCCCAATAGTCCGAAGTGATCTTCGTATTTGAGATCCTTTTCCATGAGTACGGCTAATCAATGTAGGCGTCTCGACTTCAGATGAAATTGTACGTTCACTTTGCATTCCTGCCTCCTTCTCTTTTATAGAGGTCATCAGTGGCTCAGGTGTTTTGGGTAGTCGAAGAGAAAGAATCCTTGTTCTGTTATCTGTTGTTTTCACACCCTGGCTTTTAGTGGCAGCACTTGTCGGACTCCTAGGTGCATTGCAGCTCTTAAAAGCAGAAGTTGGACTCAGAGATGCCTGCTGGCTTTTGAAACCAGAAGTTGGACTGCGAGGAGGCTGCTGACTTTTGTAGGTAGGAGTTGGACTCCGAGGAGCCTGCTGGCTTTTGAAAGCAGAAGTTGGACTCAGAGATGCCTGCTGGCTTTTGAAACCAGAAGTTGGACTGCGAGGAGGCTGCTGACTTTTGTACGTAGGAGTTGGACTCCGAGGAGCCTGCTGGCTTTTGAAACCAGAAGTTGGACTCAGAGGTGTCTGCTGGCTTTTGAAACCAGAAGTTGGACTGCGAGGAGGCTGCTGACTTTTGTAGGTAGGAGTTGGACTCCGAGGAGCCTGCTGGCTTTTGGAACCAGAAGTTGGACTCGGAGGTGCCTGTTGGCTTTTGAAACCGGAAGTTGGACTTCGAGGAGGCTGCTGACTTTTACAGGTAGGAGTTGGACTCCGAGGAGTCTGCAGGCTTTTGAAACCAGAAGTTGGACTCCAAGGAGCCTGCTGACTTTTATAGGTAGAAGTTGGACTTCGAGGTGGCTGCTGACTTTTGAAACCAGAAGTTAGACCCTGTGGAGCTTGCTGGATTTCAAAACAAAAAGTTGGACTCTGAGTGGCCTGGAGACCAGAGGCTGGACTTTGAGGAGCTTTCTGACTTCTAAAAGCAAAAGGTGGACTCAAAGGAGCCTTCAGGAAACTATCTTTACCGGCTTGATCATACAACTTTGTGACATCATCTCCCTCCTGAAGCTCAGTAGATTGCTGTAGGCACACAACTTCTTGCTGGTTGCGTTTACTAGTGGGTTCTAATAATTTGATATGTTCAAAATTCTTGCTGGCTAATCTTGGCCCTTCTAAACTTAATCTTCTCGAACGAGTTTTCACAGCTGGAGTTTTGGATCCCTTCTCATCATCAAGGTTTGCCTTTTCTGTCCTCACGGTGGTGGTGCAATTCTCGATGCTTAATCTTCGAGCTCGTGGAGTGGATCTCTCACCTATTGCTTTTGGCTTCTGGAAAGGTGTCCTTGCTGCTTCCTTTGTTTTGTTAATTTGAGGAGTTAGTGCTTCCTTGTTAGCCAATGCCCTTTTTAGGGTCTCATTCTACAATCATTTCAGTAGTTGGCAGGTAAATGAATCATTATCCAACATTATAAGCCCAAGAACAGTATTGACAACGCAATAATGCGACAACTGAAGCACAAAAATACAGCCTTCTCTATCTTGTAACCAACATTTAAGCCACTATACCTTCCCCAAATCCCACATGTGGGATTACACTGGGTATGGTGTTGTCTTGTAACCAACATTTAAGATAATATCATAAAATGATTGTATTTTACCTCTGCCTTGAGCTCTAAAACTTCGATGCTCTCTTTATTTAAACGAGCTGCACCAAGTTCCACACTCGAAACCCTCTGTGCAAATTTCAGAGTACTAATTGTTTCTCCAAAGGAATCCCCTTCAGGACTGACATGAGCAAACATTAAAGTTTTCGCATGTCCACCTGAAATACACCACAAAAAGCATTAGCAAAATATAAATACTTGTAACTGCAGAACTCACTTGAGTTAAATAAGAAACTCCTCAAAAATATTTCAAAGCCTAAGTTTCTATTTAGCTCAATAGTTGTCTAGATCAGTCAAAGCATCACCACAAACCTAAAGAGTTCTGCAAGAGTAATGTGAGTTTGCTGTTTCTATATGGGATGTGGGAATTCTTCTGCGCCAATGCTGTGATCACATCGCCCAAGCAAGAGAGAGATTTATTAATATGTTGAGCCTCTTTGAGGCTGTCTCCAGTAACTTCCGACTTGTCAACTCGTTCACTACCAGCAAGATCCACCAAATGTAGGCAACTGTGGATTGTGTTTCCAGATGTATCTTCACCATGCACATGTACAGTCAGCACACTGCATGTATTTTATGTGAACATAAGTACACTTACAATTTTAATAACTCTGCTAAGTTGGTCTGAGTGGAAATTGAGTAAAGATAAGTAAAATACTGTTCAGTCTCACCTGTGTGAACGGCTACTACGGTTGTTCATGGCAGTACAGCCAACAGCACGGTTCAAGTCACCAAGTTTCATCAGTTCTATAACATCTGTAGCGCAATTCACAAGATGCATGCTAGCATCAGGCAGAGGTAGACCATTGCCACTCATGCAGCTTCTAATCTCTAATGTATGAACAGTCAAGGGTGCAATTATATCACTTTCTGCCTTGAAGTATCTCAAATTAACTCATGAAATCTGGTGTAAGCTAAGGAATAATTCAGTGAAAGGATATTTAGTAAGCAACGTATCGTCTGCCAGAAGATCATGAATTTGTTCATTGTATATCTCGACCATTTGAACATGGATCTTATAGCTCATGATGTCCTTTCTTTCATCAGATAGTACGAATAGATCATTCAGAGCCAATTGATTGATTCCGAACTCTTTTGTTGATCCACCTCCAGGGCCAGACTGCCAAGAGATTTAGTAGATATGAAGCTTCAGCATGAAAATATAAGGAATTATTTCTGTGTATGCAAAGCTCTTACCATGGTATATGTTTTCCCTGATCCAGTTTGACCATAAGCAAAAATGCATACATTGTAACCATCCATCACTGATCTTACAAGCGGTTTAGTGTCTCGAAATACATCTTCTGCAAAATTAAGCAATGTTACACGATAAAACGAGAACAACATGTCCATTGTAATCTCACAAGTGGGTCTGGAGAGGTAGAGTGTACGCAAACCTTACCCCCCCCCACCCCACCCCCTACCTTGGGAGGCAGTCCGATAGACCCTCGGCTCAAGAAAAATAATTAAGTGGAGTAAAGAAGTTATGTCAAAATACTACAGTGAGCATGTCAAAGAATGCTGAAAAAAAGAAACGTAACTACTATAAAACCTTAATAAAAATATGGAAGTTGTATCTTCAGCTGGTACAATGTATCACACAGTATCCTTACCCTGAGTGGCACTTGTACCAAAAACACGGTTGAACTGGAAAATTTTCCTCCCTTCTTTCCAGGATTTTAGTGGATCAATTACAACCAAAGAACCATCTTCTCCAATGAAATCTATGGCTGTTTTTGCTTCTGCATTGAAGGCGGGCCTTATTCTGCAGTAAACTCTAATATTCCCTGAAGAATAAATTAACACAACAGGATCAGAGAGCTTTTGTGGAACAAAACTTGATACCAATAGGTTCTTTAATGGGGGTAGAGCAACTCAACATTTTATTTTAGTTGATGTTCTTTGTATACATCCTTTTTCCATCATTTTCGAATCTGTGATTTATCATTTTCTGTTCCCTCCAATCACAAAACAATGGAAAGGGAGAGATAAAAAGAGATTAAGCCATGTATCTTGATTTTTGTTATTTTGTACTGACTGTCTAATGCCTCCGATCCCGAAGACATTCACATTGATATCTGTTTGTAGATATAATCCTTGTTGATACCTTTTAGATCCTGAACCATGTTATGCAAGGATCTGTTTTCTTTCATAACCTTATGATATCCAAGAGCAGCATTAGACATATCCAGTACTTGGTCTCCTGAAACCAGGATAATTCAAATTTCAACTTAGCTTTCAAATTATAGAACTGATAGTCGATATAGATATATAGAAAGGTTTGTTTACAGAAAAATCCTACCAAGTTGCTTCAGATCACTTTGCAGCTGAAACTGCAGATTTTCGAACTCTTTCTTTGTACTTGATAACAACGCCTTAAGATTCTGTGAGCTTAAAGTATTAGACATCCAAGACAGTGATCTATATAAATTCAAGAAAGTATTTATCTCAAAAAAACATGTATTGAACTGGAAAGGAAGTTGTGCAGATCAAAGCGTTACAACTAATACACTTGCAAACCACTCATGATTAACAGTCACTAGAAGTCTAAAAGTAAAAAATCGGAATAGAAATGAAATATATTAACATGTAATTCACATACTTAGAGGGGTGATTTTGACAGAGGAAAATCTTAGAAAATGGAGGTTGTATGCGTCAGCTGGTATTACATGGGAAAGAAGGTGCGAAAGGACGGGATCATCTTATACTTCATTGCGCGACAACCATGAGGTTGTGGTGGGATTTGCTTCGGTAGTTCATCAGCACTTCATGGGTAATACCAAAAACAGTGAAAGATTTAATGTTCAGGTGGAAGAGGAAGGAGGAGAAGACGAAGGACTTGGAATGTGGTCCCACTTGCTTTAATGTAGCTAGTTCGGAAAGAGAGAAATAGGAGAGCTTTTGAAGGTGTAGAGTCGAGTTTCTCTCAATTGAGGAGTAGTCTCTGCTCCCTTACTTTCTTTTGACGTAAATAGGAAGTTCCTTGTTGTATAGATGATTGGGCAGAGTTTGTACAGAATCATATTTTGTAGATTCCATAACTTGTTGGTTTACCCCTTGTATATGGTCAATTTGTCCATGTTTATGCATTAAATACATAAACTTGATTAAAAAAAACATACTTAGACAACCAAGCTACAACTTAATATTCTCACACTTTTCAATAGATTCAACAGAGTTATGGTTCACTGTCATCAACATGTATTCATCTCTACTGCAGAAGACCATACCGTTCTGTTTAGATCATCTAGCTATCTATGGTAGTGCAAAAAGCACATGCGGAGTGGCATTGTTTACCAACTGAAGTTAGATTTTGGGTACCATGAAGCACATAAGGCCTTCTATTGATTATTACAACAACATACCCAATACGATCCTACAAGTGGGGTATCGGGATAGTAGGATGTACACATACCTTGCCCTACCTTTGTGGGTAGAGAGGTTATTTCTGATAGACCCCCAAGCTCAAAAAATGTTAATGAAGCAAGACGTAAAGCAAATGAGGCAAAAGGATATCAAGTTATTTGTCAAGAAATTAGTAGTTCTTAAGGACTAATCAATGTTATCACAAGAAATAAGCGCAAAAGTCCGGGTTTTGATGAAAAAAGGTGCACTTCGAGAAAAAAAAATCAAATATATATGTGATACATCAATTGAACTTTCATTAGCAAGGAAAAATATTACTTAGAGCCTTGATGAAGACAAGTACAACTAAGTGCACACTAAGCAACGTGAAATGCTCAACATGTTTTGTGCGCAGTTAACAGATCAACTCTTTTCTATGGATCGGCAAGAAGCATGTGTGGTTGTTGATAGTTGAGGACAAAATTCACCCAAATGACATACAAGGACAAATTTCAAATAGAAAGCCCTGAAGGTAAGAAAATAGTAAATTATAATCTAGTTCAAGAACGACTTACCGAAAGTTCCTTTTCTTGAATTGTAACTACAGTCCAGTGGTTGCAATCGCCCTTCTTTATGCAAGCTCTGCAACACTGAAAACCAGAATTTACCGGTCACCTTGATGCTGAAGCATGACACTATGATGGACATTATATTTGATATACACACTTAAGTTCTGTCTGCAATGTCCTATTCATTTGGCCTTTGCACTAATGGAGATTGTGGATTCTAACTAGACTCAAGCAGTATATATAACACTACATTCAGAAAAGTAAAACATGTAGATAGTTTGATAATAGCCAAATCGACAAAATCCTTTCCATAGAGTTCCCAAGACTTTATAGATATTTCTCATCAACTCAAAAGTAAAAGACTCAGATTCTAACAACTACTTTCATAATAGCAAGATGGACAAATCGAATGCTTCAAGGTTCACAAATGGGGAAAAATACTTAAAAGGTGACCAAGCTTACCTTTCGGCTTCTAAGATTAGATAAATCTTGGAGGGTTATGCATGTGGAGTTGTCTTCTGAGCAACTTATCTCTTTTAAAGGATCTGAGTTCAACTGCATGAGGAGGATTACAAGCTATATGAATCATATTTAAAGGACAGTCAGGAAATAATATCCCGATTTTACATTAGTTTACTGATCAATTTAGCAACAAGAAAAACAAACGTGGTTGTAATCCTGCGAGTGAGGTCTGGGGAGTGTAGGATGTACGTAGACCTTACACTCCCTTTTTAGGGTATAGAGGCTTTCCAATAGACCTCACCACTACCTTAGCAGAGACAATAACTTAAAATTATTCCAAGTAATATTTCACCTAGGTTGCATGCATCTCTTTTGTAGCTAAGCTTCACTATAATGTAGCCCTTTTCTTAAAGGTTTACTTTCAAAATATGAAGTTATAGATGCTGCTGTCCAATATGTAGGAGGGATTCTCATGGAAAACAGGAGGCTACTGTTTCAAGTTAATACATGAGTTACTAGCATATGTTTGAACGCTATAATCAAATGAACAACCTTGTTAAGAAATTGAACTAATAAATCATCAATATCTCTTTTTGAGAAAGAAATAGATCATCAAGCTCACGAGGTCCTTTTTCTTTTTTCTTCCTCTTCATCTCTAAAGACCACAAGACTGAAAGAGATGGCATATTAAGAGATGTTATGCAAATATGCATTCTAACTAAAAATATGGTTCAAGAAGGATGAGTCTATCAACGAAATACGTCATTTTTTATCTAACCTGTCCAACAGGTACATATTCTCTTTAGCTGCATGCGTAGGATGGAGATGATATAGGATTGAAAATTTCTTTTCGAAGATATGAAATAGAAACAAGGAAAATCCTCATGTCAAGAGTAATCCAATTACCTTAAGGGACTTGTTTTGAAGTTGTTCCTTGAAGCAGCTAGAGAAGATCTTACTGAACATTTCAACTTGGTTCTGTTTTGGAGAAAAAAAATCTTGAATGAACCAGCGATCATTGCTGACTCCAAGAAAAGCCACAAACAGTCAGAAGCATACATACCGTATTCCCATTCTGAAAAGAAGCAAAAAAGTTATTGCCAATGTTTTCCTTCATGTCAACCATTCTTTCAGCTAGAGCCTTGACAATTATGCCTAAAAATACAGTTTAACAAACCAGAACAAACATGAATTAGTCAACTGAAAGTAGAAACTGACTCCGAAATAAGAATAGAACACAAGTTTGTTCATCATTATAAATCATGTCAAGATCAATAACTCACCAAAAACGTTACTAGTTTTCTCAGCAACTCAAATCTAACCTTATGATATTGAGTATACTCTCAACAGAAGTTGCGACTTTGTTTCAACTATTAAATATGCAGTACTTTCTCTTTAGCATCAGAATATTTTTTTAATTGCATGCAAACGTAATAGAATGCAAAGAAGCTAAAGACCTTCAACTTTACCTTCAAGTTTTTGAATTTCATCCTCTGATGGTGATTGTTTTGGAAAACTAGCAGACATTTCCAATCGCCTGCGACTATCAGAATTGATTGTTACATGTGTTTGAGCTTGAATCCTTCCCCTTGAGGGAGTCAAGAGAGGAGACCGTAGAGGCTTATAAAATCCGACTCCTCCAGTCATTTGCTTCCACTCATGGTATGCTTTAAGTTCCAAAATGCAATCCACAACCTTAGTTGATGAACCTGCTTCTATGTTATCCTAAGAATGCACAGAATGAAGTGAGAAGTTAATATCTTTTTCCAGCCTCCATAGATTATAAAACTTTCAACAAGTCAAAATGAGCTACTCCCTTCGATTCGATTTGTTTGTGTAACTTTCCTCTTTAGTCCATTTCAAAAAGAGTTTTCTTTTTTTGGCAATTCTTTAGTTATAAATTTCCCCCTGGCATGTTTAAGACGACTAGATTGCTGGACATTTTGGTTCACTCTATATATCTTTAGTTTAAGACCACAAGATTCAAAAGTCTTCTTTAATTTCTTAAACTCCTTGCTAAGTCAAAAGCACAAAACAAATTGAAATAAAGGGAGTACAACTTTACCCTTTCAAAAACAGACGCCTCAAATGCTGGTAGCTTTAAATCGTCCACAGCGACCAAAAAGTTCCGAATGTTCTCAAAATATTGATACGCTGGCAATGGTTGAGAATCCCACATGATTGACTGTGAAGGTGTGTGGTTTTCTACAACCTAATAACATAATAAAAACAACGAATGAAAAACGAATGTTGTATATAAAGAGCAGCTTTCAGCATACTAGAGAGTGTTGTACCTTTGGAACTGATCCTGTTTGAACTTTGTTAATTAAATTGCAAAGTACCAAGCCACTTCTCAAGCAAGAAACAAACTCTCTCTCGGAAGGCTGGCTTGATATACCTAATGGTCCGACGAAACATTCCAACCAGTGGGTTGCTTGATATCGCCTCAAAGCTACAAATACAATAAAATCCCAACATGAATCACATTCATCCCAAAAGGGAAAAATAATACTACAACATACCCAGTATAAGCCATAAAGTGAGGTTTTGGGAGGGTAGAGTACACGCTGACCTTACTCCTACCTCAGAGGTAGAGAGGAAAAGGGGAAAATGATACACAAAACACAAAACTAACACCTCCTGATTGGCCACGACATCAAGGGAGGAGCTAGTGCTTTTCGCCCCCATTGGCTTTGGCTCAAACTTTGTATTTGTGTTCAAATATCCACTTAATATGTGTATAAATAAGCTGCACTTTCTAAAATCCAAACCACATAAACTTAAATTTCTATCCCCACATCAATACTACTTCAATCAAACAATTAACAAATACTAACACTGAAAATAATGAAAGGAAGAATGCTAAACCTGCTTCTTCAGCTTTCCTCCAAGCCAAATTGTATTCATGTCCCCTTCCTCTTGTTTGAGTCTCCATTAAAAATCTAATCTTTTAACTCTGTCATCCAAAGAAAAAGATACACAATGTTAAAATAGAACATATCATTCAAACTGTACAACACTTCAATTGATAGTAAATCTAACACATTTCAAGAAAGCTTTTTTACTCATAAAAATGTAATCAATCCTAAAACCCTTTAATCTCAAATGAACATAAACCCTAAGAATCTCTTAAAAATCATCAAAATAATGAAACAGTTCAAAAAAACTTGAACTTTACAAACCCCTTATGAAATGTAAGAGAACTCAAATCACAAATGAACCTTCTCTTCATATACAATCAAACAGTAATATTCATTTGCAAATTCAAGAATCTTTTTTATGTCAAATCAAGAAAACTTTTACCCCAAATGAATAGTATGATTTCTAAAAATCTTTAAACCCCAAATGCACATAACACTCCAAGAATAAATCCCAAATAATATTTTTTTTCAAAACAAATTCATTGTATACAGTATCATCTTCAACACTTTATACATACTTTCAAGAATCTCTCTTAATCTCTACTAATGGTAAAAAAAAAATGAACCCCACAAATTTTTTTCACAATTTATGGCGATACAAATTGGAAACTTTTTTTTGGAGCTGAGGGAAATGAGAGTTAAAAGTATATGAGTTATAAAAAAATAAATATTTTTTTTTACTCTATGCTTTAGGTTTGGATCCGAACCTAAAGGCTCCGGAACCGTAACGTTACTTCAAAATTTGAATTCAAATTGGTGGGGTCTTTGATCTAAGCCGTTGATTGTTGCTACGCGGAATGATCACAGACGTTGAATTTGAGTACATTAAGAACATAACCTCTTTTTTTTTAATACCAAGATATTGGTAATCTTCATTTTACATCAATCAAAAGTGAAAAATTGATCTTTTCTATTTTTAGTATAGATTTGTGTTTTTTCTTTTCCAAAATATTTTCGAGTTGAATCTAGAAAGCATGACTAGTTAAAACATTATAAAATTATAATTCAATGAATCGCTTGGTCAGTAATATTATATTTTTAAAATAAAATAATTTAAAATTGATTAAATTACACTAAGCATATGTTTAGTCTAAGTTTTTTACTAGTCACTTCAAATTAAAAAGAAGTTGACCAAAAGTATTTAAATTATCTTTCTTTTTTAAAAAAATAAATAAAGTAATGTTGTTATTCTAAGAAGGTAAATGATCATTAACTACTTATCTAATATTCAAACACAAATTAACATTCATTAATTAGAAGGAAAATTTATTTATTTATTGCTAATTAAGGTGTTACAAGTACTAAGGGTGTGTTCGTCTCCATGATAAACTAAGGGACATTGTAAATGTGACACATTTTTTTTAATTTTTATTATGTAATAAGATTGACAGACTATAAAAGTGAGATTCGAAATAGATAGGACAACTTTAGGGTCAAATATTATTAATCCTCAAAGTAAAGGCAAATCAACTGATTACATAATTTTCTTGGTCAACTTGTAATCTTCCATTAATATATGTTTGACTTGTGGTTTGATTAAAATTCAAAAAGAGATAACAAATAACCTAAAGAAATTTATCACTAATTAAACAAGAATTAATATAAATCAAATTTTCTATGTTGCAATGCCATGAAAAGTGGACATAAAAAAAAATATCTATCAATAAAAGGAAAAGGAATATCAATTGTAGCAAGTTTTTCTTCGTAATATATAAATGTACCTTTTAACTTGACATGATTTCACACATGAGACCTATAAACTTGGGGCTCTGATATCATGTTGTGACGATCCAAAAATAGACGTGATGACACTCGTCTTATCCACCAAGACAAGTCAGTCTAACCTTGACCATTACAATAAAATACGAAAATTTCATAATTTACTCAAAAATACTCAAAAATTTGGTTGTTACGTGTACAAGCCTCTAAAATATTTCCATTGATTCAGTATAAAAAAAAATAAGTCTCAAATGACATTGTTTCTCGAATAGAACAAGATCATAAATAGGAGCAAGAAGGTCTGCTGATATAACAAGCAACTAACTCACAATTCTCCACAAGAAGCCTCGGACAAGGAAAAGAGAATTATGACAAAGATCCGGACTAGTAACCTACAAAAAAATTGTAGTAGCAAGGGGTGAGTACCAAATCACACGGTACCCAGCAAGTAAACTTCTAAACACAAGCTAAGGAGATAAAATACAGGTACTCCTTACACATTAATCGAACCTCCACAACTACAACCTGCATAAAAATCAGCCCAACCTAACAGTTCACAGTTTTCATAGCACTCATCTCATCAAAATCATTTTAAAATATTATTCATCCTCAACTACAAACTCAATATTCAACAATCACAACTTTCACAAAAGGCACTCACAATATCAACAACACACAAGATCAAGTTCATCAAATAGAGGTAATCAAATATCAAGTACTTTCCAACTATCAATAAAATACATAATCATCAAGAATGAAGGATATCATGGGATGCAATGCAATATGACATTATGAAATGATATGCCTTAAAATATCAATTACTCTCTCAACTATATATACATGATACTCCGTCGGAAGTACATCGATGGGGGACTCGCGAGGTCCATATACCGACACGGACGATCTCCTCATATCTGTGCGGACGATCTCAATGCACGATTATAAATCAAACAAATTCGCACGGATGATCTCCACGTGCCCAAATTATAATCATAACTTTTTCATCGCACGGACGATCTCTACGTATCAAATAATCATAACTCGATCTCAACACGGACGATCTCCACGTGTTATACCTTTACTCATACCCAATCTCATGTCAATGCATGTTCACAATATGATATCAAATAAAGGGGATGATGCAACATCTCAATAAATCAAATGTCTCTATAACATATAATTACCCCCAATTATCACAATTATACGGGTTCAATAAAGAACATAATCACACATAATAAATCGAGTCAATACTATATCAGCTAATACTCATATACTTTAACATTCTCGGATTACAATCCACATTCTATAGTAATAAGTCTTGACTTTATAACACCAATAGTCGTATCATTCTCAACCCATCACACACAAACAATTAATTTCAATGTCTATTAATATCCCTTTTCATCATTAGAATTAATCATGGCGGACAAGTCAATCCTTCACCAACACATTACTCTCAAACACACACCACAAGGAAATACACAAATTTCATACACCTAACAAGGGTTTAGAAATTCACTTGCCTCAATCTATCAAACAATCACTTCGAGATTTTAGCCTTCCCATTTCGTTGAACTTTCAAGTCAAAACAATCTATTCAAATGAATGACCATAAAAAGATTCCAAAACTAACAACACTCATATTACTATTTGTCTATCTTAAGACCCAAGACTCACTCAAATCTTTAATCAAGTTACTAAATTTTGATGCCAAATAAATTTCAATTATCATATTTTTCAAGTTTCAAGTCTAAGGTTAGTATTTAATTCCTCTAATATCATAATCTAATGATATTCACATAGTACCACAGACCTAATATTTAATTACATATATCAATATTATCAAGACTTATACTATAATAATAATAATAATAATAATAATAATAATAATAATAATAATAATAATAATAATAAATTTTATATACATTAAAGAGTTTGGTTTCTCGAAAACAACTTTGTATGGTCTTTCCGTCGCTATAGAATTTTTTTTTGGGAAAATATTTGATTTTGAATGTTTAGCTTAAATCATGGGATTATGTAAATGTTTGTTACCGTATTTAGTGCTACTGTTACTATTCAATGAAAAAGTAAAATATTATATAAAATTTAAAAAAAAATGTTTCACGCAAATTAAAAGATACATAACAAAATAAGATATACCCGTAAAATATAATTATGTAAACTACACTCATATAATGTTATTTCATAAATTCAATTTGCCATATTTAAAATTATCCCTATATTTCTTAGTGGCATTCTTTTACTACTCAATATTATATGGTATAGTTTTGAGTTGCTGAGAAAATTAGAATTGAAAGAATGCATATATATTTTTAAGTTTTCACATCTTCTGAATAAATTGAAAACAAAACCTTAAAAATATGACTTTATTTCTATAGTTTCAAATCTTATAAAATAATCTTACTTAAATACGATGAAACATAAATTATTTAATTTAGACCTAGAAGTATTATCTTAGAAAAAATAAAAATAGTGTAAAATCTTATAGTTCAATAAAAAATTATGTGTCTAGAATACTTTTAATATTCTAGTTTAGTGATAGTGCATAAACGTAAACCCAACAATAAGTGTAGTATGGCGATAAGTGTAGACTCAAAAATCGATGAGGCTCGTAATGGGCTGACCTAAAAAGCTATCAAGGTTTCATTAATTGTAACTAGGTCTCCACTCTAGTCATTGTTTACAAAATATGTACGCAATGTATATGTAGAGAATACTTATACTAAATATATACGTACTATGCAAATAATATCTATGTACTATACATATAATACTTATACATAGCTGGTGTATAAATTGTATATATTTCGATCATTTTTATACATAATTTGTGAACTAGTTGATTGAGTTGTTTGTTTTATGTTTGTATTTCTATAAATGTATCATTTGGGTTATTTCACATCATTTATTGTGCATTAAAATCTCATTAAATTAATAATCGATTAATTAATAATTTCTCTAAGATAATAATTTTCTACAGTTCCGACTTGGACCAATGAAAAGAATCACTCATTTTGATAAGATAATATATTTCAGAAGACCCCTATATAAATATATGGTTCCATTAATATTATAAATTAATAATTCTTTAAAAGTACATAATATCTAAGAAAATTTAGTGAAATATGATTATATTATATTCAGTTTTTTGTTAAGATTTAAATCTAGTTAAAGCTCATCTCTAACTTTTCTTATTGCATCCACAAGTTTGAGTGTTGTCTTTTCTAATTGCATCATAAAATTGTAAAAAGTTCTAAATGCAATATTTGTTTTTTACCCTTAACTGCTTCCAAAGGTATTGTATCATTTTTAACTTTATCATCAACATTTTTTTTCCAAGGATACCCACAATTTGTTCTAAGTTTTGGACCTCTGAACATGTATCATTTTCACTCATCTAATAATTTATTAACGTTCATTTTATTGTGGTAACCGAGATCATTATGAATGTCATTTTCTAAAGTGGGTTCTCAAATTCTTTAAGATTCTATCCTTGAACAATCTTTTGATGCCGAACACTCCCTAAATTGATAAATCTTAATTTATTGATTAATAATTTCTCTATAAAATAATAAAAAATTTATGATCCTGCCTATATTAATTTAGAGAGGTTTTACGGCATATGTTTGTTATCTCATTGGTGTCATCATCTTATAAAATTGTATTGTAACATAGAAGAAAAGCAACTCTTCTTCTATCTATGATATGGCTAAAATGATACGCAACTATTTTTGTTAATCTAAATATATTTTGGGTAAACTACATAAATTTTACTAGTTTAGGTCTTAATTATTAATATTCTAATAGTTTTAAATAATACTTTCTCTACCATATTTCGTGCATAGGATACATGAGTATGAATCTGCGAGATACTTCTATTTGCCAAATTGTAAAATCGATATACATATTTTATTTATTTAAATTAATTGGTCATAACTAATTTCATTAATTAGAGAAGCAATTGAGAGTTTTAGAATACATCAAAAATTAATTCTGAAAATTTAAATTAATCGAATCTCTTAATATAAGGCGGAAATCAAGGAGTGTATTTATGTTAATTAATTTTATTTTATCATTATTTGAAATAATAAATTCAATAATATTATTAATAAAATACAAAAAACATGTATCCCTTGGTCTTCTAATTTGATTTATTTTATTTTATTACTAAATAATGAATTCACTAATTTGATGTATCTATTATCTATATATGATGTATCCAACAAACTAAATACTTAGATACACGAGTATCCTATAAGTACATTAATATGTACCATATAAGTATCTAATATTAATTTCATGTATTTATTATATGTATATTATTAATTTCATGCATCTATATGATCTAATATTATTTCATTATCTTTTATATGTATAATTTGATGTATTAAGTATCAATTTCATATGTTATATTTGAAAATTGTATCTCGGATACATAGTAAACATATACATCAAATTGTGATATGTATCTAAAATGCGTGAATTAAAAAATAAATTACGACGATAAAGTTATAATTTCATTATCTTTTTATATGTATAATTTGATGTATTAAGTATCAATTTCTTTAAAGTAGTTGTGATTGTTGATCCAAAATTAATATATCAACAAAAGAAATTCATCCATCACTATTTAACAGGGGGTAATAGTATCCCTTTTAAACAAACTAATAGAGATTTTGTTTTGAAATTTAGAGATACAAATATGTACTGAGAGGATTAAAGGAAGGGAGAAAAATAATGTGAATTTCTAGTGGATCATTAATTAAGGAGTTCGAATTTTAAGATAATTATTCATCAATATTATATTAAATCTCTTAAGATATACATTATAAATATTAAAAGTGGTATTATGTGTGAATATTTTAAACTAGAGGTAATTAAGTAAATACTGTAGTGAAGTATGTCTAGTTATTACCTAACTACACATCATTTTCACCTTATTTTCTATTATTCCTTACTATTTTGAAAAACACGAAAATCTTTTTTCTTAAATTTTCTGCATTACGGATACATAACTTTCAATCTTTCAACTCCACGATTTTCTCCCTTTTTCATGCCTATTTTCCCTCCACTACATCACCAGTTACCTCTATCACTCTTTTTCTAAAATTTTAAATATTTTCTCTCTCTAACTAATAATTTAAAGTTAATCAAGAGGTAGTTCTTCGTTCATTTTTTTAAAAGATTTTTTTTTACAGGAAAACACGAACAATAAGCTCAACTTATTGGTTCCTTGTTTTTTTAGCTCTTTTGTTTTCATGTTACAAACTTATATAGAGTATCTATAAATTTCAAGTACTTTGGGGCAACAAAACACAAGGTGAAAAAGTTGCCCTAGACAATAAGCTACACTTCGAGTTCATAAGATTTCATACTTCTAGTTCATTATCGTCATTCAAGTTAGTTTTTTTTTTTCCCACTTTTTCATCTATGAAATTTTGATACATATGGATGATGTTCCATCTTTTAGTATTGGGTTTATCCGATTAGTTTCATCAACTTAAAAAATATGTGTCGTATCTTTATTTCTAAAGATGAATATTTTATTGAAAACAAATTTAATAAAAAATGATCTTTTTATTATTCACGAAGAATCTAGAGTAGAAAAAGTCATAGTCGAACAAGGATTTCGAGTTCAGAGTTATGTATTTGGTTTATAACTATTACAAATTTCATTATCTTTTACTGTCTATGTATCATATGTATTGTTATGTATCTGCGGTGACATTTTTATAACTAAATCAGTGTTTATCATTCATAATTTTCTTTTGTATATGATACATAACTACGTCAAATTATGTATTCATGATACATAAATACTAATTTATACTACATGTATCGATCTCAACCAAACAACTTATGGGCAACAATCACATATTTTATGTATCTCGTAACAATACAATATCTATCAATTTACGAGATACATAAATAGTAATGCATCATGCACTAATTTTTTTTTAGATATGATACGTAAATTTAAATTTCATTAAGTGTATCAATTGTAGAAAACACACAGCCAGAGTGAAGGAAGGATATTATTTCTTACTGATAATTATGTACACTATGTATGCTACATATACAATTACATACGACCACAAGTAGTATCCTAGTACAACTACAAATCAAAGGAAATACATTAGAGTTAGAATAGGTTTAGAGCCATGTCAGTCCTCATAAGTAGCTCAACAACATGCTTCTCTAGATTCAAATGAATATCATCTTTGAAGTACCTTACCTCAACTCTTACGAAGAAAATGTAATGGTTCAAGATCATTTATGGCATAATCCCTTCCAAGCCCTATGAGTATATTTGCAATGAGCTTAGAAGAGATACCGGTGATTATTATATCATCCACATACAATAGAAGTAGAATCGTCTCTATAGCTCTATCACACTCAAATATGAACAATAAGGAATCTACCTTACTACACTTAAACCCAAGGTGCAAGGTGAAGTAGAAAGAGACTGAACCTATTAAACCAGAACCTAGGTGCCTGTTTAACATTATACAATGCTTTCTTGAGTAGGAAAATATGTTAGATATTGTTCATTAACAAAGCTAGGAGTTTAGATCATTGAACACTTCCTCGTGGAGATGTCCATGCAAGAAAGCATCTAATTGTCTAATGGGACATTGTAGACTAACTGCAACTAATAATACTACTCTTATTGTGGTAGCCTTGACTACTAGATGAAAGGTCTCTTCAAAGGCAGTGCCTTCAAGTTGTGAATATTCCTTTGCCACTAGCCTGGATTTGTACCTATCTATAGTACCAGGTGACTTTAATTTGGTCTTAAACACTCATTTGGAGACAAATTACATTCATGCCTGGAGTTCTTGGTATCAAAGGTCCACGTGTATTTTTTGTGCAAAAAGTCAATTTCTTCTTGCATTGTGTGGACTTGCTAGGGCTTGTTTCACAATGGTAGGTTCCATGCTCAAATTTTTCTGCCGCTAGTGAGGTGTGAGTTATGGAAATTTGCTTAGCTTTATGCCTTATGACCATGCGGTGGACCTCTACATTCTCTTCTGCACCTTCATTTTTTTTTACAAAAAGTTTCCATAGGATCAGTATGCTTAGTGTTAAGCCGATTTGAGAAGTCAACTTCCAGTTGTACATTGGGCACTTGCGCTTCATTGATGCCATCTACACTTATATTTGCAGGATTCAAATTTGTAGAGTTATCAATACTTTGCTCATCTGCTGACAGAACTTCCACATCTTGACCATCATTGTTGTCACTATGGTTATCTTCACTATCATACTATGAACTAGAGGTAGGCAATACTTGTCTAGAAGGTTCGGGTTGGTGCAATTGTTTCAGCCAAGTTGTCCAACACTTCCCTTGAAGTGATACGGTCACTTGAACTGGTATCTGGATCCTACATTGTGGAGAAAAAATCAAAGAAAGTGGGAGACATTAATTTTACACTTATTAGTAAATTCACAACCTCAATCACACTTTAAAATTTAGACATAGGGCAATGCGAGCTCATCTAATTTGATATGTCTAGTTACATACACCCTTCTGGTTTGCATAAATTCACCACCTCGATCACACTTTAAATTTTAATAGTTTTATAGACTGTCTATCTACCATTTGTTGAAAGACTTCATAGAATTCAAGGATAGAGCCAAGTATATCTATTATTATCATCCATAATGATCACATAGTATTTCATATGTTAGGAAAGACACAACAGGTGTTGGTCCCCAAAGATGACAATGTATTTTGTGTAAAGGAATCTTCTCAAATTTTATTTCTCAACTCAAAAAAAAAGTCTACAACTTTTCCCTAATTAACAGCTAGTACAAATAATGGGCACCTTATTCCAATCTTGTGTTGCTATTATGGAAAAGAGATTGTTGTCTTCTAGGTGATAAGAGTCCTCCTGCATTAGAGCCATTGGCCAGTGGTGTTCCTGACTTCTTATCCTTAAAGAAAACCAAATTCATCAAACTCAAGAGTTGCAGAATTATAGTCTTTTGCAAGTAAATGAAGATTCTTTGTGATTTTAGGGACTACTAGTATATTGTTAACTTTCAAACTTGACTAATTGAGATTTCCAACATGTGTAATTGCTAATCGCGAACCATTACCAAAATTATTTTATTTGTCCCAAGATCGTATAGATTAACTGATGTATTTGTCATGTGAGATTTTGCACCAGAATCCACATACATTGCAGAATATTCATGTTAGTTCCCAATTTCACACACAAGTATACGTGGTCAAGTAATATAGTTACTCTTAAAAAATAGATTATCAAACTCAAAGGACTTTTCAATTAAATATTTTTACTAAAGTATATTGGTCTAATTATCATATATTACTAAAAGCATGGACAAAAAAGTTGAAAGTTGAATTACAGTTTTACCCTTTCTACAAATTAAATTATTATAAAATATTTAAATATTTGATTGTGTAAATTTAATTAAATGTTAATGACTTTTAGACTTCCTAAGATTAATTCCTAATTAAATATCTAATTTATTGATATTTATCCTCTATAATCTATATGTATATAATAGTTGTAATTTTTTTTTAAAAAAATCTTTACCTAAATTTCTTTTCTTTCCCTCTTCTTATAACTTTTTCATTCATGAATAATATAATTGATGTGGATAAAGTATTATCCGTTATGATAAATAACGAAATTTAATAATTTAAAGGATGCAAATCTACAAAATGGAGACGCACATTGATAATGTCCTCTTGATTATTATAAAAGAATGACTCTAGCTTCACAAATTTAATTCATTAATGCTTAATTACATGATAAGAACTTTAGTTGTTCTTTTTACATGGTTTGCTAACTTTAATTTTTTTTTTCATATTTTTCATTTATTTATTATTATTTTCTAATTACTTATTTAACTTTTATACTTTTAATATTCATAACTCTCATCTTTTCATATTCATAACCTCCAAACATTTAAACTAAAACTTTAAGATATCTTTTGATATTCCTTCTATTCTATTTATATAAATTCAACTTCTTTATCTCATGAAACCCCTATGAAGATTATTAGGCTATTATTTTTATTCTATAGTAAAAACAGATGATGAAGACTCTTGAATTTTGATAGGATATGAAAGGAGTCGATAAAAACTCAGAGAGTTATGTACTAATTTTGTACTTATATTTTCATCTATATACATCAATCTTATAAGAATACTGTCTATATTGTATTTTTACTTAAATATTTTGTTTCTTTTTGTCTTTTTTTCACTCTTTTAGACTTCTTAATTTAGTTTTCTATGAATGTTTTATTGTCGTAAGTCTTTGAATTTTGTAATTGATACATTTTATTATTCATTATAATTATATATATATATATATATTTCCATGAGATTTTAGTCATTCTAACGTATCTATAAAAATTTTCATGAAACACACGTGCGAAGCACGTCTTCAGAAACTAGTTTATTTAAAAGTGTCAAAAGGAATGCAAGAATAGAATAATAAAATTACTTACAATAGTAGGAAAATTCTAGGGTTGTGACATGCAATGAATCTCATGTATCACATTCTTGGCTTAGAACTAATTTTAGTTGTCAAGTTACTCTATCACAGGGTTAATTGTATGAGTCAGCTATCAAACCTCTAGTCCTCTACTCCAGTTAGTTGTCTTACTAAATCATTGAACAAGGATAAACAAGTCTAATGGGTAGGGTTAATTGTATGAGTCGGCTATCAAACCTCTAGTCGTCTACTCCAGTTAGTTGTCTTACTAAATCATTGAACGGGGATAAACATGTCTAACTAGCGAGCATTTGTTTCGTGACCAAGCAAGTTGTTCGTCCGGGCGTCACTCCTGAACATAAATCACCTCACCTTAATAGATTGATCGAATTCTCTATCTTAGATTCTCTGGTCTATTTAAATTTTAAGATTAGGCAATATATTTACCTCTAGATGGTCAATCGATTTTAAGATTAGGCAATATATTTATCTCTAGATGGCCAGTCAAGAAATACTAAAATAAGGATATAAAAAAGCAGCGTGATTATTTCTACCACGTATTTGACATAGAGTAGGTATGGATTTTACTTTGTTGATGTTTGTAGTCTGCATATACTGACTGTTTTGATTACTATTTGACTGTCCAGAAGCCCTGAATCCTCTTCTCTCGAGTTAAAACTAGAGTTACCTCTCTTGTGATTGTACCTCCCTCGACCTCTACTTGTCTGTGAAGTAAGGGCCATGTTATAGTCTTGTTGGGGTACCTCTTCTTCTTCTTCTCTCATGTCAAAACTTCTAAGAGCATTGACAAATTAATTGAAGGTGGGATTGGGGGGGCTTTCCAATTGAACAGTTCTTAATGTCCTATACTTTGGGGCTAGTCCTTGGGCAAAGTTAATGACTTAGTTGTCCTCATCAACCTGTTTGTGTATGGCAGCAAGTCCATCACATATGTCTTTGAATTCTTTTAAGTACTCATCAAGTTTCTTTATTCCTAACTTAATGTTCTGCAGTTGTTGCTTAAGTTGGAACTCTTTATCCTTTGTTGCTTAAAGGTAGGCTTCCTCCAAGTATTCCCATATCTCCTTGACTGTTGAGCGGCCCACTGAGATGCATGCTCTCTTTGGTCATTGTTCCTGAGATCCAGGTTCTTATTTAAACATCTTGTCCATCCCAATTACGTTGGAATCTTTCTCTTGTCCATCAACTGCTTTTCCATTGTTATCTTTCGCTGGATTTTCAACTTCATCGGGATTCTTTTTTTAGACCAATTTAGTCACCTTCATTACTTGCATTAATTGTAGAATTTGTGTTCTTATATATGTAATAGGTAGGTTTAAGTTTGATAGGACACACAACCATAAGATGGTGCAGTGAAGAGCTGAGAAGGACAAATAGGTTGACATGAAAAAGGAAGTTGTTGGTTCTTGAACAAGTTTGGTGCAGCGTAGGTTTGTGTGTGTTAATTATCTGATACTATGTAGCAAACACACAACAAGAGAGAAGGAAGGATATTATTTCTTGGTGATAATTGCATATAATATGTATGTTACTTATACAATTAGATATGTCCACAAGTAGAATCCTTGTACAACTACAAATCTAAAGAGATACATTAGAGTTAGAATATGTTTAGAGTTAGGATACAATGTATACTACTTCTATTCTAAAGGACGAATCACCTGTTGATCTGTGATCAAAGAAAAATATACCTGAAGAATAAGATACTTATGAAAGAAAACTATATCTGAAGAATGGGATACTTTATTTCGCAACATCAATTACATAGCAACTACCACACAATTATGTATCGATCTAAAATCTAACACTTTATGGGCAACAATTACTTTATTTAATGTATCTAGTGTTAAATACAACACTTATCAATTTAAACAAGATACATAAATAGTAATGTATTGACAAATCTACTCATCTTGTAAACACAACATAATATTATAAAAGGTATGGATGATTGATCAAAGTTATTTATCTAAAATCAAATACCTTATGGGCAATCTTTACTACTTTAATATAAGGTAGGATTACACTACCTATCATTTTACTAAATATTTTAGAAATAATAATGTATCGTGAATAACATATCCATCTCGAGAAGACAAATTAAAAATTCGAACTACACAACACAATACAAGTAATTTCATATCTTTCATTATCAGAACTCATTATCTAGAAATTAAAGTTATGAATAGTAATGTTGCATGCATAATTTTATGGGAATGATATATAAATACATAAAAACTAATACATATAAATCCAACTGTCATGACTCCAACCATCATGATTGGCACCCACACTACCACTACTACGATCCAAATCAAGCAACTAACCAAAAACTAAGGCATTAAATTACGGAAGCAACTTAAATACTAAGAAAATAAATAGAGTTACCATAAACTCTTAACAAAATTCTATCAACTAAAACAAATGCAAAAAAATTAACCTAGAACCTGAAAGTTAATGTACCAAAACATCTAAATTCAGCAAGTCTAAAGAAGAAGGGATAAACCCCGAACTAATGACTAATTAACTACTAGAAACTCTAAGTTTGAAATGTGTACATTGAAGAAAGGAGAACTCATGGGAACCCGGAAGAATTGGCTCACCCTTGAATTTGAACGATCACATATCTTCAAGACGATGTCTTTCAATAGCCTCTTGAAGATGCCCCGTTCTAAAAAAAGTAAGAGCAAGTGCAAAATTAGTACACAACTATAGTCTACTGGTAGGATCACGTGGCTATCCCACTAAGAGCAACGTAGCAAGTCAAAAAACATTATAATTACATACATATATATCAGCATATAGAATAATATTAACATTTACGAGCAATGATCAATTTCTCATTTCTCAATATGTACAATTATGTCAAGTGATTCGTCCTCTCATGGAATCCAAACCCAAACTGTTAGCATACTGGAATTCGATCTCATAATTATGACGGAACGTGGAAATCCATACCTATTTTTATGCCGAAACATGGCTATTCGATCCCAATTAGTTATGCCGGAACATGACAATTTGATCCATGAACACACGACTATCACAAACACAAGTATACTTTCACGTCATACAATCAAGAAGTGATTCATGACATATAACCACTTGTCTGTCTCATTTACAACAAGTGTGATCAATAATGCAACATTCATATACATACAAGTATCACAATGAAGCAAGACAAACATACATCACACAATCATAGAATCACAACCATCACCTACCTCGAAACAAGTTTGAAACCCTAAGAATCTTGATCATTTCCTTTCCGAATTTGTTATGTTTGTTCTTGGTCTACAAACAATCATAATAACATGGAAATCAACAAACAATCACTAATTATCTGAAAATACTACAATTTTATAAACCCTAGATCATACCCATAAATATCCCAAGTATCCAATTTAGGGTTGTTTCCACCGTAGAATCTCTATCAAAACCCTTCCCGGTCAATAATTATCCATCCTATCACATTTTATGGATCAAAAAATGGATTCGGGAGTGAAAAACTTACCTTTAGCCTCAAGAATGGTGAAAAACGAGGAGTCACATGGGTTCATTTCAAAAAGTCAAAAAGTGCACAATAAGGTCGTTTAGGGGTTTATTAACGACCTTAAGTCGCGTCGAGCCCGCCACAGCGACCCTCACCCCCGCTGTAGCGACTTCGCTAGAGCGAAAAAATTTCCCGCTAGCGCGGGTTAGAGAAACAGAGAGCTAATAAAAAAATTCCAAAATTCTCATTTCATAACACACCTCTAACCAACGACACTCAGAAAATACCTTCGCGCTAAGATCGATTCCAAAACTCTACTCACCCAAATTTAATTTCGTAAAGTTGTGCAGATTCCTTAATGAGTTATATATCCCCTCATGTAATCAAAATTAAAAATAATTCACCCGATTGCTATCATATTTCCCTACACCTTAATGACTCCGATTTTGTCCAAATTCTGGACTAGGTTGGAAAATTTCAAGTTACTGCCAAAAAGTTTTCCGACCCAAAATTTTCTCCCTTTGGCTTTACCATAGCGAAAAAATTCGGTCGTTACACCAACCAATTGTTCTATAAATATCGTGTTCTTATACTTTTTCATTTTCTTTTACTCTACACAAGCAACGAGAGTTTGAATTTGACATTTAGTATACAAGCATATAGTTAATGTCGATAGAGGGGGAAAGTGTCATAGAGGAAGCATGGCACGAAAGGAGAGGCTGAGAGCCCTCAAAGAAGCTCATAACTTGATAATGATAGTATTAAGACTAGCAAAGATATTCATGATGTATCTTTTCAAAACTTTTGATAATTTTGAATCAAAATAGAAAGGACCTTCAATGGACTAGGATAAGAATTTTAAATCTCAAAATTTTCAAAAATTTTGAATCAAAATTGAAAAAATTAACATGAACTAAAAAAAGAATCTTGAATCTCAACATTTTCGACAATCTTAAAACAAAGTTCAATGATCTTCGATGAACTTGAAGATTCAAAAGAAATTCGTTTGTCAAATAACAATTTCATCACTTTTGTATCCTTCATAACTTGCCTCGCTAACCCAAAATTTGGATAAATTTTTTTGAATCAAATCTGAAAAGTTTCTTCGGTGAAAAAGTGAAAGTAAATCGAAATTTTAAATTTCTTAGTTTTGTTGGGATTTTCCTATATATGATTGAGAGTAAGAAGAAACATAAGAGTAATTCATAAGATTTAATTTGATATTAGATTTTATTCTATTTTTTAGCATAACAAATTGATAGTTATTGTATCAAAATTAATGTATGTGGATGGTGACTTATTTATCCGAAAAATATAAAATTTAAAGGATTATTGTAATTACAAAAAGAGTAGAGATAGAATGTAATTTTTTTCCTTACACTGTGGGATTCTTTAAAATTTATACTTTTTATGTTAAAATACTGCACTAGCGACCTAACTATTAACTACACCTGACAATATTTTTTGAAGACTATTTTACGTCGTACAAAACACATCCAAATAAAAATTAACAAATTGGATAATATATGAACAACTTAAATGTTTATCCAAACATTTTTTTTTATAGAAACATTTTCATATCAATATTATTATTATACCTTGCTACACATGGAAAAACCATTTCCCACATATTTCCTTTGCAAATGTGGTAATACTTTCCAAACTATCCCCTTCAAGAATTCAAAATAACTATAAAAGAAATGAATATTTTCTTTCTTACCAATCACCCTTTTATAGATAAAAGAAATTAAGAGGTAAGAGAAGTAAGGTAAAAAAATGGGTAGAGGAAAATTGAGAACGATTATAAATAATTATTCGATCAAGTTTATTCATAAGTGATGTTAATTAGTCTGTTAGTCTATTACCTCTGCCTTCTCTTAGGTCCTATTTATATTGTATCAATACATTATTATTCGTGTTAAAAAAGAAGGTTTCTTCACCAATAATATGGTTTCTAGGTTTAAACAAAATAAGTGTCACGATTCAAAAGTCGAGGGTCATAATAGTACAAACCTTCGGAACCCAGAAATGGTATGTAAGACAAAATAAATAATACATATGATACTTCCGAAAGGAAGTCAGGCGACAATCGATAAGAAAAAATGAAAAAAAAAATTCAAAACTTGATAGCAAAAGTATAGAGCGAATCTAATACATTCTAGATTCTGAAATATATCTCAAGTCTTTGAAAATAAATTAAGGACTATAAATGAAATAAGAAAACTAATGGCAATCCGAAAAAAAAGGATCTCACCACAACTCCAAAAGAGTAGAAATCACTAGATCCAATCAACCACTATGAAGATCACCCTAACTAGGATCTGCTTCAAAAGGGTTACAGAAGTAGGGATGAGAACAATACAAATGTACATAATAGTTTAGACCGATTGAGTATAAGCAACTAAACATACTTAAGAAATAAAATATAAAAAGCTTCCACCTATATGTACAAAAGTCCCATTTCAGCATCAGTGCCGCCAATTTATATAATAATGGAGCGAATAAAGTAAACACAAAAGGTATAGATAATACTCATATTAACATATAAGCATGAAACACAACACTACAAAACTGGTCAATGCGATGCAATGAGATGATGGAATGATGTGGTGAAACTAAGGTTGTCACAGAACCAGTCGTATACACCTTGTCAAGCTTTAGCTTTAAGAAAATGTCTCTGGGGGACTATTAGACCACAATCCATATACCAATATAATAATCTTAATATCTCATAATCTTACCACCTAACTGGTGATCATGGATATAAGTAAGGTGTCACATTTTATTTTCTAAAAAGACAAAATTTTCTCCACTTTCTTATATCTCCATAAACAATGATATGTTGCATAAGGATAAATGAATCACAACACATACAATACAAGGCATAATCAGTTCGTCGAAGATTTCAAATAGTATCAAGTTTCCAAACTCAGCAAGTCATGAAACATGTCCTCAAATGATAGGCATAGTGGAGGAATCCATTTGAAATCAGGTTTTACCAATTAGAAAATATTTCTTTCATTTTTAAAGTGTTCAAAAATCAACTCAAGCCTCTAACTTGCGCATCTCAATGCCAAATATAAAAATAGACCACAAAGCCCCTCCCTCGAGCATATACTCAAATATCAAATGTTTACTGCAACGTAAAGATATCACACAAGCCTTTACACAGTCTAAGTATCACAAATAGGCAACATACGAACTAAATAAGGAGGTCAACACTTTACCAACTTTTAAGACTCAATAGTAATACTCATTTCATATTTTATTTTTAAAGAAATTAATTACTCATATCAATCTAAAAGATGGATAGACAAACCTACCTCGAAGGTCAAACATCACTCGAGAAACTCTATCAGAACACTTCCTCAACCACCCAATCACTATAATAATCCACAACTATCAGAATGAAAATAGTTCATCAAAAAGACTCCAATGATAACCATTTTGATAGGATTTGAAACTAAAATCACTTCAGAAATCAAAAGGGTAAAATAATTTTTTTAGTTGAAAATTAAGTTTACCAAGTCAAGACGAGTTTGTGGTTTAAACCCCATTAAAACAAGCAAGAATCGATCTCCAAATTACAAAAATACTAGTTTTCAAACTTAAAGGGATAAACCCCCAAAACCCACATTAAAATCAAACTTTCAGGATATTTTGGAAGATAAAAGTTGAAGGAATCGATAAAGAATACCTAAAGGCACTTACCCAATCGAATCTCCACAATAAATCCCTCAAAAATCTCTTCTCCTAAGCTCTCAAAAGAGTGAAGAATGGGAGGAATACCCATGTAACATTGTTTAGGTCTATAAAATAATATTCCCGAACGACCTTCTAGACCGTTAAGGCTCGCAAACATGGGAACATTTTAGTGATCAGTGGAAACAAATTTTTTGGAGCATTGTTCACCCGTTAATACGCCTCAAACACATCGATCCACTCTTCCAAAATGTGCTACAGACCCACGAATGTAGTCCTCTTGCACCAGGCACCAAAATATACGGATAAAGCTTAAGTAGAAGTCTCCTATCAGGCCCAAGAAATTGTTTGGATTTTGATAAAATAAATTGTACATGCTACTCCACTAGATTAGACATTTTAGACTCAATGGAATATTTGAATTTTTAAAAGAGTATAAATAATATAATAACCCTCCTAGACCACTCTTAAGGTGTCACGCCCCGAGCCTACACCCTGGACGTGGCCGACACTTGATGACCATTGTTGGCCTCGAGCAGATCCTTGGTCTGGCTTACTTAACTCAGAGGAAGACTTGACTCAATGCAATAGTCTCATTAAACAACTTGAAGTAAATAAATTGGTCAAAAAATACACTTAAGTCTCATAGCAAAAATGCCAACAATAAAAAAATGAGAGACTCAATACTAAAATGTCTGAATGTCTATGAAGCCTCTATAATACTAAAATGGATGTAGGGACAGACTCCACAACATCCAATAAAAAGAAAGAATGAAAAACAAATAAATGTGTCCTCCAGAATGCAAGGAGGCTCACCACTGACTCCGAGTTCTCAGAAGGATCAACGAGGCATTGGGTGACGTTGATCCTGATTACCTACGTCTCCATCATGATATGATGCAGGTCAACTTGCATCAGTGCATTAAATGTACGAATATGCGAGTTGAATACTAAAATGACTTAAGCTTGAGAGAGTAAGAAGGAATACTTACTTTGGCTCTGCTCAACTAATGAATAACATCACTCAATAAAACTGACTCATTTCAATATAATGCAATTTAAAGACAAGTGCAATATAAAGAAAAGATGTTTGAAACATGTTGTAAATTCTGAATGTATACAAGGATACAAATAACTTTGATATGTATGTAACAATACAAATGAATTGATGTATATATATAAATACATTTAACTTCTCTAGGTGTTTCTCTAACCAACAACCATCACTTAAGAGCTACAGTGATGATACAACAATCTACCTCACGCTGTCAGCGCATCCTATACCCGGCCAAAGGTATAATACTTGAACTGCCTAATGGATCCACTAGTCTACTGTGAAAAGATTTCATCTAAAAAGTATGATCCTTTTTCACCCATTGTGACTACAAGGTTTATAGGGGTTGTGAGTTGTCTAAAATCTCCCTCATATCGGTGCTCAATACTAATCTCAAAATATACTGACTCTTACGTTTTAAAAACATATTGATTATGTGATTTGATTAGTGCTCAAAATACTTAGCTCAAAGGCTATCTTGGAAATCTCAATTTCCCTACTTGCTCCATTTAGAAAGTATTTTTATTTAACTTAAAACTAGCCGGAAGGCTCCTTGGAAATCTCAGTTTTCCTTTTTTTTTAAATGTGAAAACATTTTAAGTTCCTTTGGGATACTTGGTTCCCATAAAATGCTTTGAAGGAATACTTTACTTTACTCAAAATTGACTTGAGCTTAAGTCTTAAAACGACAGATAGAACGTTTTTGAAAGACTTCTAAAACTTGAAATAAACTTCTTCTTCTCATATTAGTCCTTACATAACCTAATCTTTAAGTCTTAAAACAAGTTTAAAGTATTTGCAAAAGACTTATTGAAAGGACTTAAGGAATTCTCTAGACTTGGTTCTAACTTTTCCTTGAATTTGAAGTTATGAATTCAACGTTGTAAATTCTTGTTTTTGGATGATTTCTATACGATTAGGGGTTATTTAGAGTAGTAAGAATCATTAGAAAGTGTTAAAACACCTTAGAAGGGATTATTCGGACTAAGTTACAAAAATTGGGTGGAAAACGCCGATTTGGGCGCGTCCTAGGCGCGTCGTGCCAGGACTCAAGTTCAGAGGCCTAATTTGGCGCACTACAGGCGCGCCGCCCCAGGCCTTCTGGCACAAATGGAGTGCGTCGCGCCAGGCTTTGCCCAGACAATTTCTTAACTCATTTTTCAACTCTAAACCTCCATAGTTCTTTTCCCAAACTCTTAGAATCATTAGTACCTTCAATACCCAATAAATTTAACTCTAAAAACAACTCGGAATTACGAATCAATTAAACATTAGGCATTCAAACAACTCAATCAATAAGGATTCAACAATGTTCTTCAAGAACTTCACTATTCTCATTCAACCAAATCAAAAATCACTGATTCGAAACAAGTTTGGTGTGTGGGTGAACTGATGCAACACTAAGAAATCTCACATACCTTGATAGGGATCACACGCGACGAATTTCACTTGCAAATCTTAACGTTTGTAGCGATTTCTTGACTTTTCTCCCTTTCCTTCTTCTTTTCTCTCTTCTCCAAGCCCTAAGCATGATTTTTATTTTCCAAAACTGAATTAAGACTTGTTTTTACCCTTATAAACCCCTAAAATGAAACAGAAAATTAATTGTAGAAAAGATTAGTTTGCCCTTTCTTAAATTCGGATTTGGACTTTCCTTACTTCAATAGCCAACTCCCTCATACTATATTGAAAATGCGCTAACTCGGCGGTATTGGAAATATGTCTCCAAGAGCTTTCCAACCATATCAAGAACTACCTTTAACTCATCATGATCTAGATGTTATGGCCGTTTGAAAATGACCAAAACTAACTTTCTTAACTTAGTCAATTTTCCAGATTTTCCCCTTTCTTTCCAAAAATAAATACTTTTAGTTTCTTAGCTTATTCTTAGTCATTTCAAATTGTGTGATGTTACATAAAGCTTAAAGCTCAACTTCTCACTCGAACGTCAATAACTCAACCTTAGGACGTGGAAACCTTACCAAAAACCTTACTAACTCAAATTTGGCATTCCACGTTCGATAGAACTGACAAAATTTCTATGTGACGCTCGATGTCATTCCCTGAGCCTACACCCTGAACGTGGTTGGCACCAAATGATCATTTTTGGCCTTGAGTGAACCCTTAGTCTGGCTTACTTAACTCAGCGGAAGACTTAACTCATTTATAAAACAAGAACATCTCATAAATAACTTAGATTAAAGTCTTAGAGCCTGTTTGGCTCAGCTTAAAAGTTGGTCAAACTGACTTAAAAGCTGGTTTTTGACTTATTTAACTGTTTGGCAATACTCAAAATAACTTATTTTAAGTTTAAAAAAACTTATTTTAAGCCAAAAGTTAAAAGTTGGGGTAGGGGTGCTTTTTTTTTTTTAAGCTTATAAGCTATTTTAAGTTGACCACATTTTTATCTTTTTGCCCTTAATATTTTTATACAATCTCCAAATTACCCATATAACCCTAACATCTCTTTCTTCCATTTTTCCCTTTTCACGTTTGGCATAACAACTTCAGCACTTTTATCCAAACGCATAACTGCTTATTTTAAAAATAAGTTTCAGCACTTTCAAAAGTATTTTTTTAAAGCTGCTTTTATTAAGCCCATCCAAACGGGCCCTTAGCCAAATGGCACTTAAGTGTCAACATATAACATATGAAATAAAAGAGACTCAACTCAACTAACTAACTATCCGTCTACAAAACCTCTAAAAATATAATGATGAATGTTGGGACAAATCCCACAACATTCAATAAATGAAAGACTAAAAAATAATAATAAGGATCCTCCAAAATGCAAGGAGGCTCAACACTGACTTTGAGTGCTCAAACTGGATCAAGGAGACGCTGGATGCTAATCCTAGTTACTTGCATCTGCATCATAAGACGATGTAGGCCAACTGACATCAGTATAATGAATGTACTAGTATGCGATTTGGAATGCTAAACAACAACTTAAGCTTGAGAATTAGATGAATTTATCTTTGCTCTACTCAACTTAATGTGTGTGTGTGTGTATGTATATATATATATATGTATATAAAGCAATTTAAAACATATGTGATATATAAATCTTTGTAAAACAGTAAGACAACTTAGTTTATTAAAGAAAATACAATAACAAACCCAACTTTACTTATATATGAAGGTAATATAGTTCTATGAGAGATTCTCTAACCGACAACCACCATTATGAGCCTATGTGGTGATATAACGTCTTGCTCATGCTTTTAGAATTGTTCTATACTTTATTGTCGCATAGAATTACTTAACTTAGTGGATCCACTAGCTTAACTTACGTGATCATCTAAAAAGTATGATCTGTTAATACCCATGATGGATACATAGTTTTCATGGAGACTTGAGTTAATACGAACTTTCATCCCCACATCGGTGCTCAATACTACTCCCAAAATATACTCTAGGAAACTTTAAGAACTCAGTTTGACTTGCTTCTTAACTTTTAGACTTGACTCTTAACTTCTCTAACTTTAATCTTAACTTACCTTGAATTGGATTATGGATTCAAGGTTCATGATCTCATGTTTATAGATGATTTCATGATATTTAGATGTACCTTAGAGTGTCGGAATCAACTAATAAATGTGGGTACATCATTTAGGAACTAGTACGAACAGATAGGAAAAGAATGGGGTCTCCACGGAACTCTGGCGCTCTGAGAGGCGCGGGGCGCCAGAGCCTAACGGAAAGTCATTGTCCTTAGGCGCTCTGACTGGCACGGCACCCCAGGGTCTGTCAGAAAGGATTTCAGACTTTTCTTCACTGATTTTTATCTCTAAACCTCCTAAACTTCCATGTATCTTTCCCCAAACACTTAGGATCACTAATACTCGCAATACCCAATAGATTCAACTCGAAAAACAATACGGAAACACGAATCAAATCAACTACAACTCAACCAACAAAGATTACACAATTGTTCATCAAGAACATCAATATTCATTATTCAATCTAATCAAACTCGTTGAATTAAACATGTTGGTGTGTGGGTGAATGAACCCAACATCTAAAGATCTCACGTACCTTATAGGAATCACCCCCGACTAATTTCACTCGAAGATCTTAGCGTTCTTGATATTTTCTCCATTCTTCTTTTTCTTTTCTCTTTTCTCTCAAGCCCTAAGATATTCCAATTTTCTAAAAACTAACTTAAGTCTTAATTTTACCCCTAACAAACCCTTAAAACGGATTAGGAAATAATTGGGTGAAAAGACTACTCTACCCCTGCAAAAATCCAGATTGGACTTTCCTCAATCCAACAATCCAACTTCCAAAAGGCATATCTCCCTCATACGACATCGAAATCAAGAAAACTCGGTACTGTTGGAAAGACCTTTTGAGGAGGGACATACGGCCCATTCCTGTCGTTTCTATTAACATAGTTGCCCCTTTTAAAATTGTTGTCGCGGTTGTAGTTTCCATCTCGGACATAATGAACCTCACGATTGTAGTTACGATAGTTCCGACCTTAGTTCCCTTGACCTTGGCGCCAGTTATCCTAATTTGAGCCTTGGGTGCTTGGTCGGAAACTCCCCGTCTGCTCATTTACTACATATGTGTCCTCCGCATAATAGCATTCCTCATTAGGAGGTGGTGGTTTAGCCAAATAGTTGACTGCATTTATCTTTTCTGCACCCCCAGTGACATGTTTTAGTACCAACCCAAGCTCGGTTCTCATCTGAGCCATTTCTTCACGAATCTCATCTGTGGCTAGGTTGTGAGTGGACTGCACTGCGAAGGTGTTTCTCCTTGTATCAGACTTCCTAGTACTCCAAGCTTTGTTATTCCGGGAGATTTTCTCTAATTTTTCAGCGATCTCAGCATAAGGACACTCTCCATAAGATCCACCTGCTATAGTGTCCAACACAGCTTTATTGTTATCATCCTGTCCCCGATAGAAGTATTTCTTCAGTGACTCGTCATCTACACGGTGATTTGGAACACTTCTCAAGAATGAGGTAAATATATCCCAAGAACTACTAACTGACTCTCCTGGTAGTGCCACAAAGTTATTCACCCTGTCTTTGTGGTTTAGTTTCTTGGAGACCGTATAGTAGCGTGCTAAGAAGACATTCCTTAATTGGTTCCAAGTGAAGATTGAGTTGTATGGGTGCTCAGTGAACCACAAAGCAGCCTCTCCCGTCAGTGAGAGAGGAAACACTCTGAGACCTATTACATCTAAATCTAAATCAGGCCACCCTACACAACTTTTACACACTGCCCTTACCTTAGCTATATGGACATGTGGATCCTCAGAAGGTAGCCCTGAAAACAAACCTCTGGCAGTGAGCATTTGCATCAGGCTACTAGTTACCACAAAAGTATGGCCTGTGGGTAGAGGAGGCAAAACCAGTGGCCCATCGGAGTCTGCTATGTTATCATAGCCTCTGTAGTATGCCTGGGGCCGTGGAGCGGGATTTTGTCCCCTCTGTTGGTGTTCACCCGGAGCATCGGGTAACAACTGACCATGAACATCAACCGGAGCTGGGATGTTCTGGTTCGGATCATCATCATTTATTCCCAAGTTTCGATTCATATTGCGCAATGTACGCTCTAATTCGTGATCATAGGGAAACGAGGGTTCTCTTCCTCTCCGTGTATTTGGCATAAAAGGAGGATAATTCTAAAAAAAAATCAAAAACAATAAAACAAAGTAAAATCAAGAAAATATCAACTAAACTATAGTAATAAGTTCAAGTTAATCTAAAAGCTATGATCCCCGGCAGCGGCGCCAAAATTTGATACGCTCAAACTTACTTCTCAAATAAGAAGTAAAGCGGTCGTGTCAAGTAAATAACCCAACTAGTAAGGTTGGGATCGTTCCCACGAGGAAAATAGTCTAGACTTAACTTCAACCTGTTATTACTATTGTTTGGTTAATGAATTCCTTGGAAAGTAAAAACAATAAAAAGGGGGGTTTCTATTTCTAAACGAATGAAAATAACTAACGCAATTGAAAGAGACACTTAACAGCTTTGAATGTTGGATTTTAATCAATTAATCAAAGTAACTAGGGTTTACGTGTTCCCCACAGGTTCATAACTTGATAATTCTAACTATAACAATTCTTTCCTAGTATCTTGCATGTAAAGTGATAAGTTATGTATTTCTAAATCCTTGGTCCGGCATCTAGAAAATCTCACTCCGCACCTTGGTCCGGCTACGTGTGTTGTTTTCCTAACCCTTATCTTTACCTCATATTAAGCATCGTATTCGATATTTGACTAAGTTATTACCTCGTACCAATCAATACTAGCCTATTAGATAGTATACACTAAATCTATGTTAATAATTATTTTCCTATTATCTACCTCCTTGGTCCGGCAAGTAGCATTAAGGCGAGTTCTAACGTTGGCCATCCGTTAAAAAGACTTCTAAACGAAAGAATTATTAATACATGCAAGACACCATTCTAGAATTGTTATTTTAGTTAGGTTTTATCTCAGTATTTCCCTATGGTTCCCACAACCCTAGTTATGGCGTTTAGTTACTCATAGTCATAATCACAATATTCAAATATATTAAATAAGAATTCATGTACTTACTTCAATGAGAAAGAGTAAAATCCGAAAGTTTGTTTGATTAATCACCAATAATCACTTGCAAGAATCTCAAAGTAATCAATAATCTCACAAAAAGTCTAATGATTATCAAGAATCTCATACTAATACACAAAGTCTAATAATATGATGTCTAACAATCCAGAGTCAAACTATTCGCTGTCTAACCTCAAAAACAAGGTTTTTTGAACTATTTATAAAAAATAAAAAACCTAATTAAACAAGGACTCTATTTGCTGGAAATCTGCCAAAACGCGGCTGAGTCGACGGACCTCGCGACGGATCATCGTGGCCACCACGGACCGTCATGGACTCCGTCGTCCCAGACTTGTGCAATTTCTTCTGCTGCTCTCTTCATTACCCTCGACAGCAAGTATGACGGACCGTCATAGGCACAACGGTCCGTCGGGGTCTTCGTTCCAAAACACTTCAACTCTTGGAATATGGGTACTGGGACTACTTCTCTGAACTTCATGACGAACCTGCAGGACGGACCTCCATAGACACGAAGGACCGCCACAAACTTCGTAATACCGTAAAACCACGGTATATCAACACCCTCAACTTAAATTCGTTGTTTGTCGTCAAGCGACGCACTATGACTCAATACACGATCTTTGTACAATAGTATCCATGTTTTATCCTTTGCAATCATTTGGCTATCAATCCCGATTAATCTCATCAAATCTATGCATGCTATAACTATTAGGCTTGAATTATGTGGGATCAGAACATGACACACACTCACCATGCACTAACACCTATCCTCTTCAACTTCTCACCGAGGTGCTAACAATTCTGGTATTGCAACTACTGTCCTCACTTTAAAACAAAATCCTCATTTTTCACACAGTGATTTCAGTTTGAGTATAAGGATTACTTTTCAACACTCGCTCTCATAACAAAGTCACACTCATTCATACCAGTTGCCATAAGCTTGCCCTTATTTTCACTGCCTTAAGTTCGCTATACAACCCTTAGGATCACGATAGGACTTTCTTGGCTTGTAACATAGTCTCAGGGTCAGGTAGGGTATATTTAGGTATACTTTAGTGACTTTTTGACCTCCTTGACATATCGTCTAAACCTTCTACTTTCTATCATTTAATCTTGCCCAGTTTCTCATATTCTTTCACCTAGCTATTTTCTCTTCTTTTTTCATTTGTGTAAGTGACTCTCTTCTTTTCTTGCTTGTATTTCTTGTATATTTTTATTTTTCTTTACTTTTCTTTCAACTAATTCTTGAGTCACTTTACTTTTGTTATTTCTCTCTCTTTGTTCTTTCAACCCCACTTTCCAGAGCATTCCTCATAATAGCCACCCTCAACTCATGGCTTTGCCATGAGTCAAGGTACACAATACCCAAAGTTGGGTCAGGGCCATAACGAAGGTTGTTTACTGCATTAGCCACCCTCAACCTATGCTTTTGGCATAAGCTGAGGTGCACATGTCCAAGGAGGGACCAGGGCCAACACATTGTTCCCAGAAAAAATCAGTTGGGGTGAAAAAGAAAGGTCTAATTTAAGCTCATATCATTTGGATCAAAGAAGGATAAATTTCATTTGGTTTTTTTTATTTAGGCTAGAAATGGGCTATATTGAATAAGGTCATATGATCCTTTCCTAATTGTCTATTACAACTTACTTTCAGCAGGACTAACCAGGCAAGTTCTAGCTCAGTACCAATAGTGAACTTATTCCAATTTTCCTCACACTCACTTGACATCTCCTCACTATACCAGATTATCAGACACCTAGTTCGAATTTAAGACTTAGGGTAATGAAATGGTGTAACTCTATGTCATGCTTAGAGCCACACATTTATCAGTTACTATGCCTAGTCATGTATCATTTCCCAGTTTATCAGGATATCATTTTAGCCATCATGCTCCAGAATTAAACTATGTACAAAAGATATAAACATGCCGGTTCAACAGAAAAAGTAATCAGTCTTTTGGGGAAAAAGAACACAGGCAAAAAAACCCTAAAAGAGGATAGTGATTGGGCTACTCAGACTTCACCCTAACACTCACTTTCCATTTACCCCACCCCCAACAAAAAAAAACATGCAATTGTCCCCAATGCATAAAAATTTAAATACTAGAATGGTAGGTGAAGCAAACCTGTGGCGCAAAGCGCCGTCGATCAGCAAGTTGGTGGGTCCGGTTCCCCGGAACCCACGTCCTCTGTAATATGGACACCCTCAGTGGTGTCCTCAACAACAACCGCACCATCAGTAGTGCCTCCTTCTATCTCCACAGTGCGGGAGCTAGACGCCCCAGCCGCTAACTCTGATGCTCTCATCTGGTGCGCCTCCTCCTCAGCAAGTGAGGCTCTCCTCGCAGCCTCCATCTCTCGGCGCTCCTTCTTCCATGCTCGCGCCTCTTCTTCTGCTCGACCCCTTCGCCTCTTGGCATGCTCTCGACCGGAAGGTGGTGGAATCTTTGAGGTGGAGAATAGGGCCGCTAGCACTGTGTCCTCAGCAGGCTCGACAGAAGGGGCCTCAGACTCCGGCACCCTAGCCTCTAAGATCGTGTCGATATATGCACGAAGACTGTCAACTGCAGCCTGAAGAGTCGACACATCCACCAGAGGGGTTGGTCGGGCTAGCACCCTCAACTCAAATGCGTCCAAGCGCTGGTTAACCTTTGCGATCTTCCGCTCTGTATATGTACCATTTTTCGCTCTAGGCGCTCTTCTAACTCAGTAATAGACTTCTGCATCCACGGCTAGATATGATGCAGAAGTGTAGCCATTTGCGCCTCTAATTTTTGGACCCTAACAAGCGAGACCAGTGCCGGTAGAGGGGCTGTGCGAGAGGAGCTGTGCGAGAGGAGCTCGGGGCAGTGCTACTACCCGGGATAGACTCAACCGGGGTAGTGTCAGTGGACGTCGCCTGTGTAGCCGTGCGGGCCTGGGCTACCGTATCAGCAAGATCATCAGTAAGTGGGGGGAGCTCTGGACGGGGCCCTCTACATGGAGCCAAATCATTGGACTCGTCTCTGATGAGGCCGACATCAACAGTGTCGTGCGGGGTCTTAAGCTGATCTACGTGCCATATGGGCACACCTGCGGACCTGCATAGAGCAAAGATCATGCACGGGAAAGGGTAAGTAGTAGTGACCTTGAATGCCCTCTCGTGCATGACTGCCTGTAGAAGCCACGCGAAGTCCACCTCGAACCCAGCAATCATCGCCGACATCAACACTGCTCGATCCCATGTAACGATATTATAAGCAGCTGTGGGGGAAAGGCAGTGACGGACAAGCAGCCACAAGAACTTCGCCGTGAAAGTGAGGTGGCCTTCTTGTTGGCCCCCTTTGGCTCAGTCACCCAGTCGGCACCCTCTCCATCAACTGACAGGTGCAGGGTCATCCACCTCTTGGTGGTCTCTCTCAGTGATGGCTCGCGCAGGAACGGGCCATCTTTAACTATCTGCCAGCGGTAGTCAAACTTGGCAGTGAGGGGGGTTCGAGTAGCATCAACACCCTCGCCGTATAGAAATCGGCGGATGGCAGGCATGGAAATGTCAAACTATATGCCCCGTAGTCGGACCTGCTCCAATGGGGTCTGTTTAGCGGGGGCAGCCCGCCTATCTATCTGCGATCGGAGAGTCGCTACGTAAGATGCGTAGAACTCTCAGACCATTTCTTCACTATAACGTCCCAATGGACGTGTTGTCCACTCCAAGCGATGCCTGGTGAAGAGATTGTGGGTCTCAGGCATCATCGAAAGGCTCCCTGTAAGGACCCGCCGCTCCAAGGTGAGTGTTCGAGTCATCACTCCTTTATCAGTCAGGAACTTGGCGTCGGAGTAGACTTGAAATTGCCCGTCGACACACCACTGGTTGGGCTGGTCAGTGGCTGGAGTGGGGACCTGAGATGGTGAGCCTAAGGTAGATTCTGAGCGGTCAGCCTCATCAGACGAGGCCGACGCTGCAGCGGTGGCGGGTGCGGGAACCTCAGCAGAGCCGGAGGCTTCCTCGGACTAGGATACTCCTAAGGAGCCAGACGCTCCTTCTTCATTTGTGGCTGACCCTGAGGGTGTGCCGGTCAGTGTGCATTCCATATCAGACTGGGAGGCAGTGACTACGTCGAACGTCACCTTTTTGGGTGTGGCTCTGGGGGCACGTGCAGCACGGGAAGGGGTGGATGTGCCTGGGGGCACATACGCGGGTTCACGCTCATCATCCGAGCCAATGACCATGCGGGCAGACGGGGCGACAGACTTCGATCGCCCGCGTGCGTAGATTCGGTCTTGCTTAGGTGCCATAGTAGATAGTACCTGTAAAGGATCAGTATTAGTATGAGTAGTGGCAAACAAGACAAGCAAAACCACAAAAACAATTAAAATAGTATGTCATTACTATGGTAATAGGGACACACGACGGGCCTGGTGACGGCTCGTCGTGACTATGACGGACCGTCATGGGGTCCGTCATGTTTTACTTAAACTATGTATATACGGAGAACCCTGAAGGAGAGTCTCTGACTAGTATGACGGGATGTGCAGGACGGACCGTCACAGGTACGACGGTCCGTCGTAGGACACTTTAAAAAAATATGGAGACCCTTAGGAGAGGGGTCTCTGACCGTCATAACGGTCATGCAGGACGGACCGTCGTGGGTATGACGGTCCGTCACATGTGTCCATTGAAGGACACTTAGAAAAGGAAGGAGAGACCCTTAGGAAAGCGGTCTCTGACCATCATAACGGTCATGCAGGACGGACCATCGTGGGTATGACGATCCGTCACATGTGTCCGTTGAAGGACACTTAGAAAAAGAAGGAGAGACCCTTAGGAGAGGGGTCTCTGACCATCATAACGGTCATGCAGGACGGAACGTCGTGGGTACGACGGTCCGTTACATGTGTCCGTTAAAGGACACTTGGAAAAATGGAGAGAGACCCTGAGAAACAGGGTCTCTGACAACCAAGACGGTTGTGCAGGACGAACTGTCGTAAAGACGACGGTTCGTCACATGTGTCCGTTGGAACAGGGTGCTAGGGCTTTTGGAACGGACCCCTACGACGGTCCGTCGTGAGCACGACGGTCCGTCGTCGGGGTCTCGTTCTGTAGATCAGTGACAGAACTGGCGTACCCCATTCAACCCCGATGAACCCACATCGAACTTGTAGTGTTATGGACCTACATTTGTCTAACCCAACTACCTAGGAAACTAGTAATGCGAAAGCACCTATGTCTAGGGTTGTAAACATGGCAATTTCGAACATGTTTAACCTAGGTTTGACAGACTCTTATATAAAAGAAACGAACATATCACGAACAACTAAGCTAATACTAATTAATAAACAAAAATGCAAGATAAATGAGTAGAAATTAGAGACACATACCTTAGAATTGGAGAAAAACAAGATGGGCAAGTACTCGGTGACCAAGAAGACACCCACAACAGCAACTCCGACTAGTAGATTATCACTTTTAGAGCTTTGGAGAATTGTGGGGTGAGCAATGATCGAGGGAGAGAATGTGGAAGTTGAAAAGAGAGGGAAATGGGGGGAATAATGAAGGAATGGGGTGAAATGAGGGGTTGGGGAGTTTAAATGGTGAAATTTTTATAATAAACTCCAACCGGGTCGGGTCGGGTACGCCTCATTAACCACGCGACGGTTCCCCGACGACGGTCCGTCGCAGTTGTGACGACCCGTCATTGGTTCCGTCGCGTGTGCCCTAGTTTGAAAATAACAAAAAGATGTACCTGGTACGATGGAGGCATACGACGGTCCGTCGCTGTATCCGTCAGTGACTGCTGCAGAGTAATTTTCTATAGAATTTCCTGGTGATGTGCCTGCAAATTTAAAAACCCATTAGTAGAAAAATGCTACCATTACTAAAAAGACTAAAAGTATTGGGTTGCTTCCCAACAAGCTCCTGATTTAAAGTCGCGTCACGACTGGGGACACTTGATTACTCAGCCTTCATCAAGATGGTTTTCTTCTATTACTTTACTCCCCGATGCTTTATGCGCAAAATAGAGTTTTATTCGTTGTCTATTAACCCCAAACCGCACTTCCTCATTGGCTTTTAACTCAACTGTTCCATGAGGGAATACTTGGGTATCAAGTAAGGGCCAGTCCATTTGGACTTGAGCTTGCCCGGAAGACAAGGTGACCCAGAACTGACTAAAAGCACTAAATCTCCAATCATAAACTCTTGTTTTGCACTTTTTTGTTCATTCTCCTTCTTCTTTTTTTCTTTGTGGGATATGGAAGATACCGATTGGAGCTCACCACTCTGCCTCATGGTCCTACAAATGTTACCAAAAGTTCATATGTCCCTTCTCCATATCAACTAAGGCTCTACCTGTAGCAAGGAATGGCCTTCCAAGAATAATAGGCACTTCAAAATCGACCTCACAATAAAGAATAACAAAATCAGTCGGAAAGATGAATGACTCCACTTTTACTAGCACATCATGGAGTATCCCTATAGGCCGTTTCACTGTCCAATCAGCCATCAGTAGCCGCATCGCAGTGGGTTTTGGATCCCCCAAACCCAACTTCTTGTAAATTGAGATGGGCATGAGATTTATGCTTGCCCCCAGATCACATAATGTTTTCGCAAAATGTAATGACCCAACTGTACAAGGAATAGTGAATGCATCCGTATCTTCTTTCTTTTGTACGAGGGATCTTGTAGCAATAGCACTACAATGTTGCAGTCTATCATCATCCTCAAAAGTGACCGATCTTTTCTTTGTGACCATATCTTTCATAAATTTGGCATAACCGAGCATTTGTTGTAGAGCTTCTACCAAAGGGACATTGATAGAAAGCTTCTTCAACATTGTTATGAAACGCCGGTATTTACCATCCTCGGTCTTTTTCACTAATCTTTGAGGGAAAGGTGGTGGTGGCCTAGGCATGGGAATTACCTTCATAGTTCTGCATCTTTTCCATTACTTTCCTCTACTTCACCACTACCCTTTACCACATTGTCATTATCCTTTCTCACATTTTCCTCAATAGATGGCATATGTGGGTCAATGGTTTGCTTACCACCCCGAGTAGTGATTGTCATACAGTGCGCATCATTCTTAGGATTTTGGACCGTGTTGCTAGGAAGAGTGCCCGGTTGCCGTGTGTTCACTGTCGCAGATAATTGGGCCATTTGCAACTCGATCTGCTTAATCGAAATTGCATGTGTATCAACTTTTTGACAATACTAGCTAAATCACACCTCAACTCTTTAATGTGCTCATCACTAGCATCGAACCTCCTCATCATTTTGTGCAACATATCCTCAACTCGCGCCAATCTATCTCCACCATCCCTAGGAGTAACTTCACGATTTTGAGGAGGGACATAGGGCCCATTCCTGTCGTTTCTATTAGCATAGTTACCCCTGTTAAAGTTGTTGTCGCGGTTGTAGTTTCCATCTCGGACATAATGACCCTCACGGTTGTAGTTACCATAGTTCCGACCTTGGTTCCCTTGACCTTGGCGCCAGTTATCCTGATTTGAGTCTTGGGCGCTTGGTCGGAAACCCCCCGTCTGTTCATTTACTGCATAAGTGTCCTCCGCATAATAGCATTCCTCATTAGGAGGTGGTGGTTTAGCCAAATAATTGACTGCATTTATCTTTTCTGCACCCCCAGTGACATGTTTTAGTACCAACCCAAGCTCGGTTCTCATCTGAGCCATTTCTTCACGAATCTCATCTGTGGCTTGGTTGTGAGTGGACTGCACTGCAAAGGTGTTTCTCCCTGTATCAGACTTCCTAGTACTCCAAGCTTTGTTATTCCGGGATATTTTCTCTAATTTTTCAGCGGTATCAGCATAAGGACACTCCCCATAAGATCCACCTACTATAGTGTCCAACACCGCTTTATTGTTATCATCCTGTCCCCGATAGAAGTATTCCTTCAGTGACTCATCATCTATACGGTGATTTGGAACACTTCTCAAGAATGAGGTGAATCTATCCCAAGAACTAATAACTGACTCTCCTGGCAGTGCCACAAAGTTATTCACTCTGTCTTTGTGGTTTAGTTTCTTGGAGACCGCATAGTAGCGTGCTAAGAAGACATTCCTTAATTGGTTCCAAGTGAAGATTGAGTTGTATGGGAGCTCAGTGAACCACAAAGCAGCCTCTCCCGTCAGTGAGAGAGGAAACACTCTGAGACCTATTACATCTAAATCCAAATCAGGCCTCCCTACACAACTTTTACACACTGCCCTTACCTTAGCTATATGGGCATGTGGATCCTCAGAAGGAAGCCCTGAAAACAAACCTCTGGCAGTGAGCATTTGCATCAGTCTACTAGTTACCACAAAAGTATGGTCTGTGGGTAGAGGAGGTAAAATCAGTGGCCAATCGGAGTCTGCTATGTTATCATAGCCTCTGTAGTATGCCTGGGGCCGTGGAGCGGGATTTTGTCCCCTCTGTTGGTGTTCACCCGGAGCATCGGGTAACAACTGACCATGAACATCAACCGGAGCTGGGATGTTTTGGTTCGGATCATCATCATTTATTCCCTAGTTTAGATTCATATTGCGCAATGTACGCTCTAATTCGTGATCATAGGGAAACGATGGTTCTTCCTCTCCGTGTATTTGGCATACAAGGAGGATAATTCAAAAAAAAATCAAAAATAATAAAACAAAGTAAAATCAAGAAAATATCAACTAAACTATAGTAATAAGTTCAAGTTAATCTAAAAGCTATGATCCCTGGCAGCGGCGCCAAAATTTGATACGCTCAAACTTACTTCTCAAATAAGAAGTAAAGCGGTCGTGTCAAGTAAATAACCCAACTAGTAAGGTTGGGATCGTTCCCACGAGGAAAATAGTCTAGACTTAACTTCAACATGTTATTACTATTGTTTGGTTAATGAATTCCTTGGAAAGTAAAAACAATAAAAGGGGAGTTTCTATTTCTAAACGAATGAAAATAACTAACGGAATTGAAAGAGACACTTAACAGCTTTGAATGTTGGATTTAATCAATTAATCAAAGTAACTAGGGTTTACGTGTTCCCCACAGGTTCATAACTTGGTAATTCTAACTATAACAATTCTTTCCTAGTATCTTGCATGTAAAGTGATAAGTTATGTATTTCTAAATCCTTGGTCCGGCATCTAGAAAATCTCACTCCGCACCTTGGTCCGGCTACGTGTGTTGTTTTCCTAACCCTTATCTTTACCTCATATTAAGCATCGTATTTGATATTTGACTAAGTTATTACCTCGTACCAATCAATACTAGCCTATTAGATAGTATACACTAAATCTATGTTAATAATTATTTTCCTATTATCTACCTCCTTGGTCCGGCAAGTAGCATTGAGGCGAGTTCTAACGTTGGCCATCCGTTAAAAAGACTTCTAAACGAAAGAATTATTAATACATGCAAGACACCATTCTAGAATTGTTATTTTAGTTAGGTTTTATCTCAGTATTTCCCTATGGTTCCCACAACCCTAGTTATGGCGTTTAGTTACTCATAGTCATAATCACAATATTCAAATATATTAAATAAGAATTCATGTACTTACTTCAATGAGAAAGAGTAAAATTCGAAAGTTTGCTTGATTAATTACCAATAATCACTTGCAAGAATCTCAAAGTAATCAATAATCTCACAAAAAGTCTAATGATTATCAAGAATCTCACACTAATACACAAAGTCTAATAATATGATGTCTAACAATCCAGAGTCTAACTATTCGCTGTCTAACCTCAAAAACAAGGTTTTTCGAACTATTTATAAAAAATAAAAAACCTAATTAAACAAGGACTCTATTTGCTGGAAATCTGCCAAAACGCAATTGAGTCGACGGACCTCGCGACGGATCATCGTGGCCACGACGTCTGTTGTCCCATACTTGAGCAATTTCTTCTGCTGCTCTCTTCATTACCCTCGACGGAAAGTATGACGGACCGTCATAGGCACAACGGTCCGTCGAGGGTCTTCTTTCCAAAACACTTCAACTCTTTGAATATGGGTACTGGGACTACTTCTCTGAACTTCATGACGAACCTGCAGGACGGACCGCCATAGACACGACGGACCGTCACAAGCTTCATAACCCCACACTTGGTCAGACTTCCCCATCTTCCTTCAGCAGCTGCACTACGCTGCCACCTACGGACCGTCACAAGAACGACGGACCATCATAAACTCCGTAGGTGGTCTCTTCTGCATTTCTTCGCTCAAAATCTCCGCATTCATCCTTGGACAGATTTCCTGCAAAACCAAGAGAAACTTATATAAAAATTAGCACAAAAAGGCTTTTGGACACACTAAACTTAAGAAAAAAGTATTAATAATACCGTGAAACCACGGTATATCGGTCGTACAAAACATATCTTAATGACTTGTTTTTCAGAAAATATTTTGGTCGTTCAAAATGTTTTGAATGAAAAATGTAGCAAATTGGACAACATATGTCCAGTCTAGATTAATTTGTACTCGTATCCGATGCTTACATCAGTTCAATGAAGACATGACATACATACTAAAGTTATATATTATTTTCTCTAAACTATCATTAGCCGACACGTGTTGACCTTTACTTATTAACTTAACTATGGTAAGATAGTCTGATCTAACATAGACAGAACGTGCGAGTAAGTTATCTTACCTAAATTCTAAATTCAAACTTACCTTGTTGTAGAAAAAATCATACTTTTATCATTTTTAGTATCTTATAACATAATGAAAAGTACATTATTTACTTTCCATATTCCCTTTCAAATGTAGTAGTACTTTCCATACTTCAAGCACTCAACATAGCTATATAAACACATTCCCATCTATATTTCCTCCATCACCAATCACCATTTTATTTAGATTTAAGAGGAAAGAAAAAAGAGAGAGAAAATGGGGAGAGGGAAAGTTGAGTTGAAGAAAATTGAGAAAACATCTAATAGGTTGGTTACTTTTTCGAAAAGACGTCAAAGCCTTATGAAAAAGGCAAATGAATTAGCGATCTTGTGTGATGTGGATGTGGGAGTAATAGTTTACTCTCAAAGTGAAAAGTTGTATGAATATGCTAAGCCAAGGTATGTTTTTAATCATATATACCAGTTAGTAAAAATAAATAGTGAATCAAAATTGATTATTTGTATTAAAATTTCAGTAAAAATGTAAGTGTTCTTCCATATCATGACTTGATTTCCTTATTCCTAGCGGCGAATATGTATGAGCATGTATTAACCTAAAGTCTTGATTAGAGCCGTCAAAATGGGCTTAGCTCATGGGGCCAGCCCAACCCAACCCGTTATTGGGGTAGGGTTGGGATAAGATTCTTCAAACCCTTTTAAAACTAGGGCTTATAAGCCCTCCCATAGAAGTCCTTAGCCTTTGAGGCTTGATCGGGTCGGGTTGGCCCATTGGCCAAAACTTTTTATTAGGGTAACTTACAATAATCTAACTAGCATATAATTTAATTACTAAAATACACGCTATGTTGTAATATTATGAATCATAATAGATTTTGGTACGTCCAGATATATATATCTCGAAATATATGACCTCAAAATTAGGTTAATATGTTCTAGTACACTCTATCAAAGTAGATTCACATGTATCTAGGATGTATAGATAAAATCTCGCACCCTCGCCTCCTCCAATCTTGCTTATCATTTACTTATCTCGCTCGCGTATCCGGTATGTGAGATACATGCTAATTACACTAGAATCTTTTTTTTGGTAAGTAAACATTATATTTACCAAAATGAACATTTACAAAGCAGAAAAAAACAGCAGACTTGGTCAATCTTGCTCCAAGACTTCCTAATCTAACCTTCTAAGCTACTATTGTGACTCCTATACTATGGATACATATTTAGTTGTTGTAGTCTACTGTCTATCCTCTTCTCTTGAGATCATCTTTCATATATTTCACTAATGATATGCCTAATCATGTATTCCTCATTTCTCTGCTGGATTGAAATATTCTGGAATTATGTTCTATCCACATGTGGAATGCAGTATCTGTCGGATGTAAACTTGTGTTGTGCTATTCTTTCCTTTCATATACTTTATTGCCCATTGTACTTCTTCATGTCACTTCATTCCTGTTCATTGTATTCCTTGTCATGCCAGTATCTTATTCCATACTCCAACAGTGAACTTACAGGCAAAAAAAAATGCTCTATATTTTCCTAAACCCCTTGACATAAGGAACATATCAAGTCATGTGTTACTCCCCACTTTGCCATTCTATCCTTTGTTGCAAGACGTTTATTCAGTGCCACTAGAATTTTAGTTAGTTTTATTAAAACAATACCATTGTTTGTCATATTTGATTGACAATCTCCTGATTTTCTTGATGTTATAGAATTAGAAGTTTGTAAAGAAAAAAGGCTAGCACGGCCTAGCCCTCGGACCTTCAAGGGTTGGATTGGGTTGAGGATATTCAGGTCCTTCCTAATGAAGAGTCAGCCCGCCCCAGCCCTTTGAATTCCTTGACCCGCGAGGCTTGGAAAGGGTGGGGTTGGGCCTGCCCTTTTTGACAGCTCTAGTCTTGATAGTTAGTTTTTAACTTTTCGATTGAAAAAATAAGGAAAATGACAAAATCACACCTTTAAGTTTTCTTATAACCATTATCCCTTATTAGTTTTACAAATCCCTAAAATTTCTCATTTTTGGGCATCAAAAATTAATGTATCAGCGCATCAGATTAGTGTATCATGTATAAAATGTATATCAGATTAGTGTATCATGTATTAAATATAATGTATCTTACTTAACAATTAATGTATCTCGCGCATCAAATTAATGTATCAGCGCTTATATTATTGTATCAGTTTGAAAAATTTCTGTAATTAAAAAGTATTTGATTTTTTTCCTTTGTCCAAAAAACAATGTATATGAAGGTGCGCGAGTATACTATTCTGTAGTAGTAAGGATTGCTATAACACTAGTCCTAAAATTTTCATTTTTCATTTAATAATGAATGTTAAATCGACTAATAGAGTCATATTTTAATTTTGATTTTTGTCTATGCATCTTTCTCCCATGATTAAGTGCTTAATTCTTTTGTTGTTATTATTAGATAAGAAATTATAATAGAAGTTAAAGTGTTTTTGTTCATTAATATTATTACTATTCGTAACATCTCTTTTTTTGTGAAGTATGGGAAATATTCTGGCTAGATACAATCCTGATTCTGAACCTGCAATAGTTGAAACTGTCACAACTAAGGAGGTAAGTTAAATATATTTTTTCACATAAACTAATTGATTTTTTTTCCAATTTAATTATTTTTAATTAATTAGGAGCCTCAGACTGAGTTAGATAATCTCAAGGAAGAAATTGCAGTGCTGCAAAAGATGCAAAGGTATGTTTTTTCTTATAAATTTTATTTTAAAATTAGAAAATTTCTAAAGGGGTGTGAGATAGAATGTGTGTCCATAGAATTATGATGTGAATTTTAGGTTCGATGATGATAGTTTAAGGGACAAAAAATGTTAAGTTTATTAAGTCAAAACAAACAATATGTGTGACGAATTCATATCATAGTTACACTTTATACATTCAATATTTCTCTAATATCTTTATTATTGATGATATTAATTAATAATAATTTTTTCGTATAATATAATGTGTAGTGGGTTGCTGGCAAAAAAACTTGATGGCTTGAGCTTCACAGAACTGCAGCAGCTGGAACATTTGTTAAAAGAAGGTGCTTTGTGTATCAAGGATCACATGGTATATATAAATAAATATATTCATTTTTTCAATTATTTGTGATGGTATCGGTTGTCTGTATCACACCTTTTTATGTGAGATTTTTTTCCTGATCCTGAATAATCATGTGATGCTATATGCACCAAATTATTTTTTGTTGAATTAATTTTTTTAATTAGTTATCACATGTATTTCGAAAATAACCACTATTTAAAAATCGAGGGAAGAAAAAAAGACATTTTTTTCTTGATTATTTTTTCTTTATATTTCAGGAACGAAAGTTGATGGGGCAATTTGAATCGTATATGCCGGAGGTATAAATATATATAAATTTTTGATGAAATCGATTGCGATTTAAAGACATGAATTTCACTAAAAAGATTTTATACTATATTATTTTCTTGAAAATCACCTTTTACGGCTTATAATTTTTCTTTTGCCAGCAGGAAGAGGCTATGATTGAGGCCACAATATTACCTGAACAAGTAAGTAGCCATAATTCTAACTTCATTTATATTGTTATATTCTAAATATTATAATTGTGATTTATAATTATTAATTTTTTCCTAATTTTATTTATTAAATTTACTAAAATATTTAAAAATGTGTATATATATGTATTGAAAATTCAGGTTGCTATGAAAGAAAATTTTCTTGATGAAGTGGACACTTCATTGCATTTAAGGTAATTCTATTCACTTTTGTTTCTTCCAATTACTATTAATATTTGTTTTCCTCTTAGAAAAAGAAAAAACTTACCTCTATGGTTCTATTATTATATGAAGACTAAATTTGAAAACATTTATGAATGCATGCAGATTTTTTAAAAACTTTTTAGTTTATCAATGATTATTAATCGACTCAATTTATTTGAGTGATATGGGAGGACACTTTCGATTATATATTTCTCCTAATTTTTTTATTCCTCAATTTGTTAAATATTTTTTCTAATATTAGTTTTATATTTAAGTTTAAATAGAGCGATATAATCAGTGATAATTTCATATAGTCAATTTAACTTATTGGAGATTGAGATAGTGCAATTATTATTCTTATTGGTACATTGAGAAACTTTAGTGCTTCTTAATTTTTTTTATTAGATATTGACTAGTTTAAATGTTTGATATGATTTGTAACAATTTCATGAAGTCAACTTTATTTAGTTAAAATTGAGGCACGATTATAATTTTATGTATATGAAAGATTGATTTAGAAAATAAATTTTAAAATTTTTTTTATGTTTTACAGGTTGTCTGTTGATACTAATTTGAAGCTGGGACCCCCAAAAAGTGAATGATGTTGAAAATCCTATGATCATAGAGTGATTTATATTACTCTATCACAATTTGAAATAAAAACTCTATTTACTTTTTACATTAATATTTGCTTATTGGCTTGGTTAAAGCTAAATTGGAATAAAGTTGTATGTGTGACTAGAACAAGTTGCAAAAGTTGGATTCTTCTTTTGATAAATTGAAATTTAAAACTGATCTTTTTTTTTTCAATTTTTTCTATATTTGATACTATTGTTGTGGTTGTGCGATGTTTCACTTATTTTTTGTCTTCATTTCATGCTATATATTGTATTGAGACTTGAAATGATCAGAATTCATATCATGTTAAGCCTGTTAAATATAAAAATACTTTCTACTGAGATTTTTTTCATAATAAGATTCGAATATAAGGTGACTTGTTTAATATTAAAAATGAATAACTTCTTAGTATGTAGTGGTTTGTTCCCTTCCTAAGTCTATTTGAAGCAAATTTTGATAATTTCATCATCGAACTTTAAATTTTGAATAATTAAATTATAAAGAATATGAAAATTAATAAATAATTTTGGATTTCAAATTAAAATCTATGTCATCTGTATCAACTAAACCACATTCTATATCATTTTTAGATGGTTTAAGTATTATGAATTTCAATGTTACCGATATCACATGTTATCATCTAAGATTGACCTAGTATTTTTTTTTAAATATTTGTTTAGAAAATATTAACATCCAATAAACAATATTATTTTTGTGGTTATCCTTTCTTTTAAGTACACATCATTCTTTAGTTAACTAATTATTTTCTAAATTAAGTACTATTAGCATGCATTAATCTAATGATTATTTTGATTAGTCACTCAAATGACGAAGGGTTCAATACAATTATTCACTAATTTAATAATAATTCTCTTATAATGGTTGCAAGCCTACTTTCTAATATTTTTCTCTATTTATTTCAGCAAATAATCATATGGTATATCAATACAAATAAATCGAAATTTTGTTTATTATTATATGGAATTAACTTAATCACACTTTTTTTTTTGGACCACATGTTTTTTCTATTACAAAAATGAAATATAAAACTTCTTGGAAATATGAAAAAAAAAAATTTTGATTATTTAGCTGGATCGATTTATTCAAGATTTTTTATCTTTATTCGAACTCAATGATAAAGATATAGTCACTTTTATGAATTCATTGAAAATGATATTTATAATGGCATATTATAGTTACACTTGCCATCAAAATAGAAATTAACTGTTTGATTTTTTTTTCGTTTGAATCATTATTTCGTCGAATATATTTTATAAGCAAATAACTTTTCTTTTTTCAAGACAATAATATCTTTAAAAATTATAAAATTGGACAAACATAATATGTGGATCAGAATATTCTAATGATTGTGTTATAACTTTGTGTGTTTAAGATATATTTAAAATGTGGAACAAACAAAAAGTATAAAAGTGAAGGAACAAAATTATGTCCAAAAATGGACCAATTGTGTTACTTTTCCTTTTCATAACCTTTTTATTTTTCCTTTCAAAATCAATTGAAATCAACAAATTATTAAAATCACCAAGTGTCATTACTTTAAAAAAAAAACTGATTTCATTCAAATTTGACTTGTCTGAAATATTTTTTTGATGAAAATATTTATTGAATATTCACATTTTTAGTAGTGTATGAATCTGATCTTGAACTAAGAAAGTAATAAAAACATAAATTAGAATTTTGTTATGCAGAAGGCAAAAAATATACATTAAATTTCTTTAAGACTTTAAGTAGTTTAGTAGATATACCAAAATCTCAACAATCTTAATACTAATGATAAAGCTAAATAAAATAAAATAAAATAAATAAATTAAACAATCAGTTCATCATAAAAGTCCATTAAAGTACAAATGCCGCACGAAGCTAATTAAGTACTTTTGATTTAATCTTTCAAGATAATTTCCATAGAAATTTCAAAATTATTTCCAAAATGAATTTTTATATATTTCAAATGTGTAAATTCTTATACTATTAATGTGATTTAAAACATTATGAAAATTCATTTGTATACATAAAAATATTATATCTTCTAATATTGTTTTTTATATATATAAATGGAAACAAAGATGGTGATGCAAAGGTAGATGTCACATACTTATGGAAAACAAAAATTAATTAATTTTTGATTGGTAATTAAAGAGTCAACGTGTCAAGATTAGAGGAGGTCAACTTCTAATCGTGACCGTTCAATTGAGGTTAGGCCACCCAATCCAATTAGCCAAATCACCCCAAATAATAATGCTTTGTTTGGAACCGTCCCAAAAAGATAAAATTTAAAATTTTAAGTTTTTGTCTTATATAATAATTTTAATTCAACTAGTATCAACTTAATTGTCATACTGATCACAAAGAGTTGAGATGAAAGAGATATAATTGTTTAATCTTTAATTATAAGTTTTCAATTTTTGAAGTTTAGGTGTAAAGACAAATTTAAAATTTAGACTTATGGTTATAACTTAATTAGCTTAAACTTACTATCTTTTTCAATATTATAGAATCAAATATGCTAGGATCCAATCTTGGAGAATTATGTCACAAAAATATGTACTTTACGTTTAAAAAAAATATACAGAATAAGGTTGGATGAATATGTAGTTTATGTAAACAAAAAAATACAGTTTAAGGTTGCATATGGGGGCGCGCGGACTGGATGCTCGAGCATTCATTAATCTCGTATGTGTGTATATATATATATATATATGAAAAATGGTGTAGAATTAAACAGTGAGCACTAGGGTTGTTTCTGGTTATAGTTAAAAAAAATTTAACTCAATCACAATTTGAATCAAACTGATTTAAAAAAAATTGATATTTGATTTGGTTTGTTTTAACTAAAAAAATTACCGGACCGAGAAATTTGATATATAAAGTTTATAATTATTTATAGATCATTTATAAAAAAAATACAAATATTTGTTAAATTTTAATAAACCTAAGTCTTTCAATTTATCATTTTCTCAAGTCTAAAACTTAAATTTAGCTTAACTATTCAACCTTAAGTCCAAATCCATCAAAATTCATTACTTTAGTCTTCACCTACATTACCTCACATAAGATAGTCATACTTTCTCTTAATTGAATCACTTTGTTCGTGTAATAATAATTTTAGTATTACTTAATTGCTTAATTGAGCCACAATAATTTTTCAATAGATTGTTCATGTACTAGTGTTTGTGTCTATCAAAATATATATATCCTAAAAAAATTATTACTCTTAAATCAGAAAAATTGAACCAAATCGATGGTTATTTTTTTATTTGATTTTATTTTATAAATATAAAAAAATGACTATGATTGATTTGATTTTAATCATAACCATGAACACCCTAGTGAGAAGCTAGGCAACAAGCGATTGCTTGATATAGTGAGTGTTTGTGTGTGCTCAAAGTTATATATTACATGTGCTATGACCAGGTTTTGATTCCCAATATGGTCCTTTCAAAGTTAAAATAACATGCAGAGCACGTTAAATAATCTTTATAAATTCTATCACCTCCCTAAAGAATTACCTTCTCGTTTTCACTAAACCTGTCAATCAAATTTATCATAAGACTCATAAGTACATGATCTTGTACAAGAAAGCATCTTTTTCTTCAATAAGCTTAACAAAATACAAATTCAAATTATTTGAGGCATCAATATCAATATCAATATTAAACAGAGTGTGAAACTAAACAGTTGTAGTACTTCATTAAAAACGTTAAAAATCAACTTTATATCACAACCAGATCACCACTATGAAATTGTAAAGTAGTCATTTGATATTTAATGTGCAATAATGGTTGGCCAAGATATTGTAAGGTATTAATTATAGGATCTTATATATAATAAGAGACGTGTTTGTTTGTGTCGTGCATATGTGTTGCATGAAAATCCTATAAACATTTTTTAATGTATATATATGTTCAATCCAAAAAAAATATAATAAAAAATCAAAAGATTTGTGTTATTCAAAACTCTACTTGTGACATTCTTTTTCTTCCACTTCACACCAATGATCAATAGTTTTTACAAGATATCCTTATTATAAAACTAAAACTAAAAAAATTGTTTGATACTTAAAAGTAACTAAAGTTTGAAATACTTGTAACAATGACTATAGAATAACATTTGCAACTTTTGCCAAACTCACAATAACGATAAAAAGTTATATACTTATCGTTAAATTTTTCACTTTTCTTTTGAATCATGGTCATTTTGGAAGTGGTAGCTATAGTTATGTAGCTAATCCACCGTTAGATAACTCATAGCTTATATTTATTTTTAAATTTATTATTAAATATAAATTAAGTAAAACTGATAAATCGTATTAATTAACTATAGAATTTACTTGTCGTAATTCATATTATTTTTCAGTGATGCATCGCTACTATCTCGAGGTGTTAGATTTTCATGACATAAATCTGAATTAATTAGATCAGATGGTTATTAACATATTTTTTTTAAAAAAGAAACATCAACATTTATTCTACATCAGCCAATCCTGACTGTCCATTCTTCATTCAAGATCTATTAATATCAAAATCACGCTTAATAAAAACAACGGCTGCACGTGTATTCTTTTATCATGCTCTGCAGGACCACTCTATCATACCCTTTCTTTATCACTTTAATTTAAATGAAAATAATAAATAAATGTATATAATTTTATTAATATTTTCTTTTTGTATATAAATAGGGGAGGGCATGAATGCAAAGAAATGATCAACAATCATTTCACAAAATTCTATAGTATTTTTTTTCTTTATTTTTCTTAGCCACCTTCAAAACACTCATCATCACCTTGTCCCCATCTTGATATTTGATACCAAAATCCCTTATACTTTCTCACTTTGCCTTTTTCATAGCAAAATAGGATCAAAATACTCCTCACTATTTACTTGTGTTTGTTGTGAGCTAATTCATCTAGCCACTAAGTATTTATTCATTTGAATTATATTATTAATGTTGAAGTAAATTCAATTCTTATCGTTTCCTTTTCTTTTGTTTTGTTCTGATTTTTATGAACAAAACCACTTCCAACACTAAGACTCATTTTGCTTCTAGTGATTAAAGTCCCTCCAATATATAGACGTGCAATTTAAAAATACCAGTACTAGAATTTTCTAATTGTGAATTCAGTTCTGATCGTACATTTGTTTGAAAGATTGTTTAAACAAAAAAAAATAGAAAAAAGGGAAAAGAACCACCCCACCTAACCCATATAACATCATATTTCCTTTCCTTCTTTCTTTTTGCCCTTTTCTTAGTACCTTGGCTTTTGATCATACCTAAAATACACATGCTCATAAAAATCTCTTTAATCACTAAACTAAAATCCCTCATTCTCTCCTTTTCTTAAGAGTTGAGTACTCACCCTTCACCCCCGTTCCACACCCACCCCCCTATACCCCAACCCACCTTCTTTTTTTTTTGATTTGGAGTAGTAGTAAAACACAAGTTACTACTACTACTCCCATTTTCTTGGTTCTTCAATTATAGAATCAAAATATTTTCCTTTTTTTATCACTACCTACAAAGCCTACACACCATTCCAATTTTATCTCATTTTTTTTTAGTTAGTTTGTTAGTTTTCTTCATACAATGAGACAAGCACAACAACAACAACACCAACCATTTGCAGCTCTTCCGCGAACAAGCAGCTGCAAAAGCTCGAAAAAAATCATACCTGCAAATAACAGCACTTATTCGCGGTCTTACTCACATGATTATTCAACTGACAAATCTCTTGTTCTTCCTAACAACGCAACCTCATCATCCTCTTCTTCCAACAATTTCAATCGATTAACCAAAACTCGAATCGGAGTTTCATCTCTTCTCCGATCACTCATCAGTATCATCTCATTCCCTTCCGTACTCCCTACTTGCCGATGGCTAAATCTCCCGAATCAGTTCTCAATTACCCCTTCCCTCGGCCGGAAAGTCACAGGAACTTTATTCGGTCACCGCAGAGGCCACGTCAGCTTCGCCGTACAAGACGATCCGAAATCCGATCCGGTTTTACTGATCGAGCTCGCAGTTTCAACTTCTTCGTTAGTAAAAGAGATGTCGTCGGGATTGGTGAGAATTGCGTTAGAATGTGAGAAAACAGCGGCGCCGGGAGGTAGCCGGAGGAGATTAGGGCTATTTGAAGAGCCGATGTGGACGATGTATTGTAACGGGAGGAAATGTGGGTATGCAACATCGAGATTATGTACGGATTCCGATTGGCATGTGTTGAGTACAGTGCAGAGTGTTTCCGTCGGTGCCGGAGTAATTCCGGTGGTGGACGACGGCCGGAAAATTAGTGCGGCGGAAGGTGAGTTGTTGTATATGAGAGCGAAATTTGAAAGAGTTGTAGGGAGTCGTGACTCGGAAGCTTTCTATATGATGAATCCGGATGGTAATGGAGGACCTGAACTCAGTATTTTTCTTCTTAGGATATGAAAAAATTTAAAAATCAAAAATAGAAAGAAAAAAAAATTGATATGGAAATTAAACAAGAGAAAAAGAAAAAATGATAATATTTATAATTTTATTTTTTTTGAGTATTTTGAATTTATAGTGTGTTTGGTTAGGTATATGTAATGTTTTTGTTTAGTGATTTTTGTACTTTTTTGTTGTAACTTTCCTATATGTATATTTGCATGATCATATGCATGCTTTCTTCTTCATTGCTTCTTTATTCTCATATAGATCAAGTTTTGGTAAAGAGAGATAGGTTCAGTTTAATATTAATTAAATAACGATTAGATTTTGAAAATTTTTTTCAATAGAAAGTGTATTTTCCTTTTACGAAATTTATTTCATGTGAATTCGGATTAATTAAATTTTTTTATACTGAAAATAATGAACAAATGCTTAATTAATATCACTTGAGAAGGAGAGAATTATACAATTATGATTGTTTATTAATAACAAGTACTCATGATTATTGCTAATCTATTGATGTTTATACATTAAATAAACTACAAACACATCTATTATTTGGTGTAATTTTAATAAATTTTTAAACCATGATGCTATGCTCTATATTGAAATATTAAATTTACATGAATTTGATATCGTAAGTTTGAATTCGTGATAGTGATCGTACTAAAAGTCTTAAAGGTTCCACATTGTCAAAATTCAAGGTAGAATTATTCAATGTGGAAATGTTTGTGTTTCTAACATGGATAGTTAGATTCGAAAAATATGCATTAAGTGTTTATATTAAGCCATGCATTTTTTATTTGTGTTGAGTATGTTTTAAAAAAATTGTCTAATCTTACGCATTGAGTATTTATATCAAGGTATATATTATGTTTATTTTCATGCATTATTCTATGTCATTGAAAGTATTGACACAATTAAATAGTTGTTTGATTACTTTATCTACTTTTAAACGGTGCAATTTGTTATTAAAAAATTATGTAATTGTTGAACATTATTTATCATGATTCCATAGAAATCTTAAAACGAAAAATTGAGCACTAGAATTGCTCATAACAAAATTATTTCTTCTAATTAATTAAACCATGTTATTAGTGAAGAAAACGCGGAAGATTAATTATTAATCACTATTTGTGGGGTTTAAACCTATTACAAGCAAAGAATGTATTTGTGTAATGATTGATGCAACAACTGAAAGTTAAAATGATATTATTAGTGGATTAGAATAGTGTAATTATAACGGTAGTAATTATCAGTTAAATAATTATACAACTTAATAATTATGTTGACAGGTTTATGTGTTACAGTTTAATTATAAATAATATTATTTGATTGCACAATTACAATCATAAAATTATATTAAATTTTAAAAATAAAAGTCAGTTATCTAAAATTAAAACTTTATATGAAACAAATAATAGACTTTATAAATGATATTCAATTAAATATTTATGATGTATAATATCTTTTAAAATATATTAATCAACGAAAACTTATTCTTAATTAATATCGTGAAAATAATTTATGTGTTAAGATCGAATCCACACACACACTTGGTGAATTAAGAACACAAGGATTTTCAAGAGAAAGAGATGAGAGATCTAGAGAGAGAAACTGATATTTCGTGGTAAGACCTCGTGAGTAAACTTTCACGGCGGTGGGTATATATATATATATATATATATTATATATATATATTAATAATTCAGAGTATTCACAGTACATCAAATATTAATCAGGCTCCACAAGCTAACATTATGTACATTTCAAGTTACATACATACATACATACATACATACATACATATATATATATATATATATATATATATAATATATATATATATATATATATATATATATATATATATATAATAAAAACTAAGAGTAATAATTTCTATAAATATTATAAATACATGTTTTTAAAAAGATTAATATTATAAATATAGTGTCATGAATTCTAAGTAAAAATAAATAACTTATAATATAAATATCAGGTCAATAATATTAAGATAAATAAAATTGAAAATATTATATAAGTTTCAAATTCGAAAAAATTTTTAATATAATATTCTTATATTAATTATCAAAATAACGTAATAAATATGATTTAAAAGAAAAGAAAAACATGATTTTTACAATGAATTTTACTTTAATAAATTAAGATATTGACAAAATTATGCAAATGAAAAAATTAAACATTGAATAAACAAATAAAATAGATAACATGAAAATGGCAAAAGAAACAAAAGAAGTTAGATGTTAAGAATGAAAAGAAAATGAAATACAAATAATATAAATAAAAATAATATTTTTAGAACAATGAAAAATAAAATAATAAACTAAAAATAAATTTTAAACAAAAAAATAAAAATTTAGAAGAAGAAACTAACATGTAATAGCTAGTAATTCACCATATAATTATCGGTAATTTACAGATTCTCTTTAGAATTTGATGAGTATAATTATTTTTATTTAATTACATTTAGGTATATATTAATTAAATAATTATACAATCAACCAAATAGATAACACAATATAATTAAACTCAATTATATCAAATTGAATTATTAAAATATCTTTTCAAATCGACCAAAAATATAAAATTGAAAAACTTGGCTACACGAATTTGTAATTAACAGCTAATATATATATAATATATATATATATATATATATATATATAAAAATAAGAAAAAGTAATTTAATTTTAATTTTAAATATACCAAAAGAATTTTGATGAACTCACTTGTCCCACGTGGCTCTGTCCTGTTGATTTGACCAATTTAATAATGTAAATAAAGTGTTGTAACTGTGGACTTTTTCTTGGTAATAATAAACATTTATTATTTAATATTGGACTTTATTCCTCAAAGTATGACTTAAAAGACTGCTTTAATTTTGCAGCTGAAAAACATATAATGATGACTTTTTAGTCACCAAATGAATAATATAAACGTTGTAAATATCCAAAAGGATTTTTCCATATTATTGATAATGGTAGCGTTCAGGGAAAATTGCATATATCTTTATGGCATAATATATAAATATGTTAATTAACTTAATTTTAAATAATATTTATGTTTTTTAATTTTGAATGTATATAAATAGGGAAAATTGTATATAATAACAAATTAATAACTTAAAATAAATGGAATAGATAGGGTTTAATTTAATTGTGCTTCATAGTAAACGTTAGCTAAAATTTGCCAGCGTCTCTCTTCCAGAAATCTCGCTTGCCACTCTCCATTCTTGCTCGCCTCTCTCGCTTTATACACAGAAGTGTATAATTCTGTTTCTGTTTTGTATAAATCGAGAGAAAATTGTATATACACATGCAAAAATATACATCTTCCGGTTATACACTTAATTATACAATTTACAAACATTTTACTTCAAATATTGCAGAGAAAAAGGTCAACGAATTATACAATTGCGAATTATACAATTGCAGTGAAATACAATTTTCTCTAGCTTTATACAACAGAAGTGTATATATTGTGTTTCTGTTTTTGTATAAAGCGAGAGAAAAACATATATCTTCTTGCTATACACTTAATATTACAGCGAAATAGACAGTGAATTATACAATTGTGCATTATACAATTGCAATGAAATAGGATAGCGAATTATACAATTGCAGCGAAATAGGCCAGCGAATTATACAATTTAGGCAAGCGAATTATACACCTGTATATATATAGCGAATTATACAGTTTTATGTTTGCTATGGAGTGCAATTATGCAAAGTTTGCTATAACATACAAATATGAATTTTTTGTTTGTTATATGTGAAAATTGCCCATATAAATAAATACTGAAATTTGTATAAAATTGAATAAATAGACACACATATCTTACATGTCATTTTTTGTCCTACATAGTGTCTTATGTGTATTGTGTCATGTAGGACTTATGTATTTTTTCTAAAAAAAATTGGATAGTTAAAATGTCTTTTTGTGCATTATGAAAATTGGAGGTCAAAGTTAAAATTTAAATCCAAATTTATATTATATTATGTCTATATTTATTATTTACTTGGACACTTTGTTGCATGATACTAATCAGTCAAATAGTAAAAGATCTATATAACACGATTTTCACAAAGAATTTTCTGTCTTCAATATTATTTTACTATTTTTATTTTTATTTTATTTTCTTATTTTATAATATAAATCGATTCTTTCTATTTTTCAAAAATAATCACCCTATATAATTTTCATCTAATATAAAATTATTATTTTTTAAAATATTTTATTTAATATAAAATTATATTATATTCTAAAATTTAAAGAGCAACTACGAAAAAATTGAAAAAGAAACCAACAAACATAATTGCAATTACAAACATAACATTTCTCTAGATCATACACTATCTTCTTTTCGAATATAGTTAAATCTGAAAACGACCAATCAGATTACTAAATTATTATAATGATTTTTAAAATTATTATGTTATATATCGTATTGTTATCTTGTACATTTAAATTATTATGTCGCATATTGTATTTTTAAATTAAAATTTTCAATTTCATCATTTAAAGTTTGTGCATTCTTCATAGCGAAAATCAATAATAATATTATCAAGTTATGTCTTAAAATTGAAAAAAATCAAAAAAAAAATATTTAAATATTGTTAATTCAAGATGAAAGTAGTATATACAAAATAATATATTTTTAAAAATGTTATATTATATTGAAAAGGAATTACGAACATTAGAAATTTAAATGTAGAAATAATATTAAAATAATAAAAATGAAATAGAGAGGTGAATAAAAAATGATTGAAAACTCAATTCTCTATTTTGCTCTCCAAATATAAAAAATAAAAAGGTAAAATAAATTGAAATCGAAAATCGTCTTTAAGATGCACAACATAAGAAATTAAGAACCAAATGAATGAAATAAAAGATGTTATTGAAAGATGATTAATTGAGCTAATGACAAAACCCAAAGCATTGACAAAGTTGATCATTATAATATGAGAAATTGTGAATATACTAGAGGAATAATACATATAGTTGAACAAATTACGAGAATCACTTTGACATTTAGCTAGATTCACGATTGAATTCTAAATTTTTTTTTGTTAACATTCTTTTTTTACCATATATTTATGAAAAATGTGAATTCTATCATTAATCGTCTATGAATATTAGAGTTCGATGATATATGTAACAATTTTGTTTAGCGAAATTCAGCCTATCACTTGGTGATATAGTGTAGAAATGAATTATGCAACTCTCAATATTTCAATACTTTACTATTTTTCTCAGATTCAACAAAAATATCAGGAATAGTTAAATCTCATAGGAACTTGTCTGAAAATGCAACAAAGGTGAAAAATCACCAACAAAAACACTCTATTGGACCGATACTTTTATTGAGAAATAAAAATTAAAAAACCGGATGAGATTAGATACACCGATTATCCTTAACGATAAACGATGAATCCAAAGTTATTGGATATTCATTACTCAAAGAAATGAACGTAACTCTTTACTATATAAAACTTAAATCACGATGTAAACCTATTTATTAGTGAAGTTTAGTAGAAAAGTGAATCTCAATTGATTTGTTTTTTCGAATGAGATAATTCATCTTAGTTTTAATATGTAAAATATGTTCTTGGCCAAGCCAAGGAATTGACAAGTTTATAGGGACGGATTCATCTTCTTTTGGACAAGTTGGGGAGCTACTTTTTGACAAATTACTTCATACCACCACTTTTAAATTCAAAAGTTCAAATGTAAAGCATATGTTACTTTTTTAGTGTTTTTTAATTTACTAAATATCGACTTTAAGGGATACTACGTAACTTAGTTTATAAAATTTAAATAAGAGAAATTACACGGATAAATAAGCATATAGTAGTTAATTAGTTGGCATAATTATATTTTTCATTAATTACCACTCACATTTTAATTATAGCCATAATTACATCGCCCCTCTTCTTTCTCCTTTTTTTATATATATTCAAATACAAATTATGCGTATACAATTATATGACATATATACAAATACAATTTGCCTATTCCCACTCTTTGCTCTCTCACACTCGCTTCTCTTTTCCATATTTCAATCTTGCTCGTCAAATATACAAACACATATGTAAACCAATTAAACATATATAATTATCTGACAAATATACATAATACAATTCGCCTCTTTTCACTCTCTGTCCTCTCTAGCTCATCTCTCCTCTCCCTCTCACAATCTCGCTCGCCTGATATACAAATACATATGTATACCAGTTACATATATATAATTATCTGACACATATAATTCGTCTCTCTCCACTCTCCGCCCTCTCTTGCTTGCCTTTCTCCTCTCTCCCAATCGCGCTTGCACCCCCCCTAAAATGTAGCTACGAATCGTAATTAGTAAACTATAGCTATGGAACCTAATTAAAATTATTTTAATGGCTATTTATGAAATTTTCTTATTTTAAGGAAAAATTGTACATTATAACAAACTATTAATTCAAAATAAATAGCTACAATTTCATTTAATTCCAATCCACAGAATCACAACAATTTTTTGTCATTCGTCTCTCTCCTAAAATTTCACTTGCCACTCTCTCAGTTTATACAAACACAAATATATGAATTGTGTTTGGATTTGTATAAAGCAAGAAGCGACTGTATAAACAACTAGATATCTCTTTGTCCTATACACTAATACTATATAAATACAAATTTTCATCTACTCAATTCTCTTTTATTTTTCTCTTTTTACACAAACATATATTTTACAAATACAAATACAAGATATAATTTGTGTTTGTATAAAGCGAAAAAGATTTGAGATACAAATATAAATATTTTAACTCAATTCAATTGCATACAAATTTAAATTCTGTGCAGATATACAAACAAAATCATTGATACACACACACACACATATATAGTTGCTTATATACAATTGTCTAACCAAGATACATATACAATTGCTACGACCTATTGATTCTAATAACTGATTGCAGAGTTGATCATTCAGATCTTTCAATTCTCCATAGATGTAGATCTCGGACCTATGAATGGGATATTTTCGAAACTCATACGAAAAAAAGGAAGTGAGTTAGACAAAAACAAAAGCAACTTGGACAAAAAGAAACAAAGTAATTTAGACAAATCTTTTTTGTCGATAACCTCAAAATAATCAATCAAATATTGATTAGTATGTAATGTTTATACATATTAAATGTCCACGAATCAGATGCTAGTCTTCTATGAAGCACAAATAATAAAATTATATCTATAGAGCGCTAATGTGCTTTTTATGTTTGTTATTTCTAAAATTTGCTCTTAATTTTATATAACTTATAAGATGTTTGTAGATGGATAAATAAATAGGCAAACATTATTCATTTATAAATTTAACATGATATTGAATTGACAATTTTGAAATTCGCATAACCAGTATATATATAAATTACAAGAGATGTATAATTTACGTAAAATGGTTTTGATGTACTCTTTTCATCTATTTTTATTTGTCGTTTTACGTTTTTTGAAAGTTTGTTTGACTAATTTTCAAAGTTAAATTTAATTACATTACCTTAATATTTTAAATAAAATTTTTTAGACATTTAAAAAATATGCTATAAATTACAACTTTTTTGCATATCAATATGATATGAAAAAATAATTTTAAAATGTTAGTTAAAATTTATATATTTGACTCTAAAAATAAAAATTATGATAAACAATTGTGGATTGATGGGATGGAGTATAAGATAAGTTTTCATTTTGGTTTCTTCATATATTTTAGTTAATTCAAATGGTCTGATTTTAAGCGAAGAAGACCTAAATCGAAATTGAAATTGATGGTGAAGATGAAAGGATGGTTAGGGCAAATGGGTTTCAACAAAAATGGCGGAAATATTAACTGGTTCCCTGGTCATATGGATGCTGCTAATCGTGCCATTCGCCGCCGGCTCAAACTCTCCGATTTTGTCATTGAACTCCGTGATGCCCGTGTAAGTGTCTAATTCAATGTATTTTGAAGTAACACTTTTTTGTGTTAGATAACCAGATACTGCTTTGATACTTGTTCAAGAATTTAGGTTAAAAAAGGATTGGTACTAAAGTATGAAACTTTGGAACTGATCTTGAATGGAGTACAAAATAAGAGATTGTTGATTACACTGTATGTTAATAGACATATATGTGAATTTCAGCTAAAAAGGAGTGAACTTTTTTTGGGCGTACTAGGAGAGAAAAGATTAGGAACCATGAAATATGGGCTAAGGTGGTTGTGACCTTTGTCATGGATAAGATACAGTAAATGAGACGCCGGTGGTTTAGGCATGTAAAGAGGAGGAGCGCAGAGGTTGTTAGCGATAGGCCTAGTGAGAAGGTGCATAGAGGCTGATCAAACAAGAATTGAGAAAGAGCGATTGGACAAGACATGACACACCTTCAGCTCATCAAGGACAATGACCCTAGGCAAGAGAGCGCGGGGTTCGAAAATTAGGTTAGAAAATTAGTAGGATGTAGAGCCATTTCTTGCATTTAGGTCGGGGGCATGGTTCTAGTTTAGAGCACTTTATCTTCTCTCTCCCTCCTCCTTACCATTATTATTGCCATTACCTCAATTTTCATTAGTCGTACTACTATTGTTTCTTTTACATTAGTTATCCTTACTATTTCTGCTGATGATATTTTTCCTAGTTAGTATTGTTATGAAATAGGCCGAATAGCTATTGCTCCCAACTAGTTTGAAATGGAGTTTAGTGGACTGAGTAATTAAGTTAATTTCAGACTAAACATGTTTAAATTTTGCGATTTTATGCAGATACCATTATCCTCCGCAAATGAAGACTTGCAGCCTATGCTTTGTGAGAAAAGACGGGTGATTTCCCTCAATAAGAAAGATTTGGCCAATCCCAACATCATGCATGTACCTATTCTCTCTTTCTTACTCCCTCCATTTCAATTGTTTGTTTGATTATGACTTGGCACGAAGTTTATGAAAGTAAATAAGACTTTTGAATCTTATAGTCTTAAGCATGCCATGTGGTAAGATGAAATTTTAAAGAGTTGCGGAAAAAATGAAAGAGATTTTCTTTTCTTAAACGGACCAAAAAGGGAAGTAAGACAAACCTGATCCCATAACTAGTTATCTGAAGCCTTATGCATGTTTGTTTCAATAAACTAATGAAGTTGATTAGTGTTTTGTGGAGTGCTTTGTCTTTCATGTGACACAAATAGTAATATAGAATATGTCTTTTAAATAATTGTGCTTGTTGAAGGAACTTCAATTAAATTTTGATTGGTTCGATGGTGTTCACAATTGTAAAAGTGAAGCTTACATTTTCTATTTTATGCAGAGATGGATCCGATATTTCAATTCATGTAAACAAGAGTGCTTCCCAATAAATGCACACAGTAGAAGTTCTGTGCAAAAGGTTAGCTAACGTTTTATCTGTGCAATTTAGATGGAAGCTTGGTTCATGGCTTTGTATTATGTTTTATATTTCAAAGATGCTGCAATAGTTATCCTTGAGCACTTTTATCAATGTTATTAGTTGTAATGAGTACTTCTAGAACTTTATTCTTATTTCTTAGAGTAACTTCAATTTTCATCAACTAAAAATTCAATTCTCAAGTACATTTTAGCCTGAAAAGATCTCTGACTCTTCATATTTTAGAACTATTTGCTTCACTATTACTCCCTCAGGTTCAATTTGTTTGTCTTGCTTCCCTTTTTCGTCTGTATAAAGAACGCCTCTTTGCCTTCCCAGAAACTCTTGAAGTTCAACTTTTCACATCAACATGAATGTTTAAGACCACAAGATTTCTACATATCTTTAGTTTAAGACCACAAAATACAAAAAATTTCTACTTTCTTAAACTCTATATCAAGTCAAAACTAGATAAATAAATTGAAAATGGAGGGTAGTGAAAAACAAAAGAGTGGTGTCATTGTCACCACCCCCCCCCCCCCCCCCCCCAAAATAAATAAATAAATAAATAAAAAGATGACTTCTTTTGTTTTGGAATGGAAAGGCCTACTTCACGTCTTCACCCAATGAATATATTGCCCATTATATATGCCAGAAAGCAAAAAATATTAATTTTTTATCCTTAGTAAATAGTAGGCCAAGAACTATTAATGCAGAATATAGTCAACTGCGACCAGATTAATGAATGCTGAGTGATAAAGGTTCTTTTGATTTTATTTTTGAGTGAGCCAGACGTTATTAGGTTACCTTTCTTCCAAGATTTTCTGAAGTATTCTTTGTTATTTATGTATTGAAGCTTCTCGATATTGTGGAGTTTAAATTGAAGGAAGTTATTTCAAGGGAACCTACTCTTCTTGTCATGGTGGTTGGTGTTCCTAATGTCGGAAAATCAGCTTTAATCAATTCCATCCATCAAATTGCATCATCCCGATTTCCAGGTGAGACAATTGTTTTTGTTAGTTTTTCTGTATGACGTACATGGTTCTTTTGGGATGCTGGCATATTACGTCGAGCGCCTATGGTTTTAACTTTGTCTTAGTGCAGGAGAAGATGAAGAGGGCTACAGTGGGGCCTTTGCCTGGTGTTACTCAAGATATTGCTGGATATAAGGTATGAAAATATTCAATAACTTGGATATCTGATAGTTATTCAGTGATGGCTAAAACTGTGTGTGATAAATGGTGCAATATTTCATTTTCCAAATTTCACATTATATTTTCTGTACTCCTTTGCTGTTCAGGAAAAATAATTTCTTTCATGTTGACCATATTCTGCTTCACACCACAGAATTTTGACCCTAGATAGTAGTATATAAGGGTCGAGGATTAGGGTGGAAGGCTAGTAGGTAGTAGGTTCAATTATTATTTTTTTACCAGTTGTGCCTCTGCTTCAGTTATCGTACTGTTTGTTGTTGCTATTGTTCTTTTCTCCATTATTTTATATACTTCCTCCGTTTCAGGAAGAATGACCTTTTCTTTTTAGCCTGTTTCAAAAAGAATGACCTTTTTTTGGGTAACATTTTAATTTTAGTTTTCCACGTGGCATTTTTAAGGCCACAAGATTAAAAGACAATTTTGTACATTTGACGTAACTTTAATTTAGAACTACAAGATTCAAAAGTCTTCTTTATTTTTTTGAACTCCGTGCCAAGTCAAACTAGGTCGCTCTTTTTGAAACGGAGGGAGTATATGGTTTCTTCATTACTAAATTTCCTTTTATTTTTTTTCTGTTTTTGGATATAGCCGAGAGTATATCTGAAACACTCTCTCTACTTTCAAATGTTAGGGGTATGGTTACATACACACCATCCTCGCCAGACCCCATTTGTGAAATTTCAGTGTGTATGTTGTTGTATCACAGATTTTTGACTGGTTTAGATATTCTATCTGGCTTGTAGATTTTTTAAGAGAAGTGTAAATGCATATATGAAGCCCAAGAGATTATAGCTATGGGAAGGTTGAGCTTAGTTGCTTATTCTCTGATACATTAGATGCTTGAGCAGAAGCATTAAGCTTTTCAACTGGTGCAAGTCTCTTTCCTTCTTTTGCTCAGGGGTAGCTCAAGAGTGCATATTTTTGGTTGTACAGTGACATTCCTAATAGAAGAGAATTTTTATCTCTCTGAGCCTAAAAATCCAGGATTTGAATTTGATGTCCTCTTATCGATTCCTCCTGATATCCATTACAGCCCGAGTGTCCAAGTATGTCGGAACTAAAGAACAAAGCAAGTGCATTTCATCATCAGACAACCACTCCCTTATCTGATGGGCCAATCTGTTACCTTCTCTAAGATAGTTATAAATTTTAATTGATGTCACCTCAATCAGAAAAGAGAAAGAGTTTAATACTTTTAACTGATAGAAATTCCCTTTTAGATGTAAAAGCGACATTCCAATTCTTATTTGATGATCGGGTACCAAAAGCTGCTTTTTTATGGCCATAATTTCCATTAGTTGGGAACTTCACGTCATTGAAACAGGCATCTTTTTTGTTGCTTGTTATATTGAATTGTTTGCTGTTGCATATTAATGTTGCTGATGCTTATACATCGCTGTACACAGATTGCACATCAACCTAGCATATATGTGTTGGACACTCCAGGTGTGTTGGTTCCAAGTATTCCAGATATTGAAACAGGGTTAAAGCTGGCCCTAGCAGGTTAGTTCCTTTTCCAAGTTCACATTCTATTCATCTAAAGAGCTTTTTCTTTTTTAAAGCAAAAACGTCTAATATCAGCTTTAGGCATCTTGTTTTATCAAACCTAAGGTTGCGTTTTTGCTATCAAGCATTGTAAGTAATGATAAAGGGTAAACAGTAACCCCCACTATTAATGAGACAAAGAGTGTGCCCATATTGAAGCAGAGCCAATGAGAAACTATGGTGATTCTTTTAAGATTCAACTTCACTTAGCCTCCTTTGGTACCTGTATGATTGTGCAGGGTCCATCAAGGATTCAGTTGTTGGTGAAGATCGAATTGTTCAATACCTATTGGCAGTTCTAAACACTAGAGGAACTCCTCTTCATTGGAGACACTTGATCGGTAGGGAAACTGAGGGCCTTCATCATGAGTTGGATGACAAACCTGAATATAATCTCAAGGATCTTCTACCAAAAAGAAGGAAGCCACCCAACAAATCTGATATCTACTACATAGAGGTAATACATGATGTTTTTTTTAAAAGGTCCAAGTTTTATCGATGAAATACTTAGAAGTGTAGTTACATGTGTACCCAATTTGGAAAGTTTATGATTATAAAACCAAATTTAACCATATATAATCAAAATAAACCATGAAACTTCTCTTATTCCTAACAAATGGAGTTAAAACTACTTTAAATTTATTTATTTATTTGGCATGTGTTGTACTAGTTGATTGTTTCTTTCGCTTTGTATATCTTATTATCTTGTTACTGCCTGATATTACTGCTCTTTTTTCATCTCTCCTTGCCTTACCGGAAACAACAACCTTACCATCACAAGGTAAGGGTAAGGTCTGTGTTCAGACTATCCTCCTTAGACCCCATTTGTGGGAGTATGCTGGGTATGTTGTTGTTGTGTTGAAATCTAATACAAAGTAAGGTAAGCCATGCCATTTAGTTCAAGAAGAAGCTCATTGTCGTCATCATCCTCTTCTATGGTTGTTATCATGTTTCCTTTGTTTATAGGATATGGTCAGTGAAGTCAAATGCACACTATGTACCACACTGTCAGAGTTCAATGGTAATTTGGAAGATGAAGGCGAGTTGGAGATTTTGATAGATCAGCAGTTTGAAGCATTGCAAACGGCTCTAAAGATACCTTACAAGGCATCGGAAGCTCGCATGATGGTGTCAAAAAAATTTCTAACTCTATTTAGAACAGGCAAACTTGGTCCTTTCATCCTTGATGATGTCCCTGATGCATCTGATTCCGCATCTTGAAATGCCATTTGCAAGGTATCAATCAGTGTATGTAATATGATTTATCTTTTTTGAATACTTCAAACCTTATCAATCTAGTACTAGTTTGGAAGTCGTTTTCATAGACATATTTCCACTATTTTCCATGAATTATTCATGTTGCTTTTACTTTTTTTGATAATCTAGAAATACCTGTTCACAATTCAAAAGTCAGTGGATAATGTGCCGATACTCTACCCTTCTGGCCTTCTCCACTTTAATATGCATTTGACTTTTGTTTATTGAAGAGTTCAAGCCTATGACGTGCGCCTAACTCACATATCGATATTGCACTTTTATAACTAGACCAAAGTCATGAAGGCAGGTTGCTATTATCTAGTCATGCATATCCAATATCTCAGCTAGAAAGGAGCTCAAATGTTTGGTTCAACTCCCTTCAGTTAATTGGTGAGACAGGCGTATGAATATACAATCAAAACTCTCTATAATGGTGTTGCCTATTTTGATGATTTTTGTTTAAGTGTGTAGAAAACATCTTACATAACTTTAGCATGAAAAAAATTATTCTGAAAAAGATGATTTTTGGTTGTTTAAGTGTGTAGAAAACATCTTACATAATTTTAACATGAAAAATTGATAGTTATATTAAAAGTATTGTAGATGATTGTTATTGAAATATAGAATATAAGGTTTACTTGTCTAATGGATATTATCAGATTACTTGATTCATTTATAAAAGAAAAAATTAGCAATTAAGTCATAATACATAACATATTTAGTTAAAATAATAATATTTTAAAATATTAAAATGACAATATTTTAACAAATAAAATGTATCCTTATATAATTTATTTATCTTCCTTTTATTTCTCAAATTAGACCCATTTTTTGACTAAAAATAATAGACCCCATTACCCACTTTTCATTCTTTAAATATTTTTGGAAAAATTAGCAATCTAGTAAAAAAAACATAACATAATTAGTAAAAATCTCTATAATTTAAAAATATTAGTAAAATGTCAAATTATCTTTATTTTAAAAACAATATGTATCGCAATTTACTTTTTATTATACCTAACATTGATTACACCTTTTCCAATCATTTCTCTCATATTAAAAAAAAAGTTACTCTCTCTCTCTCTCTCTCTCTCTTATTTTACTCTTTCAATTATCCACCATTTTCAAATCCGACTTTTTTCTCTTCTGTCATTTTTTTTTCCAGAAATTGAAAAAAAACCCCTTTCTCTCTCTAAATTTTTTACTACCATTTCTCTCTCATACAATTTTCCCCCCTATATTCCCTCTCCTTAAATAATTCAAACCTTAATTAATTTTCGTAGCTACTTATGCAGAATATTTGAGCGACGAAATTAAAATTTCATCCGTTGGTCTTCAGAGTGACTATCTTCGCAATACGGAGCATTGTTATGGAAGTATGACATAGACAAACTCAAGGCTGGATATGTTAGTGAAAGCGATGATCCAACAAGGCCAAAGGGCAGGTTTTCTAAATAGGCAGAAGATGCATTGGTCGATGTTGATTAGTTAGGTTTATATTATTTTTAAACTATTATTGGAATGGAATATTTTGTATTTCAACTTCTATTTTTCGTTCAATGTTTGTTTTGAATAGGATAACAAATTTTTGTTATCAGATCCATTATACGTTTACCATTTTATTTAATTGAGATTAAACAAGTTATAAATTTTTATAAATTTGTAAATGTCTATGCACGTAATATAATACAGTTAAAATTTGATATATTTAGTATCAAATCAGATTTTGTAGCTTAAATCATTCACATGCTGTTAATCACATCAAATAAAAAAAGGTTCACATATTATTAGCAAATTGAAATTATCCAGAAACATTATTACACATCAAAGATACTAAAAAGATATAAATCAAAAAATCTTTTAGAAAGAAGGTACATGTTCTTTTATTATGACCTTCTTGACCACAACGTCCACAACAATTCATTTTTGTTGTTATCTTTTCATCTGAATTTTTCTTTCTCTTTTTTCTTGGTCTCCCAGGCATCTTTTGTATCTAGGTGGCAAGACCACTTCTTTCAAAACAGAGTCCAGAGCTTTCCATTCTCTTTTGTCTGGCATTGATTCTATTGAAATTGCATAAGTATTTATTAATTCATCGTGTTTATAATAATCAGAGCAGTAGAGGTGTACATCTGTTATATTCTTCTTCTTCAAGACGGCTATTGCATGTGGACAAGGTATTACGTCATGTTGAAATCTTCCACATGAACAAGTTTTCCTCTCAGGACAAACAATGTATCTAATTTTACCTTCATACACTGAAAAAATAAACTCAGAAGATGCAACAACATGCAATTTTGTAAAAAATAGAGACAGTCAACAAGTTTTTTTCATTATTTTTTAAAAATAAAATAATAAATACAAAGCAAATATGTACCTTCATTATTGCACTTTTTGATGCGTTTAAAATCAATATTTCTTCAAATCTTCTATCAATGTTTATTTTGTATAAGAAACTATTTCTCTATTTTTGCAATTTCAACTGTGGCTTGTACCTTGCCTAATATCCTATCCCTTAATGGACAGGTATGTTCACTATTAAAGTATCTCACTATGAATGTTTCTGAATTCTTCCTAATAGATGCCTTCAATTTCCAACAACAATCATCTAAATGACAAACTAATACGTAGCTGCAATAAATAAACATATATTGGTTATTTGCTAAGGTTGACTGTTTTAATAAACAAAAAAGAAAGAAAAAATTAGAAAAAGATACTTTATTTCATTTTCACAATAGAAATGATACTTCATAATAAATATTTCACATCTTGATAACTTATTCTGTAAATTGATCAGAAATATTACATTTACTGATTTTAACATTCAAAATGTGAAAAACATCATTACGATCAAATCATATTACACAGAAAACTACACGCAACATATAATATTAATGTATCATACTAAATATATTACAAATAAATTATATATTATTAAAAATATTAACATATAAATTGGAAACATACCTTTTGTTATCAGATCTTTCAACTTCAAAGTTGAAACTATTCTTTATTTTGTAATTTTTCAATACCGCCTTCAGAATTGACTTATCCTTATACATTTGATTCTCTTCCACAACTGAATTATTGGTGTCTGATATGTACTTATCAACATCCATTTTCAGTATGTAATATGCATCATCAATTGATATTCAACATATTGAGAGCCTTTCCGTCGCTTTTTTCACCCTCAACTCACATGATGACACATGTGGTTGCATCAAAATTTATTATCTCTTCAACACCTTTATCGAAAGTATCAATGCATAAAGAATAAATTCCGAATCCAACCTCATGTTTCTTAATTTCTATATACAATTTTACACCCATATCAGTCCAAATACACAATGGAGACAAATTCCCTTCAATAACATATCTAATCTCTATATATTTTTTTCGATTTGTCAATACCCAGCTCAGCCGCAATTGCTGAAATAAGATTCATGAACGAAATATTTTCACCAACCACTATCCTATCACTTTTGTATCGCTCATACATAACATAACTTTCCCATATTCCAGAATGTCGCAACAAGATCGAAATATTCATCTTTGAAAATTCAGAATCGACGTTCCAGAGATTTTTTTTACGCAAAATCATTTTTTTTCTAATTCAAAATCTGAATTTTTTAATATTATGAAAATGTATAATGCAATAAATTAGTACGTTCTTACACAGATTTGACGGTAATCTTGTTAAAAATTAAAGTAAATAATGGAAAAGTTGTTACCCTTTTTTTTGTGCCGTAACAATTAACATAAGAAAAAAATATTAAAGTATCCAACAATTTTTATTTACGTATCATTTTTATTTTATAAAATATCCGAATTTCTCAAGAAGAAGGAATTTTTGGTAAATATTAATATTATAGGGATATAATGTAATTTGTCATTACAGTATGTCATTTGCTTATTTTTACAATTAAAATGTGGAGAATTGTTGAGGTGTCGGGCTGGTTTTGCATGGGAGAAAGAAAAGGGAATTGGATTCTTGGTAGGTTGCGCAGGTTAGCCAAAATTGGTTTAAGGAAAATGAGTTATGTCTTGAAATTTAAGAAATAGTCAAATTAAATTTAATTCAGGGAAATTGACTAAAATATAAATAAAACAAATTAATATCAATTAATTAACGATCTTCTTAATTTCCACAAAAAATAAAATAATTAATATAATTTTAAACTAGTGATTTTAAAAAAACTATAACCATTATTTAAATTAAATTAATTTAATAGAATACTTACTAAAAAATTAAAATCCTTTCGAGATAATTTTCAAATATTTATGAAATATACTAATTATATCTATAAAACTATATGAAAATATATTTACTAATTATAAATTATTAAAATAGACTAAGGCTACGTAAATGACTTTGGAAAGTATTTGAATTTTATAAAATAAATTATTCTAAATTGTTTGGAAACTAAGAAGCTCATGAATTAATTCCTATCGAAGAGGGTCAAAATTGGGTGTCAACATTTGTATCCATATACTTGTGTAAATTCGTGTTCATTTTGAAAGGATACAACATTGGATTGTATATTTATAAAAAACGTAAAGTTTTTCTTAAAATTCCAACAAAATTTGTATTCTAGTCATCTAACATACAAAAATACAACTATAGTAACAATCAAAATTTGTATTTCAAAAGAAAATTGTACTTCATGACAAAAAATGTATTTCTTATATATGTTATGTATTTCAAAAATATATTATATCCAATATCTAATTTATAGAGCATGAACTAAATATGATTCCAAATTATGTATTCCAAGCATCCACCATAAAAGATCAAAATATTTAATCATTCACGGTTTGTATCCACAACAAATTACAAAGTAAAAAATATATTTTGAACTTAATTGTATTATAAATTGTATTAGCTTGAATACACAATTTGTATTACATAATCTAAATTGTATTTAGATGCAAATGTGTATTCGAAACAAACAAGAAATACAAATTTTATATCAGCAAACATACAAATTCGTAACAGATAACATACAAATTGTGATCTTTTAATTGTTGTATCAAAGCCAAAATGCATTCAAAATAAAATTTTGAATTGTTGTATCCAAAACACTTTGTATTCGAAATAAATCTTTCAAAGAAATATCAAATTTTGGACAGCAGCAACGCATCTAACAACCTTGGTGTTGTTTAGTACCAATTCAATAGCTTGAAGCCCAACCTCGATTTGTATGCTTATTTGTTTGTATCGATCTCCTTTTTTTCGGCAAAAACTTTTATCATTGTCTTGTCTTCTGTGGAGAAGGAGGATCCTCAATAATGAATTGAAAGTCGTTAATGAAAGATGAGGAAGACGAGAGAATTTGTCGCCTTAGTCTCTTAATTTGTGTCGATCTTCTTTTTTCCGGCAAAAACCTTGATCAATTGTCTAGCTTTCTACGAAGAAGGAGGATCATCAATGGAGAAAATCGTTAATGGATGATGAGGAAGGTGTGTTGAGGATTAAGGGAAGGTGTGTTGAGGATTAAGGGAAGGGTATGTGTACCTCGCGTCGATGATTTGATCAACACTATTCTGACAGAGGCTCATAGTTCAAGGTATTCGATACATCCGGGTGCAACCAAGATGTACCGTGACCTAAAGCAACACTTTTGGTGGAGAAGAATGAAGCGTGATATTGTGGATTTTATTGCCAAGTGTCCAAACTGTCAACAAGTGAAACATGAACACCAAAGGCCCGGAGGAACACTTCAAAGAATGCCCATTCCTGAATGGAAATGGGAGAGAATTGCAATGGACTTCGTGGTTGGTCTTCCAAAGACATTGGGCAAGTTCGACTCCATTTGGGTGATTGTGGACAGATTAACTAAGTCTGCTCATTTCATCCCGGTTAAGGTGACTTACAATGCAGAGAAGTTAGCCAAACTTTACATCTCAGAAGTTGTTCGATTGCATGGAGTTCCACTATCCATCATATCAGATAGAGGTACGCAGTTTACTTCTAAGTTTTGGAAAACATTGCATGCAGAATTGGGTACTAGGTTGGACCTTAGTACCGCGTTCCATCCTCAGACCGATGGTCAATCTGAGCGAACGATTCAAGTGTTGGAGGATATGCTTCGCGCATGCGTGATAGAGTTTGGTGGCCATTGGGATAGCTTCTTACCTTTGGCAGAGTTTTCGTACAATAATAGCTACCACTCCAGTATTGATATGGCTCCATTTGAAGCATTGTATGGGAAGAGGTGTAGATCTCCCATTGGTTGGTTTGATGCATTCGAGGTTAGACCTTGGGGTACCGATCTCTTGAGGGATTCGTTAGAAAAGGTGAAGGGCATTCAAGAAAAGCTTCTAGCGGCGCAAAGTAGACAAAAGGAGTATGCAGACCGGAAGGTTAGAGACTTGGAGTTCATGGAGGGTGAACAAGTCTTGTTGAAGGTTTCACCCAAGAAAGGGGTGATGCGGTTTGGCAAAAGAGGTAAGTTAAGTCCAAGGTATATTGGACCATTTGAGGTACTAAAGCGAATAAGGGAGGTGGCTTATGAATTAGCCTTGCCCCCAGGGCTGTCCGGAGTGCATCCGGTATTTCATGTGTCCATGTTGAAAAGATACCATGGGGATGGAAATTACATTATCCGTTGGGATTCAGTTTTGCTTGACGAGAATTTGTCTTATGAGGAGGAACCTGTTGCTATATTAGATAGAGAAGTTCGCAAGTTGAGATCGAGAGAGATTGCATCCATCAAAGTTCAATGGAAGAATCGACCGGTTGAAGAAGCTACTTGGGAGAAGGAGGCGGATATACAAGAAAAATACCCACATCTGTTCACAGATTCAGGTACTCCTTTTCGCCATGGTTTTTCTTCTTTTGATCGTTCGGGGACGAACGATGGGTAAATTGGTATCTATTGTAACGACCTGTTTAGTCGTTTTGAGCAACAGATTTTATTTCTGGAAAAACTGGCTGGGACGACGGATGTAACGACGGACCGTCATAGTCACGACGGCCCGTCGAGGAGGTGTCGTCCCATGACACTTAGAATTTTGAAATTGGGTACTGAAAATCGACTCGCTGTAAATTGTGACGGACCTGCGGGACGTGCCGTCACATCCACGACGAACCGTCGAGAGTTTTCGTTGCAAAACACTTCAACTTTTGAGAATTTGGTACAAGAAACGAGTTTCTGACCGTCATGACGGAGGAATAGGACGGACCGTCACAGCTGTGACGGGCCGTCACAGGCTACGTGAGTTGAGGGAGCTGCGACGACCTGTGTGACGGACCGTCGCAGGCACGATGGCCCGTCACAGGTTGCGCAGTCCCAGGCAAAATAGGATTCCTCTCCACGTTTTAGGGGTCGTTTTGGACTATTCTTTCCTTAATTATAAAGATTGAGGGTTAATATTAGTAGGTCTAATTACTTGGGGGTTAAAAGAGGTAACCTTAAGTTAATTAGTGGGTTTTATTGTCCTCCTTTACACTTAATTATACTTTTAATTAGGGTAAAAAGAGGGAGGGTTTGAATAAAACAAAACAAAAGAAAAGAACAGAAAGAGAGAGGAGAAACGAACGAGTAGAGAGAGAGAAACGAAGAGGATAGCAAGGATTTTGAGAAGATAGCTTGTTGATTCAATTCTTCGGTGGAGGTAGGTTATGGTTTATGTTACGATATTCGTAGTGAACTCTTAATAGTGAATATTATGTGTTGATAATATTGTAAACCCTGCTATGTGCTTAAGTTGTATGCTTGCATGATTATGATTATAAAATTGTGATGAATTAACAAAGCATGATGAAGTTATTGAATCCCAAATCTTGAAAGAACCCTAATTCACTTGATATATTATATAATGAGAATGATGATGCCTTAGTATGAAAGAAGGCTTGATAAATTATATAATGAGAATGATGATGCCTTAGTATGAAAGAAGGCTTGATAAATTATATAATGAGAATGATGATGCCTTAGTGTAAAAGAAGGCTTGATGAATTAGGGGATCGGGTGCCACGTTCCGGTACCAGGATAGAATATGAGGATCGGAGTGTCACGTTCCGACACCAGGATAGAATATGGATCGGGTGCCACGTTCCGGTACCAGGATAGAGTATGAGGATCGGAGTTTCACGTTCCGACACCAGGATAGATAAATGGATCGGGTGCCACGTTCCGGTACCAGGATAGAATATGAGGATCGGAGTGTCACGTTCCGACACCAGGATAGATAAATGGATCGGGTGCCACGTTCCGGTACCAGGATAGAATATGAGGATCGGAGTGTCACGTTCCGACACCAGGATAGATAAATGGATCGGGTGCCACGTTCCGGTACCAGGATAGAATGAGGATCGGAGTGCCACGTTCCGGCACCAGGATAGAAATAGAGGATCGGAGTGTCACGTACCGACACAAGAGGAAGAAAGATAATGAATCTTGAAAGATAATGAATATACTCAATCTAATGAACTTAATTCCCAAAAGAGTATGGTATTGAGGCTTGAGTCCTCATGTGTGAACTCGGTTGTAGTTATTGATGAATTCATGTTGTTATTGCTACATGTTGAGTATTGTAGTTGATTTACATTATTATTGATATATACTGTTCCCTATTTTGAGCTGGCCGATGATATCTACTCAGTACGTGTGGTTGTACTGACCCCCTACTTTTATGTTTTCCTCTTTGTTATTTGTGTAATGCAGCAAACGTTCTGTCAACTTCAACTCAACAGCAGATCTAGCCAGTCTTCACTTCATCGGAAATTCAGGGTGAGCTAATGCGTCTAGCTTGGACTGGGTCTTCTTCTTCAAGTCTTGATGCCTTGAACTTCCGGCATGGACTAGCTTAGCTTTTTAGTTATTTTGTTCTTAGACATTCCTAGTTAAGTAATTTGAGATAGATGTTCTTGTGATGATGACTTCCAGATTTTGGGGATAATAATAATAGTATTGAATTGTTTTTATTAATGAGCTTCCGCATTATTTTCTGTTGATATATCTTGAAATGTTAAGGTTTAGATGGGTTGGTTCGCTCACATAGGAGGGTAAATGTGGGTGCCAGTCGCGTCCCTGATTTGGGTCGTGACACAAATTCTATCATTTCTCTTTTTCTCTCTAAGGATTTCTTTCATTATTCCATATCCTCATATAACTTTAAACCTTGTCTTTTTTCTTAAATCAAAATTCTCCATTTTTCTAAGAAATCTTAGAAATCATTCAAAAGATTTTCAACATTGGTTGAAGTATTGAGATACAAAAGTATTTTATATGTTTTGTATGTCAGATCTGGATCTGAAAGAAGTATCAGGTGTAGAAGTGTCCTTTTTGAAGTGTTAATATTAGGATAAATCGCTCAAAAATATTGAATTTGATTTGGAAGATGTATCATGTGAAGAAGTGTCATTTTTTGAATATCAATATTTGAAAAATTGTTGAAGATCAAGGTGATGATATGACATGTTGCATTTTGTATCTAAACTATCAAATTGTATTCTTTACTGTTTTTATTATTTATTACATTTTGTGTTCATTACAAAATTCATGTGTGTCTTACTAAAATTTGAGTTTTTTTATGTGTAACTTATATTTATTTTGTAAGTGGGATTTATTTCTAACTCTCTCTCTCTCTCTCTCTCTATATATATATATATATATATATATATATATATAGATATATATATATATATATATATATATATATATATATATATATATATATATATAAAATTTTGTATTAGATGAATAGTTTTACAGAATTTGGTATGCTGTTCTAAATTAGACTTTATACAATTTTTTTTGTATATATTTTAACTGTTGATGCCAACAACTATTGTATGACATAAATTACCCCTAAACTTATCACCAAAAGTTAGTTACACGCTTATACTATTATGATGACGTATTACACACCTGAATTACTCAAAAGTGAATTTATTTCAACCCTGACGCACATACGACTAGTCACACGATGAGAAAGTGTTTCACACTCGCGCCATTTCATCACCATGTCACTGCCACATCAATAATTACGTCAGATTTTTTTTTAAAAAAACCATGTCACCCAATTTCTTCTTCTTCCTTATAAACCATCAAACCCACCATTAAATTACTACCATTGTTGCTATTATCATCAAATTCACTTTTCCACCACCATAGATTTCACCACCCATAATCAAATTCACCTTCGGAATCTTCTCACAATCATTGTCATCATAAAAAATTGATAACAAACATCATAAATTTAACTAATTAACCATTAAAACCGTATCACTATCATTGAAATTCATTAAAATCATAATCATAAATTCACCATCCACATCAAAATCACGAGTTTCATTGTCATTATCGAAATTAAAAGTCATACCACCACTAATCTTTCACCCATCACCAAACTTACCACAAAGAATTATCACAATATACAAATTTCAATTAAGCTCAAAGAGGAGAATTGTGAAAAGTTGTAATATTTTAATTTTACAGATTTTAATCGGACAATTAAAAAATTAGTGTTTGATTTACTATTACTGATTTTGAAATAAATCTAGAGAGAATTTTATAAGAGAGAAGATGTAACGACCTGTTTAGTCGTTTTGAGCAACAGATTTTATTCTGGAAAAACTGGCAGAGGTGACGGAGGCCACGACGGACCGTCAAGGGCACGACGGACCGTCGTGGAGGGTGTCGTTTCAAAACACTTAGAAAATCTGAAATTAGGTACTGAAAATCGACTCTCTGAACGTCGTGACGAAATGGCAGGACGGACCGTCACAAGCGTGACGGACCGTCACAGACTCTATGGTGGAAATTGAGTCTCTGACGGTTGCGACGACCTGCAGGACGGACCGTCGCAGGCACGACGGCCCGTCACGGGCTACGCAATCCCAGTTCGGGACGGATTTCTGTACACGTTTTAAGGGACGTTTTTGACTATTCCTGCTTTAATTATAAAGTTAGAGGGTTAATGTTAATAAGTCTAATTACTTGGGGGTTAAAAGAGGTAACCTTAAGTTAATTAGTGGGTTATTATTGCCATCTTTTATTCTTAATTATATATTAATTAGGGTAAAAGAAAGAGGGTTTGAATAAAGAAAAATAGAAAGAACAGCAAGAGAGAGAGAGAATCGATCAAGAGAGAGAGACGAAGAGGATAGCAAGGATTTTGAGAAGATAGCTTGTTGATTCAATTCTTCGGTGGAGGTAGGTTATGGTTTATGTTACGATATTCGTAGTGAACTCTTAATAGTGAATATTATGTGTTGATAATATTGTAAACCCTGCTATGTGCTTAAGTTGTATGCTTGCATGATTATGATTATAAAATTGTGATGAATTAACAAAGCATGATGAAGTTATTGAATCCCAAATCTTGAAAGAACCCTAATTCACTTGATATATTATATAATGAGAATGATGATGCCTTAGTATGAAAGAAGGCTTGATAAATTATATAATGAGAATGATGATGCCTTAGTGTAAAAGAAGGCTTGATGAATTAGGGGATCGGGTGCCACGTTCCGGTACCAGGATAGAATATGAGGATCGGAGTGTCACGTTCCGACACCAGGATAGAATATGGATCGGGTGCCACGTTCCGGTACCAGGATAGAATATGAGGATCGGAGTGTCACGTTCCGACACCAGGATAGATAAATGGATCGGGTGCCACGTTCCGGTACCAGGATAGAATGAGGATCGGAGTGCCACGTTCCGGCACCAGGATAGAAATAGAGGATCGGAGTGTCACGTACCGACACAAGAGGAAGAAAGATAATGAATCTTGAAAGATAATGAATATACTCAATCTAATGAACTTAATTCCCAAATGAGTATGGTATTGAGGCTTGAGTCCTCATGTGTGAACTCGGTTGTAGTTATTGATGAATTCATGTTGTTATTGCTACATGTTGAGTATTGTAGTTGATTTACATTATTATTGATATATACTGTTCCCTATTTTGAGTTGGCCGATGATATCTACTCAGTACGTGTGGTTGTACTGACCCCCTACTTTTATGTTTTCCTCTTTGTTATTTGTGTAATGCAGCAAACGTTCTGTCAACTTCAACTCAACAGCAGATCTAGCCAGTCTTCACTTCATCGGAAATTCAGGGTGAGCTAATGCGTCTAGCTTGGACTGGGTCTTCTTCTTCAAGTCTTGATGCCTTGAACTTCCGGCATGGACTAGCTTAGCTTTTTAGTTATTTTGTTCTTAGACATTCCTAGTTAAGTAATTTGAGATAGATGTTCTTGTGATGATGACTTCCAGATTTTGGGGATAATAATAATAGTATTGAATTGTTTTATTAATGAGTTTAAGTCTTCCGCATTATTTTCCGTTGATATATCTTGATATGTTAAGGTTTAGATGGGTTGGTTCGCTCACATAGGAGGGTAAATGTGGGTGCCAGTCGCGGCTCGGTTTTGGGTCGTGACAAACTTGGTATCAGAGCATTAGGTTCATTGGTCTCATCACACAAGAACAGGTCTAGTAGAGTCTTAAGGAACGGTAGGGGGACGCCTTTACTTTTCCTTGAGAGGCTATAAGACTTTAGGAAAATTTCACTCTTTCATTCTTCTTTCGTGCTACTACTTGAGTCCAATTGGTATCTGGGCGATACGAATTGGTATCTGACCATCTTCACTCTATTTCGCAGATGGTTAGAACTAGAGCAACGACCGCACCAGCAGCAACAACGGAAAGACAAGAAACGACTGAGCCAGCCACTGGGGCTGTAGCTCGAGGAAGAGCAACGGCAAGAGGCCGTGGGAGAGGTCGTGGGAGGACGTCCTCTAGAGGAAGAGGACAAGCACCTAGCCCATCTGATACTAGGGCGGTGACTCCTCCACCGATCGAGGAGGTGATAAGAGAGGGGGAGGAAGGGGAGAATGAACAAGAGCAGAATGAGGAAATGCCACCCCAACCTACCCCAGAGATGATCAACCAAGTACTTGCTTATCTTAGTGGGTTATCCGATCAGGGTCAGGCACCTCCAGTGGTTTCTGCACCAACACCTCCGGTTTCAGAGGTACGACATGCGGCTACTATGGCTCCTCGCATGGATGCATCATTGGGAATAGGCACATTTCCACGTCTGACTACTGGGCCTATTATGACAAATGATCAGCATGAACTTTTCAGTAAGTTCTTGAAATTGAAACCTCCAGTCTTTAAGGGCGCAGAATCAGAGGATGCCTACGATTTTCTGGTTGATTGTCATGAGCTACTACACAAGATGGGTATAGTAGAACGGTTTGGCGTTGAGTTCGTGAGCTATCAGTTTCAAGGGAACGCCAAAACGTGGTGGCGGTCACATGTTGAGTGTCAACCAACAGAGGCACCACCTATGACTTGGGAATCATTCTCTACCCTGTTTATGGAGAAGTATATTCCAAGGACTTTGAGAGATAGAAAAAGGGACGAGTTCTTGAGTCTAGAGCAAGGGAGGATGACAGTTAACGCGTATGAGGCTAGATTTCGCGCACTATCCAGATACGCCACCCAACTTTGTTTCAGTCCACAAGAACGGATTCGCCGTTTTGTGAAGGGGTTGAGGTCAGAGTTGCGGATTTCAGCCTTACAGGTAGCGGCTACGGCAACATCCTTCCAAGAGGTGGTAGACTTTGTGATAGAGGTGGAAGGAGTGAAGCCAGACGACTTCACCACGACATCGACATCGAAAAGGTTTCGAAGGGGAGGCGAGTTTAATGGTTCTCACTCTAGAGGACAGAGCTCCGGAGGTTACTCAAGTCGACCAATTCAGTCTTCACTACAGACTGCAGTTGGGGGTCCACCTCAGAACGGTCAACACTACTCCGAGAGACCTATGCATGAACCCCGAGAGTGTTATGGATGTGGGGAGGTTGGACACATCAAGAGGTATTGTCCAAACCAGAGTTACAGAACCCCACTAGCTAGAGGTAGAGGTGGTCATGGTAGAGGCCGCTTTTCTGGAGGACGTGGTGGTCGAGGTAATGGTGGTCATCACAACGGCAGAGGTGATGGGCAAAATGGAGCCACTACTACGCCACATGGTAGGGGCAATGGACAGACAAACGATAGGGCCTATTGTTATGCTTTTCCTGGGAGATCTGAGGCGGAGGCGTCTGATGCTGTTATCACAGGTAATCTTTTGGTTTGTGATTGCATGGCATCTGTATTATTTGACCCTGGCTCCACGTTTTCATATGTATCTTCATCATTTGCTAATGGTCTAAAATTGCATTGTGAATTACTTGACATGCCTATTCGTGTTTCTACACCGGTGGGTGAGTCTGTGGTAGTTGAAAAGGTACATAGGTCTTGTTTGGTGAACTTTGTGGGGAGTAACACTTATGTAGATTTGGTTATTTTAGAAATGGGTGACTTTGATGTAATTCTGGGTATGACTTGGCTTTCTCCAAATTTTGCGATCTTGGATTGTAATGCTAAAACCGTGACATTGGCCAAGCCTGGGACAGATCCGTTAGTGTGGGAGGGTGACTACACTTCCAATCCGGTGCGTATCATCTCATTTCTTCGTGCTAAGAAAATGGTTAGTAAAGGGTGTTTAGCTTTCTTGGCCCATCTCAAGGATGACACTACCCAAGTACCTTCGATTGAGTCGGTTTCGGTGGTCCGTGAGTTTCTTGATGTATTCCCTGCAGATCTTCCTGGTATGCCACCAGATAGGGATATTGACTTCTGTATCGATCTTGAACCGGGCACACGCCCCATTTCTATACCCCCGTATAGAATGGCTCCCGCGGAGTTAAGAGAGTTAAAGGCTCAACTTCAAGAGTTGTTGAGCAAGGGCTTCATTAGACCAAGTGCATCTCCTTGGGGTGCTCCGGTTTTGTTTGTGAAGAAGAAGGATGGGAGTTTTCGGATGTGCATAGACTACCGACAGTTGAACAAGGTAACTATTAAGAACAAGTATCCTCTTCCTCGCATTGATGACTTATTCGATCAATTACAAGGTGCTTGTGTCTTCTCTAAGATTGACTTGAGATCCGGTTATCATCAATTGAAAATACGGGCAACGGATGTGCCAAAGACTGCTTTTCGAACGAGGTATGGACATTACGAATTTGTGGTGATGTCTTTTGGTCTTACGAACGCCCCTGCTGCGTTCATGAGCTTGATGAACGGGATATTTAAGCCGTATTTGGACCTCTTTGTGATCGTATTTATAGATGATATACTGGTATACTCCAAGAGTAAGAAGGAACATGAGGAACATTTGAGAATGGTATTGGAAACGTTGAGAGAGAAAAAGCTTTATGCCAAGTTCTCTAAGTGCGAGTTTTGGCTAGATGCAGTGTCCTTCTTGGGGCACGTGGTTTCTAAGGATGGAGTAATGGTGGATCCATCTAAGATCGAAGTAGTGAAGAATTGGGTAAGACCTACTAATGTGTCAGAAATAAGGAGCTTCGTTGGGTTAGCTAGCTACTACCGCCGATTTGTCAAGGGATTCTCTTCTATTGCTTCCCAACTGACGAACTTGACTAAGCGAAATGTTCCATTTGTATGGTCGGATGAGTGCGAGGAAAGCTTTCAGAAGCTCAAGACTCTGTTGACTACTGCACCAATTCTCACCTTGCCAGTGGAAGGTAAGAATTCATTGTCTATTGTGATGCATCCTATTCGGGTTTGGGTGCAGTGCTAATGCAAGAGAAGAACGTGATTGCTTATGCCTCAAGACAATTAAAAGTGCATGAACGTAACTATCCAACTCATGACTTGGAATTGGCCGCGGTAGTGTTTGCATTGAAGCAATGGAGACACTATTTATATGGGGTTAAGTGCGAGGTCTACACGGATCATCGTAGCCTTCAGTATGTCTTTACGCAGAAAGATTTGAACTTGAGGCAAAGGAGATGGATGGAACTACTGAAGGACTACGACCTCACTATTTTGTATCATCCGGGGAAGGCGAATGTTGTGGCAGATGCCTTGAGTAGAAAGGCGGGAAGCATGGGAAGTCTAGCTCATTTGCAAGCCTCTAGACGCCCATTGGCTAGAGAGGTTCAGACTCTGGCTAACGACTTGATGAGGTTGGAAATAAATGAGAAGGGAGGATTGTTGGCTAGTGTGGAGTCAAGATCTTCTTTTCTTGACAAGATTAAGGGAAAACAGTTTGATGATGAGAAACTAAGGCGAATCCGAGATAAAGTGTTGCGAGGAGAGGCTAAAGAAGCAACAATCGACGAGGAAGGTGTGTTGAGGATTAAGGGAAGGGTATGTGTACCCCGCATTGATGATTTGATCAACACTATTCTGGCAGAAGCTCATAGTTCAAGGTATTCTATACATCCGGGTGCAACCAAGATGTATCGCGACCTAAAACAACACTTTTGGTGGAGTAGAATGAAGCGCAATATTGTTGACTTTATTGCCAAGTGTCCAAACTGTCAACAAGTGAAATATGAACACCAAAGGCCCGGAGGAACACTTCAAAGAATGCCCATTCCTGAATGGAAGTGGGAGAGAATTGCAATGGACTTTGTGGTTGGTCTTCCAAAGACATTGGGGAAGTTTGATTCAATTTGGGTAATTGTGGACAGATTGACTAAGTCTGCTCATTTCATTCCGGTCAAGGTGACTTACAATGCAGAGAAGTTAGCAAAAATCTACATCTCAGAAATCGTTCGATTGCATGGGGTTCCACTATCCATTATATCAGATAGAGGTACGCAGTTTACTTCTAAGTTTTGGAAAACATTGCATGCAGAATTGGGTACTAGGTTGGACCTTAGTACCGCGTTCCATCCTCAGACCGATGGTCAGTCTGAGCGAACGATTCAAGTGTTGGAGGATATGCTTCGCGCATGCGTGATAGAGTTTGGTGGCCATTGGGATAGCTTCTTACCTTTGGCAGAGTTTTCGTACAATAATAGCTATCACTCCAGTATTGATATGGCTCCATTTGAAGCATTGTATGGGAGGAGATGTAGATCTCCCATTGGTTGGTTTGATGCATTCGAGGTTAGACCTTGGGTACCGATCTTTTGAGGGATTCGTTAGAAAAGGTGAAGGGCATTCAAGAAAAGCTTCTAGCGGCGCAAAGTAGACAAAAGGAGTATGCAGATCGGAAGGTTAGAGACTTGGAGTTCATGGAAGGTGAACAAGTCTTGTTGAAGGTTTCACCCATGAAAGGGGTGATGCGGTTTGGCAAAAGAGGTAAGCTAAGTCCAAGGTATATTGGGCCATTTGAGGTACTAAAGCGAATAGGGGAGGTGGCTTATGAATTAGCCTTGCCCCCAGGGCTGTCCGGAGTGCATCCGGTATTTCATGTGTCCATGTTGAAAAGATACCATGGAGACGGAAACTACATTATCCGTTGGGACTCGGTGTTGTTGGATGAGAACTTGACTTATGAAGAGGAACCTGTTGCTATTTTAGATAGAGAAGTTCGCAAGTTGAGGTCAAGAGAGATTGCATCCATCAAGGTGCAATGGAAAAATCGACCGGTTGAAGAGGCTACTTGGGAGAAGGAGGCGGATATACAAGAAAAATACCCACATCTGTTTACAGATTCAGGTACTCCTTTTCGCCATTGTTTTTCTTCTTTTGATCGTTCGGGGACGAACGATGGGTAAATTGGTATCTATTGTAACGACCTGTTTAGTCGTTTTGAGCAACAGATTTTATTCTGGAAAACTGGCAGAGGTGACGGAGGCCACGACGGACCGTCAAGGGCACGACGGACCGTCGTGGAGGGTGTCGTTTCAAAACACTTAGAAAATCTGAAATTAGGTACTGAAAATCGACTCTCTGAACGTCGTGACGAAATGGCAGGACGGACCGTCACAAGCGTGACGGACCGTCACAGACTCTATGGTGGAAATTGAGTCTCTGACGGTCGCGACGACCTGCAGGACGGACCGTCGCAGGCACGACGGCCCGTCACGGGCTACGCAATCCCAGTTCGGGTCGGATTTCTTTACACGTTTTAAGGGACGTTTTTGACTATTCCTGCTTTAATTATAAAGTTAGAGGGTTAATGTTAATAAGTCTAATTACTTGGGGGTTAAAAGAGGTAACCTTAAGTTAATTAGTGGGTTATTATTGCCATCTTTTATTCTTAATTATATATTAATTAGGGTAAAAGAAAGAGGGTTTGAATAAAGAAAAATAGAAAGAACAGCAAGAGAGAGAGAGAATCGATCAAGAGAGAGAGACGAAGAGGATAGCAAGGATTTTGAGAAGATAGCTTGTTGATTCAATTCTTCGGTGGAGGTAGGTTATGGTTTATGTTACGATATTCGTAGTGAACTCTTAATAGTGAATATTATGTGTTGATAATATTGTAAACCCTGCTATGTGCTTAAGTTGTATGCTTGCATGATTATGATTATAAAATTGTGATGAATTAACAAAGCATGATGAAGTTATTGAATCCCAAATCTTGAAAGAACCCTAATTCACTTGATATATTATATAATGAGAATGATGATGCCTTAGTATGAAAGAAGGCTTGATAAATTATATAATGAGAATGATGATGCCTTAGTGTAAAAGAAGGCTTGATGAATTAGGGGATCGGGTGCCACGTTCCGGTACCAGGATAGAATATGAGGATCGGAGTGTCACGTTCCGACACCAGGATAGAATATGGATCGGGTGCCACGTTCCGGTACCAGGATAGAATATGAGGATCGGAGTGTCACGTTCCGACACCAGGATAGATAAATGGATCGGGTGCCACGTTCCGGTACCAGGATAGAATGAGGATCGGAGTGCCACGTTCCGGCACCAGGATAGAAATAGAGGATCGGAGTGTCACGTACCGACACAAGAGGAAGAAATATAATGAATCTTGAAAGATAATGAATATACTCAATCTAATGAACTTAATTCCAAAATGAGTATGGTATTGAGGCTTGAGTCCTCATGTGTGAACTCCGTTGTAGTTATTGATGAATTCATGTTGTTATTGCTACATGTTGAGTATTGTAGTTGATTTACATTATTATTGATATATACTGTTCCCTATTTTGAGTTGGCCGATGATATCTACTCAGTACGTGTGGTTGTACTGACCCCCTACTTTTATGTTTTCCTCTTTGTTATTTGTGTAATGCAGCAAACGTTCTGTCAACTTCAACTCAACAGCAGATCTAGCCAGTCTTCACTTCATCGGAAATTCAGGGTGAGCTAATGCGTCTAGCTTGGACTGGGTCTTCTTCTTCAAGTCTTGATGCCTTGAACTTCCGGCATGGACTAGCTTAGCTTTTTAGTTATTTTGTTCTTAGACATTCCTAGTTAAGTAATTTGAGATAGATGTTCTTGTGATGATGACTTCCAGATTTTGGGGATAATAATAATAGTATTGAATTGTTTTATTAATGAGTTTAAGTCTTCCGCATTATTTTCCGTTGATATATCTTGATATGTTAAGGTTTAGATGGGTTGGTTCGCTCACATAGGAGGGTAAATGTGGGTGACAGTCGCGGCTCGGTTTTGGGTCGTGACAGAAGAAGGATCTATGAACATAGATTAAGAAATGAAATGTCGTGCATAAACCCAAAAACTTTTTACACAAAAAAGGCAGATCTGATTTTCTTTTATTTCAAATGCTCAAAATAAACAAAAAGACACAAAAATAAATTGAATAATCCATTCTTGACTTGACGAATTTGATATGAAAATAGTGTTTGTGATAAGAAAAAAATGGAGGAAAAAGAAAGGTAGAGTAAGGTGAAGGAGAAGGGTGGGGGTCGGAAAAAATTTGTCATTTTTTTTACTCAAACGTACTTTTTTTATTTTTATTTAATTTTATTTCCATGTCAGCTTCGAGGGTGGTATTAAATTCACTTTTGAGTAGTATAAGTGTGTAATAGGTCGTCTCAATAGTTTAAGCGTGTAAATGACTTTTCGGTACAACATCAGGGGTGAATCTATGCCTTTTTCCTTTTTATTTTGATTAATTCAAAGTGTATGTCAACAAGTTTTAGATTTTTTGTGCTCAGTTTATGTTTCAACATCTATTTCAATCTCACTTTATATGTCAACAAGTTTTGTATTTTTTTTTGTATTAATTCTAAATGTATGCCAACAAGTATTGTATTTTTTGTGCCCATTTTGTATGCTAACAAGTGTTGTATTTCTTTTTTATTTTATATTAATTCTAAGTTTATGCCAACAAGTTTTAGATTTTTTGTGCTCACTTTGTAATTCAATCTCACTTTATATGCCAACAAGTTTTGTATTTTTTTTAAAAATTTTGTATTAAGTATACTAACAAGTTTTAGATTTTTCAATCTCACTTTGTAATTTTTTTTATTCTGTATTCATTCTAAAATCTTCTTCACTGCCAGCAAAAATCTTAAATCAATAGACTTCAATTCGATATAGATTGAATATTTTCAATGGAGAGTTAAAATTAATATTGATAATTTGAGGTTTAAGGGAGAGAGAAGTAATGTCAATTGTGGAACCAAACACGTATAATAGGAAAGAAATTTGTAAATTTTAATCTCAAAAATAAAAGATGAAAAGAGCATAAGAAAGTGAAAAAAAAATCTAGGCCTACTTAAAGTAATTGTCACGACCCAAAAATGTACGTGATGACACTCGTCTTATCCCATCAAGACAAGTCAGCCTAAAACTCAACCATTATAATAAAAATGCAGAAAATTTACTATCAACTTACATTATACCCCCAAAACCTGGTAGTCACATGTACAAGCCTCTAAAGTATTACAATTGATTCAAAAGAAAAACTCAAGTCTCAAATGAACTTGTTCTAGAATAGAACAAGATCATAATTATGGAGAAGAAAGTCTCCTGAGATGGAAGCAGCTACCTCACAAATCTCCAAGAAGCCTCGGAAAAGAAGAGAATGACAAGTACAACAAAAATCCAAGCTCATAACCTACAATTTTTTTTGTAGAAGCAGGGTTGAGTACCAAACCACACGGTACTCAACAAGTAAACCTCTAAACACAAGCTAAGGGGATGAAATACGGGTACTCCTACCACCCCCAACCGAACCTCCACAACTACAACCTGCATAAACATCAGCCCAACCTAACAGCTCACAGTTTACATAGCACGTAACTAAAAAAAAATAACACTTAGACAAATTACATATCCTCCACAACAACACTTCAACAAAGTACATATCCCCAACAATAATACTTCAACAAATTACATATCCTCAACAACAGTGCAACAAATTACACATCCTCTATAATAATACTTCAACAAATTACGTATCCTCAACAACAACGCTTTACATATCCTCAATAACAACATTTGACAAATTACATATCCTCAACAACAATACTTCAACAAATTATATTTCCGCAATAACAAGTTCAATATTGGTCAATCACAAAAGTTTCACAGAAAGACAATCAGAAGATCAACAAAACACGATATCAAGTTCACTAATAATAAGTATGTGCAATGCAATGGATTGCAATGTCAAGTATAATGATGCATGTCTGACCTAGTGATACACACCCGCTGTCTCTCAGTCCGGGACCCATGGGGGACATATCTGTCCATGCATCAGTCGCGGCGCACGACATGAACCTCGATAATAGTAACCATCGCGGCGCGCGATACGTCCCTCGAAATATAGTATCCATCGCGGCGCGCGATACGTCCCTCGAAGTGGTACATCCTCTTAAGTACTCATTCTTTCTCAATGCACATAACACTTGTCACAACCAATGCCTCATAATAATGCAGATGACAAGTTCACACAAAATAATAAAAAGATGACCATTTTCATAACATTGCACAATTCACATCCACATAAACATGAAATCATATGAATAATGATTCAACAAGCCCTTCAATCCTTTCTCAACACATCACACATAAACAATTAATCACATTGCCTTTTGGTATCCCTTTTTTATTCATCATTAGAATTAATCAATGTGGACAAGTCAACCCATCACCAATTCCGTTACTCCCAAACGTATAACACAAGGAAATACACGCATTTCATACACTTAACAATAGTTTAGAAATCCACTTGCCTCAATTTATCGAACAATCACTTCAGGACTTTAGCCTTCCTCCTTCGTTGTACTTTCAAATCAATACAATCTATTCAAATCAATAACCACAATAAGACTTCAATACTTACAACACTCATATTACTATTTGTTTAACTTTGACCCAACAATTTATCCAAATTTATAATAAAATTTCTAAATCTTGATTCTAACCAATAAGTCAAATCTCATATTTCTTAAATTTCAAGTCAAGAGTTAAGTCATAATTTCTCTAAACACTAAAACCCTAATAGTTCTCCTATAACATAATACACATTACATATCTCAATGCATATTAAAAGAATTGAAGTTACAACACAATTGTAAGATGTATTCCCAAACTGAAATTAAAACATAGAAACTATTATAATTCGTAGGAATTATGCACCCCACCCTTATATTAATTTAGATTAGCAATTTACTCATCACACCAAACCCTTATCTCAATGTATTAAATATAACTTATAATATGATAGTAAAAATCGAAATCGAAATAAATTAACTACAAAATATAGTCTGCAGAATGTAAACTATTTAAAGTGATGAATTTACTACATATATCCTTCCTCATTCCTGTTATTGAATCCTCAAAAAGGCAATCATTGCCAATCATTACGTACCCACCACAAATTGTCTACCATAGCTTTTTAAGAATCAATGTTTCCTATTGCTTTCTAACCATACATTATAATATTATATATATTCATATCTTAGCAGCAATATAGTTTCCCAGGAACTAAAAAGAAGGTTTGTGGTTTTACCTGTAACGCGAAAGCTTTCCCCTGTAGCGCTGAATTTTGCCCTCTTCCTCTATTATAAATATTTATCTTTTCATTGTTGTTAGAAAAAAAAAACCTAACCCCGTTCTACTATTATTCGTCCTCATACATTGGCCAAATGGGTACCGGGTCTTAAAGGTAATATGGACTTGACCCATTAACTATCAACTAATAAAATTAATTATTTAATATATAGATATCCCTAACTAAATAACCGTAGTTATCGAATAGTTTAAATTCCCAAAAATTATATTTAGGGTCATTACAGTAATATCAAAATTATGATTCGTAATTATGATAACTTTGTTGGTTTAAATTTTAAAAATAATACCTTATTTGAAATATTATTTTCCTTAATTTTCTCCATTATGTTAATAATTAAGTGTATTTTTTTTTCAAATTAAACAAATGATAAATTACATAAATCAACAATATAACAAACTAAAATATTGACATTTTTAATAAATATTAAAAGTTCGGCTATGAGGCCTCATTCAATTTTAAAATATTGTTATTTTAAAATTTTTCCAAAAATTATATTTTAATTTAATAAATGATCATGTAACGTGGAACAAATATTTATGAACAGAATATTATACAATATTATATCCCTAATATTTTATTCTGAGGGCAAATAGAAAGTTAGGTGCAAAACTTAATTTTTACAAGTTGTTCACCATTAAATAATTTATTACACATACAGCTCATGCACTGCGTCCCTATGTCCAGAATTCATTAAAGAAAGAGCATTTTTTTAAATGTTTACCTCCTCTTTTGATGAATTTCCCTTTTTTGGAAATTTCGCAAATAGTTATTATAATAAATTTATTTATGCTCCATAGTTATAATTTGTATAATTATGGAATGTGATTATAGTTTTCATTTTTTTTTCATTGTGCAGTTCGTGGATTTGTATAATTGACAGATGAGTTTGTGTAATTGAATTATTTTTGTATAAGTTCGAAATAATAAATTTGTACAAACACAAATATCTTATCTTAAATAGTTATACAAATTATACTATCCAAATTTCAAGTCATACAAACACGTGAATTATACAAAACTCGAAACCTCAACCCATGTAATTATGCAAAAAACAAGAAAAAAAACCTATATAATTATCACTTAATATTGGTCGCGAATAGTAATTAACTAAAACTATAATTATGATGACTAATTAACTAGTATATGTTTAATCACTTAATTGTAAAAGCTAGAATCGTCTATATAATTATGAGTATCGCTATTTAAAAAATTGAATTTAGCGAAGGACAAATTTTATAGTTAAACATCAAAATCAGTTGCTAATCTTCTTTAGTAACGAATTTTTGTTAGCTAAATAGTGACCAACTAACAATGAAATTAGTAGCTAATTTCAATTTTTTTAATAGTGTATGAGGAGTATGATGACTGCCATAATTGAAACTCCTGCCCAAGATATACTATATATAGATTTTCTTGCAAACCTGTCTATATATTACTAACATGAAATAATATATATTTTGAGAAAGGTATCATAGAACGAAGACATCACATTTAAGAAAACATATTATAGTATATACCACTTTGAGTGTGTGTTCAAACCACCATTTATCCTAAAATGTGATATTTAATTAGTTGGAGAAGAACACTTTTAGGTTGTATTTAGTACGATGGAAGATTGCTATTATTTTTTTTTTGAAAATTAAGTGAGCTTCTTATTTATTTTTAATGTTTATAAGTTTGAAAATAATATTTTGAAAAAAATTCATCCATAAATTTTAAAAGTAGATTGAAATTATCATGAAATTACGATGTTTAATTACATTTTTTTTCATCCAAAAAGGATTAACCAATCTCCAACATATTTGAATAGATAAGAATTAATTTTTGACCTATAATTTTTTTAAAAAGTTTAACAGGTTCACTAATAAGAATCTAAAGGTTAAATCAGTCAAATTTGAATCATAAATTTCTTTTTGTAACAATGCACTCATCCTATCAAAATTCTGAAAACGTCTCTATACCAACCCCGTATTTCTCATCCTCACCACTTTCACATCCTTAACGCCATGCCGATCTTAATAGAGCTAGAATAAACCACGTTGAGAAAATTAGATGAATCAATCTTTTTTCTCTTGGAGAATCTGATCCAAGAATTGACAATATGCGACTTCTTGCATTCTTTGCAGTCTAGTAATTATACAATTTATATATTGGGTGTTTTTGGCTAACGCATGTGAATGCAAATAAAATGGGTAGGAGATTGTTTTCTTAGATCTTAATGTGCTCGCTTGCATAGTGAATAGAGTTATCTAATAATTATTGTTGTACATGAGGTGACATACATAGATACTTTAAAATTATCTAAATTAACATTCAATATAGAACCCAATACATAAAGGGGACATGAAAATCTCATAAGTTCATCAACATAAATGCAAATTGGAAACACTAAAACTGAGAGAATCATGATAGTTACTATTTACAAAATTGTACATGTGATAGCTAAAATAGTCTGTATAGTAGTGAGTATGAGAAGTACGATGGCTGCCACAGTTGAAGCTCCTACTCAAGGACTACTAAAATAATTATGCTCTAAATTTGCCTTCATTCTGTTCCATGGAAATATTTTGGCATCACATTAGATGATTGTTGCTCATAAGCAATGAGATTTCGCAGGATGGATTTCCATCAATCCTTTTTCAAACTTTATACTATCAAATAAATTTGTCCTATCGCGCCAATATTATCTTTGTTTTTATTGTTATAACAGAAAGCTCTGTTGCATTTGGCATAACCATATGCCATGTTATGAAGTTGGTTGAGGACAACAAAAGGAAGTTGATTTTCTAGTAACTTCAAGTCTCGAAATATGTAAGTATCACTAATATTTATAATCGTTTTTACTCCTGAATATATTTCATGAAACTCTCGAATAAACTCAACCACAAAACAACCATCGAGCAACGACATTTGACCAAAATTCATGACTATTATCAGTATCTAGGTCTTCCATATCATTGTAACACTTTATTACTTCCTCCTTCTGTTTCTCCAATTCACTAATGCAACTTCCGATATCAAGCCCCTCTTTTTGTTGAAGAAATCGTTGTAGGTACAATATTTTGTACTTTTTCATTAGACCAAGTTGGTGATTTTCTCTTGTGGTAAGGACCAATAGAGACCATCTTGGGTGTATAAGCAACTAGATTTGATTCACGTAGACACACATTTACTTTGAATATGGGTACTTGTTAGTTCGAAGCTGAGTTAAGATGATAGCTTGAACTTGTTATGAAGTTTTGATAATTTAACAAACTTATCGATCTAAGAAGGAACCAAATCCTTGTTATTGGAACTGCTGACAATAAGATGAATGATAAACTCAGTGTGAGGTATATTTGTGTGCTATCATCAAAAATAGAGAAAATGTTATATTCTAGGTGTTTTGATGATCCTTACAAATGCGGGGACCTGGTTACTGGAAGAGTGCTCTCGTCCATATACAAATGGGGTACAATCATAAAAGCTGTCATGTCAGGTGGTAGGTGAAAAGTGCATTATCCTACACCAATAAGAAGAGCGAACGAGATTGTAGTTTCAGTATCTCACAAATGCAGGGACCTGGTACCAGGCAGAGGTTTCCTCCAGCAGATTACATAATTGGCTACAATTGTAAAGCTGTCACGTCAGAGGTTGGTAAGGCGTCAGTGTACTACACCAATCAGAATGGAGGAGGGTGTTTGTCCAACGGATAATAACTCTTTATGTTTGATACTTTTAGCATGACAAACACCATATTATATTCATTCATCCAAAGAAGGAAGTCAGCCAGCAAGACTTTTCAGTAACTTATATAGAAGTTTGCAAGGGACCTGGTTCCCACAAGCAAGGGACCTGGTACCCGCAAGACTGAGACGTGAAAAGGACAAAAAGACAGCTTCCAGAAAAGCTGTCATCTCTAATGCGGTAGGTGCACAACTTTTCCAACAGCAGGCCTTCAGCCAATGGGATGACTTCAACGAATTTCTGGGAAATTATATTATCTCTTTCCAACAAACACAAATTTAAGACTTGGCAAATTAAACTTGGATTTTCTTTGAAAATTCACAAGCTTGAACAGAAGGACATCTTCAAGGAAGAACATTGCTCAACTCAACAAAAGGACCTGATAGAGTACAGAAGAATCTTTGTTGTATTTAGAGCTTTGTGCCTATGTACTTACATTGTAAATCTGTTCCTAATCTATAAAGGATTCAGATATTTGTTTTGGGTTTGTAAAAGTCTAAATCAGTTAAGGTTAACTGATTTAGTGGGCAACATTTGTTTGTTGCTTAGTCAAATTCTAAGTCATCAGACTATTCTTCAGCAAGGCTTATCAGGGGTATACTAAAAATGATCATTTATTTATTGATGAGTCTAGAAGAGTTTAAGTTAACAAAGAAGTTTCTGAGATGGAAGAGTTGCTTCAGAATCAAAGAGATTGTTTAAATAGTGAGCTTGCTAAAGAATATTCTCTTCATGAATCCAACAATCTCACAGAAGCTGATGCAGATGATGAACCTGATGAGGGACCTGGTCCTCTAGACAACGATGTAAAAAGATGATGCAGTTCAAATCAATAATGTGAATGCTGAAGGTGAGAATGAAGAAACTTATCAAGCTTAGTTTGCAAGAAGCAATGTATGACAACTAAATTCCCAATAGGATAATATGTTGTCCAAATTCCTCTTCAACAATGACTTCAAAAGAGGTAAAATTTTCAAGACCCCTCTTTTTGAAATCACAAGAAAATAAATTGTTGATCATTCAAGTGTATATCGATGAAGTCATCTTTGAAGATACCTTTGAATTATTATGTGAAGAGTTTGTCGCATTCATGGTAATGGGTTCTAAAGAAGCACGATTAGAGATTTCTTCTTAGAGTTACAGATTCAACAAAACTTTAAAGCTATCCTCGATTGTCTTGAAAGTACATCAATGAGCTGCTCAAAAGGCTTAACATACTTGAAGTCATGACAATGTTAAAAAGGGGTAATGTCATCATGGAGTTTCGCAAAATGGATGATCAAGTGACTGACATCTTCACCCTAGGACTAAGTAAGGACCATCTTGTAAAGAATATGTATGTACTCATAGTGTATTAGCTCAAGGTAATAAAGATAGCACAACATGGTTAGGACAACTGCTGTCTGAACAAAGGAAGAGGCCTAGTACCTGTTCAAAGAAGTTGCTGAAAAAGCTTTATGTTTTGGGTGCCAAGACAATTCATACTTTCCTAGGCACTAACTTGAAGCTGGATGCCGATGAACCGGGTTCAAAGACTCATGTACAAAGACATCACTGTTAAGGCTGCTTGTAGAATCTAAAGATATTTGAAGAAGACAGGGGACCTGGTCCTATTTTGTCCATCGAGAGACTTTTTGATTTGGAACACATGGTGATGTTGATTATGCGGGATATCAAGATGATGGAAAGAGTACCTCAATAGTGGATTATGTTATGCGCTAATCTTTCACTCATTTGGAATTAAAAAGGAAAGATTCAATTGCTGTTTCATCAACCGAGGTAATAAATGTAGCAAGTGCAGCTTGATGGGGTCAACTCTTGTGGATCAAGAAACATCTTGAAGCTCATAAAGATCTGAATGAATAAATCAAGATGATGATGGAAATGTTAAAACCTTATTGAATTGATCCTACCTGAAGCAATCAACTCTTTCAATGACTATGAAAAGGGAGTAGGTATCCTTACTTTTCGGTTATGTATGTTTTAGCAAGTTCAGTTTCATACCTTTTGTAAGTATACACACATGGAAAAGGGGATGAAGAAAAATGGAGGTCAGGATAGATCTAGGTAATGACATTCAAATTATAAAGAGGGACCTGGTCCTTTCTCGAAGGTTAGCAATCTTAACATTGCAGTTTGAATTATGCATGAGATCCATTGAAATTGCCACGTGTCTGTCCTTCAGGAATTTGACTGTTGTCTCATCTTTTGAGTGCCAAAATGATACCTTATTTTATCTTTCTTAATATTCCATATTTCTTTCTATTTCCCCAGAAAAATCGAGTTACCTTCCAAATATCAAGGTGCTTTGAAATTTTCTTTTCTCTTCTTTTCAAACACACTTCAAATTGTTAACCCCTTGATTCTTGCTGGAGAATTCTTTGATGAAAATGTTTTAAGTGTGAAGAGGGATCTGGTCCTCCATGAAAAATGAAGAAGTGGAAAAGATGATGCTCAAAAAGGGAGAAGTTGATATTTTGAGAACTCAAAGTTTTCTGAAGAGGAAGGTGTCTAAAAAAAAAAATCTTCTTGGTTCCTCAATTGTTGATCTATTCATCTCGAAGGCCTTGAGTTGTTTGTGATACCAATCTTTCTGTTATGAAAAACTCAGGCTGATGTTGGAATCTATGACAGTTGCGCGTGTTAACTGGAATACTGAAATGGGTTGTTTAAGAGTCCAGCTTCTGAAACAACACTATTAGAGGGACCAGGTGCGAAGAAAAAAAAAGGTAAAAAAAAAAAAAAAAGAGCAGCCCTGAAGGTTAAACATACAGGTTGGGCTGCACATCATGTTGTACGCTAAGAGAAGATTCTTGAAATCTTATGCTAGGGATATGCTCTACTAATTCTATTCTTTCAATCCCTTGTGTCTAAATCATCCCTTCTCTTCCTACCTCTCTATGTCAGTCCTCAGTTATCTCTAAGGAATTGTTCTGGTTTTCATCTGTAATCATACATGCAATGCTTTGATGACTGATCTTTTGTTTATGGATGTTAAATGTCTTGTTTCTACTGACTTGTCTCATTACTTTATGCCTTTTTGCTCATGCTCTGTGTTGCCCAAGTGAACATGAATTTTCAAGAACTATATTTCTGTCAACTTGGTTTACTGATTTAACCCTTTTTTATGATGTCAAAAGGGGCAAAGTTGTTAAGGTAAGGTATGAGATCAATAGTGTTATAACTGCTTGAAGAAGACAGGGTCACATCGATAGGAGAAATCAATGGTAGCTACTTGAAGAGATATGGTCATGCTGACAATGGGAATAAATGCTTGCTACCTGACGAGGACCTGGTCCTGTCGATAGGGGGAAGAAGATACGGTCATGCTGACAGGGGGAATAAATGCTTTCTACCTGACGAGGACCTGGTCCTGTCGATATGGGGAAGAAGATGTTTGTCATCATCAAAAAGGGGGAAAATGATATGTTGATGTTTTAATGATTTGACAAACTTTAGGGATGATTAAACTCCAGTTACCCCAAGAATTCTTTTTGATAGGGGGAACTGATAAATAAGTATGTCATAATCAAAAAGGAGGAAAATGCTATGTTGATATTTTGATGAGTTGACAAACTTCGAGATGATGATACTCAAGTTACCCTAAGAATTCCTTTTAATAGGGGGAACTGGTGAATAAGTATGTTATCATCAAAAAGGGGGAAAATGTTAGTTCGAAGCTGAGTTAAGATGATAGCTTGAACTTGATATGAAGTTTTGATGATTTAACAAACTTATCGATCTAAGAAGGAACCAAATCCTTGTTATTGGAACTGCTGACAATAAGATGAATGATAAACTCAGTGTGAGGTATATTTGTGTGCTATCATCAAAAATGGAGAAAATGTTATATTCTAGGTGTTTTGATGATCCTTACTAATGCGGGGACTTGGTTCCTGGAAGAGTGCTTTCGTCCAGATACAAATGGGGTACAATCATAAAAGCTGTCATGTCAGGTGGTAGGTGAAAAGTGCAGTATCCTACACCAATAAGAAGAGCGAACGAGATTGTATGTTTCAGTATCTCACAAATGCAGGGACCTGGTACCAGGCAGAGTTTCCTCCATCAGATACATAATTGGCTACAATTGTAAAGCTGTCACGTCAGAGGTTGGTAAGGCGTCGGTGTACTACACCAATCAGAATGGAGGAGGGTGTTTGTCCAACGGATAATAACTCTTTATGTTTGATACTTTTAGCATGACAAACACCATATTATATTCATTCATCCAAAGAAGGAAGTCAGCCAGCAAGACTTTTCAAGAACTCATATAGAAGTTTGCAAGGGACCTGGTTCCCACAAGGAAGGGACCTGGTACCCGCAAGAATGCGACGTGAAAAGGATGAAAAGACAGCTGTCAGAAAAGCTGTCATCTCTTATGTTGTAGGTGCACAGCTTTTCCAACAGCAGGCCTTCAGCCAATGGGATGACTTCAACGAATTTGTGGGAAATTATATTATCTCTTTCCAACAACACAAATTTAAGACTTGGCAAATTAAACTTGGATTTTCTTTGAAAATTCACAAGCTTGAACAGAAGGACAGCTTCAAGGAAGAACATTTCTCAACTCAACAGAAGGACCTGATAGAGTAAAGAAGAATCTTTGTTGTATTTAGAGCTTTGTGCCTATGTACTTACATTGTAAATCTGCTCCTAATCTATAAAGGATTCAGATATTTGTTTTAGGTTTGTAAAAGTTTAAATCAGTTAAGGTTAACTGATTTATTGGGCAACATTTGTTTGTTGCTTAGTCAAATTCTAAGTCATCTAGAGTTAGGTGGTTTAGTGGGTGATGTTGTATCCGCTTAGGATCTTCAAGTAATAGGTAGATTACTTGATCGTGAGATTAATAACTTTTTCTCACATTGATTGTAACCGGGTTTCTCTTTTGCTTGAGAAGTTTAGTGAAGACGGTTGTAAATTCTGTGCAACAGGTCGTGGTTTTACTCCCTTGAGCAAGGAGGTTTCCACGTAAACTGCTTGTGTTGTGTTCTTCATATTGTTTAATCTTCCGCATTGTTCTTGTTGTGTCAAGGGACCTGGTCCGTTGACTGGTAGTGGACGCACATATTCTAACAGTACTAGATTCAATAGATAAATTGTCTAAATCAAACATTTGATTTACAAATTCCTTTGTGTGTGATCCTGGATCTTGTTTGTGTCCTTTATGTCAATTAAATGATCCACTTTCCTCTCTTCTTCAATTTGTAATGGTTTAGAGTCATAGTCACATATAATGTATATGTTTACTTGTTTAATTTTATACAGATTTAAGTGTCTATTAGGCATATTCAGAGTTGGAGGCACAAATACAAGTTGAAATCAAGTTAAAGAGCACATTTATATATTATGCCTTATATTGCCCCTAATAGAAGTGGGTTACTGAAAAAAATACCTCATCTTCTTCAATTTGAAGAAGTAGTGGAATTTGGTCATTTATTGAGGTAATCTCAATGGAGTGTGTCATCCTACTTTCTTCAACTCTAATTCCTACAAAAAGACATCATCTTTTTTTAGTGTCAACTCATTTTACTATTAATCCAAAGCAATATCATTATAATAAAAATATTTTTTAGCAGTATTCAATATTGACAATGATAAAGAATGCTAAAGTCTTTATCGACATTAGTTAAGTGCCATTAGAATCAATATCGCTAAAGGCTATAGGGATATATATAAAAAATGACAATTGATGCTAAAAATACATATTTAACGATAATTAAGAATTAAATACCGCTAATGATATTTTTGTTGTAGTGTATATTCATTGCAGAATTTGATTTGGAAAGAAAAAAGGACAAAGCAATATATCAACTCTCATTTTACTTTATAAAAAGAACCCCACTATATATGTCTTGTCAAAAGTTAAGCTGTTGGAAAAGAAACTAATTTGATCTATTAAAAATAAAAAGATCAGGAAGTAATATACACATTACTTTAATGAAAACATATACTCTCATTTTTAATTTGTTTTTCTTTGCTTTTTTTCTTTTAACTTTAAGAAGAACGTCCCTTTCATATTTTTGTAGATTCTAATTTTTAATATCATATATTTATGATCAAAATATTAAAATGCACTTTGATACATTTTTATATATTTGCAGTGTAAGATTATGAGATTAAATTTTTTTTGTTTTTTTCTTAAATTTTGTATTAAATCAAAACCAGTCGAATAAAATGAAACAAATACACCAGTAAAAAGACACTATTTTTCTATTGAAATTTTCTAAAGAAAAATATTCGGTGATTATTCCCACCTACATTTTAATTGAAAAAAAAATGAGAAAAGAAAAATAGTAATGTTTTCAATCCATAAAAATTAGGAACCTTTACGACTAAAAATTTCTTTATTTTTTCAAACTTTATATCTGTTTTATACCATATATTTTTTCAGTGAAGAACTAGTTCCTTAAAAATTAATGAGTTAAAAATATGCTTTAAAACATAAATTTGTCATTAATTCGCGCGGTAAAATACACTCCTACTTCTAATAGTGAGAATTGTAGAGATGTGGTAGGACTCTTTGAAGCATGTAAGTTATTTGGGTGAAGACCAATAAAATGTTTTTCTTCACAAATAAATAATAGAAGCAATTTGTTTTTTTTTTTAATATTCTCATTCTCCTTTCCCTCTACACTAGAAAATATTATGTAGCAAAAGAATTAATAAAGAGTGATTGTTTAGCATAGAACAAGAAAAATCTAGAAAAAGAAATACCTCTTTTTAGTTTGGCTGTTCCTTCTATTTGTTTTTTGGTCTGTTGTTTCTATGATCAAACATTCATATTCATATATAATATAAACCATAACATTTTATATGTGGTTTTGTTTTGGTCTTTCAACGCAAAAAATTGTTGGCCACTGATGGTTGTTAGAACAAATCAACAAGAATAATAAAATTACAAGGAATACAAAATAAAACTTGCTTGGTTTAGAGGACATTAATACGTTTCTTGAACATAGTTGGAATCTCTTCCACGAGCAATTGGAAGAATAAATAATAACTCTATCTTCGAGATTCAACTAAGCCACAAAATAAGTAGCATTCAAGAATGTTGCTCTTCTATTCTTGAATTAGTGGTTTCACCTTTTGATTAGTGTCTCACAAGTGTTTTCAAGGGAAAGTACTTTTGTTTGAATGCTTGTCTTTTCAACCAAAAGAAATTCAATTTATAGGATAAAAGTTTTGTAAGAAAAAGACTTAAATTAAATTGTATTTATTATAGGTTCATGAATTAAAAGAAAAAAACTTATCTTTCAAAAAACTCGTAATGTAGAATTTTAAAAAAAGTTTCTTGCAAAAAGTTTATAACATAGAATTAAAACAAATGAACGTTACAACTCACATTCATGTATTTTGTTATTTCAAAACTTTTTCAAATGATGAATTGTTTCAAAATTAATTAAAACACTAATTCTTACAATCCCCCACTTGTTTCAAGAAATTTTATCTTTGAAAAGTCCAAAAAATATTTTGAAACATTAATCTAGCAACATGCATCAATAATGGTGTCTTTTGGACTTGAACCATTAGCTAGTGAAGGTTTTCTAAATCATTGACTACTTAGTGAACAAATCTTGAACTAAGAAGTTCATTGAATGAAATTAGAAAAATACTCCACGCATATCACTATATTCCAGTGAAAATCGAAATCCTTCGACACCTTACGACCATGTGTCCTGAATCCTTTTGGCCAAGTGCTTTAAGATTTCCTGTTAAAAAAAATCTTATTGAATCGGCCTCCACTTCACACTTAGTGCGGTGAATTCATCAAGAGTAACTTTGCATACTCCGACCAAATAGTCTATGAACTTCATTAAGAGAAAATTAATCTCATCCTCTTTAACAATAAAGTATCGGTAAACCTATCAACAGTATTCCTACATACTCCAATTGAAATTGATTTATAGACTTATTAAGATAATATAATCTCATCCTTATCTTCAGTAGGAATATTATTAAAATTTATCAAGAATTTTCTTACTAACTTCAACCGAGATTGGTCTTATAAATTTATTAAGAGAAAGGAATCTCAATTATGCACATCTACTTATTTCATTTTATTTTGAAAATGGAAATTTTATTGATGTGCCTCAGAATTGTAACTTTATTTGTTTTTTCCTTTGAACCCAAGATTACATCATTAGGTAGGGTTACCATAAAGTACAATTAACTTACAACAGGATTTATTCCCATACCATTACAGGTTTCCACCACTAACTCTTTGCCTAACCCTTTAGACAAAGGATCCGCTAAATTAAATCTAGACTTTCACATATTAAAGCGATATCACGCCTTCCTCCAATAATCTTCTGACATGATTATGTTTGAGACGAACTTGTCTCGACTCGCCATTATAGCAGTCACTTGGAGTCTGAAATATAGAAGCTTGATTATCATAATAGATAGTTAAAGGTGGTATTGGCTTACTCCATAAAGGAATATCTATCAGCATTAATCACAACCAATCAGCTTCTTCTCTAGCAGAAGACATAGCTATAAATTCTGACTCCATGGTTGAATGAGTAATACATGTCTGCTTCTTTGATTTCCAAGAGATCGCTGCTCCAGCCAAAGTGAAAATTCAAGCAGTAATAGATTTAGAGTCATTCGGATCAGAATTCCAAGTAGCATCACTATAGCCTTCAAGAACAACGAGAAATGTAGAATAATGCAGGCCAACATTAATTATACCCTTCAGGTATCTTAAAACACGAATTAAGGCATTTCAATGTTCAACTCCAGAACTACTAGTAAACTTGCTCAAAGTTCCTATTGCGTAACCAATATCCGGTCTGGTACAATGCATGACATGCATAAGACTCCCAACAATCTGAGAATATGTCATCTGATCAAGAACATTACTAGAGTTCCACATAAGTTTGATGCTAGGATCAAATGGTGTAGAAGCAGGTTTGTCGTAAAAGTGATCAAACCTTTTTAGAACTTTCTCAATATAACTTGATTGAGTATGAGTCAAGCCATTAGCTGATCCCATGATTTTAATGCCCAAAATTACACCAGCTTCTCCAAGATCTTTCATTTCAAATTGAGAAGCTAGAAATGAATTTGTTTCTTTGACTCTTTCAATATCAGTTCCAAAAATCAACATATCATCTATATAGAGACATATTATAACACCAGATATCTTGAAATTTGCTAAATATAAAAATATCACCACCATTGATTGAGTAGCCATTAAAAATCATTACTCTTCTAAATTTCTCATTCTATTGTTTTGAAGCTTGTTTTAATCCATAAAGATATTTAAGAAGCTTACAAAATTTATGTTCTTGACCAGGAATGACAAATCCTTCTGGTTGTTTCATGTAAGCCTCTTCATCTAGATCTCCATTCAGAAATGCAGTCTTCACATCCATTTGATGTATTACCAGACTGTGAATTGCGGCTAAAGCAATCAAGAGTCGAATAGAAGTCATTCGAGCTACAGGTGCAAATGTATCAAAATAATCAATATATTTCAATTGAGTAAAACTTCTTGCCACCAAACTAGCTTTGTACTTATCTAAGATTCCATCAGATTTTAATTTATTTCTAAAGATCCATCTACAATCAATAAACTTACATCCAGGAGGGAGGTCTGATAAAATTCATGTATTGTTTGACATAATGGAGTGTATTTCATCATCAATAGCTTCACGCCAGAAAGGAGCATCATGTGAAGTCATTGCTTCAGCATAATTTTCAGGATCCCTTTCAACTAAATAGACTTGAATATTTGGTCCAAAGTCTCTTGGTTTGGCTGATCTTGCACTACGTCTTGGTTGACTTTCTTCCAAAGGTTCAACTATTTTTCTTTTAAGAGTAGATATAGAAGAACTTGTATTTTGTTTCAAAGACTCTTTTTTCTTGGGAAATATATGCTCAAAAAATTTAGCATGCAACGATTCAATAATTGGGTGAGGGCTTGGAGTCTCAAGATTAATAAATCTATAAGCCTTACTGGTTTGTGAATAACCAATAAATACACAATCTACTCCTTTATATCCAATCTTAGTCAATTGTTGATCTGGTAATTTAACATGAGCCAAACAACCACATACTTAAAAATAATTTTTATTTGACTTTCAATCCTTCCAAAGTTCATATGGAGATGAATCATGTTTCTTGGAATGAATTCGATTCAAAATATGACATGCATAAAATAAGGCTTCAGTCCACAAATTTCCAGTGATACCAGATCCATAAAGCATAGAGTTAACCATTTCAATGAGAGTTCTATTTTTTCTTTCTACTACACCATTTTGTTGTGGTGTATAAGACATAGTCAATTGTTTCTCAATGTCCTTCTTTTTCACAAAAATCAATAAAATTTGATTTTAAATATTCTCCACCTATCAGATCTAATTGATTTAATCTTCAAACTCAATTTATTTTCAACTTCTTCTTTATATGTTTTAAAAGTCTCAAATGCCTCATCTTTTGTTTTTAATGGAAAAACATATGTATACCTTGAGTAATCGTCAATGAAAGTGATAAAATATCTCTTCCCATGACGTGATAAACAATTCATCTCACAAATATTAGCTTGGATTAATTCCAAAAGTGTGGATATTCTTTCAACAGAATTAAAAAAGGTTTCTTTGTTATTTTACATTTACTACAAGTAATACACTTAGCAACATGATCCTTTCCACATTCTTTGATTAATTCATTTTTCATCATAAGTTGAATGGATCTAAAATTCACCTGACCAAGACGTTCATGCCATAAATCTAAAGACTCCACAACATAAGCAGAAATATTTTCATTTTCAAAATTGAATTTGAACATGCCATTTGTAGCATCACCTTTTCCAACAAACATGCCTTGTTTAGACAAAATAAATTTATCTGCCTCAAAAATCATTTTAAAACCATGCTTCGGAAGAAGCGTACCTGGCACCAAGTTCTTTCGAATATCAGAAACATGCAATACGTCTATCAATGTGACCATCTTTCTGGAAGTGAATTTTAGTTCGATAGTTCCTTTTCCCACAATCTTAGCAGGGGATGAGTTTTCCCATATGCAAAACCTTATCGCCTCCCACTAATTCATTAGTCGTGAAAGAATTTCGATTACCTGATATATGATGAGTTGCATCAGTGTCTATCCACCATTCCACTTGATCTCCCTCTACAAATACTTTTGTGACCATTGCCACCAGTTCATTTGTTGTATTGTTATTTGCCTTTTCTTTCTTCTTTTCAGTTTTAAGAATTTTACAATCACGTGCATAGTGACGAATTTTATGACAATGATAACATTCAATTGGCTTAGAATTAGAATTAATACGCTTGAAATTTTTACGCTTCTTTGCCTTTAATTTTTTTTTATTGGCATGTTCCTTCTTGATCTTTTCTTCAACAACATGAGCTTTCATGATGAGATCCTTCGAGAGGTTATTGTCACGATATCGTGCCTCTTATTCAATTTGCAAGTGCTGTAATAATTGTTCAAGAATCAAATCTTTCTTCTTGTGTAAGAGTTTGCTTCTGTACTCTTTCCAAGATGTAGGAAGTTTTGAGACAATCGCACCAACATGAAATTTTTTATCAAGAGCAATTCCAGATATAACAATTTTATTAGCTATAAGTTGAAATTCTTGTACTTGTTCAGTGATTGACTTGTCATCAACCATTTTGAACTCCATATTATTTGAAACAAGAAATTTCTTTGAGCTCGCCTCTTCTGCTAAATGGATAGCTTTAAGAGTATCTCAAATCTCCTTAGAAAGTTTGAACTTAATATAATATTGATCATAATATTTATTGGACATTCCTCCAAGAATATAATTCTTGCATAAGTAATCATCATCTTGCCATTTGGCAATTTGTTCTTTAAAAAGTAGTCTCGTCCGTTGCTACCTCAGAACTAGGAGCCTCAGGATCCTTTCTCAAGAACATATGCCAACTTTAATCGTCTTAAAAAGAATTCCATCTTTCCACGCCATCTAGGAAAGTCTTCGCCATCAAATATTTCAAAATTAGGATTAGGCAAAGATGGAACACTGTTCGTTATTGATGTGGATGCCATAGAGACAATTATCTTCAAATTGTTAGAACAAATGAATAAGAATGATAAAATTACAAGGAATACAAAATAAAACTTGCTTGTGTTAGAGGACGTTAATACATTTCTTGAAGATAGTTGGAGTCTCTCCACGAGCAATTGGAAGAATTAATAACAACTCCATCTTCGGGATTCAACTAAGCGACAAAACAAGTAGCATTCAAGAATGTTGCTCTTCTATTCTTGAATTGGTGATTTCACCTTTTGATTAATGTCTCACAAGTGTTTTCAAGAGAAAGTACTTTTGTTTGAATGCTTGTCTTTTCAACCAAAAGAAACTCAATTCATAGGATAAAAGTTTTGTAAGAAAAAGACTTTAATTAAATTGTATTTATTATAGGTTCATGAATTAAAAGAAAAACTTATCTTTCAAAAAACCCGTAATGTAGAATTTTAAAAAAAAAATCTCTTGCAAAAAGTTTATAACATAGAATTAAAACAAATGAATGTTACAACTCACATTCATGTACTTTGTTATTTCAAAACTTTTTCAAATGATGAATTGTTTCAAAATTAATTGAAACACTAATTCTTACAAAGATAATGAGAAGTCTGCTGACTCAACAAGTCAATTATTATTTATGGTATAATATATATATATATCTTTATTTGACTAGGGCCGACACTTCCTTCAAAATTTAAGGTATTGGCCTTAGGCTTCCAATATTTGGGGCCTAAATTTTTTTAAAATAAATAATTATGTATTTTAACCCCATTAAAGTAGAAGAAATCAAGGAAATATTATTTTAGATTCTTACATTTTCTTTGCTAACGTTCACATTATTTATCCTTTTTAACTCCTTTTACATTCTATTTTTTCAAATCTTTGATAGTTAGAGTAATACACTGTCAAAAATATGAATTAGTAGTCGAAAAGTGTTGAACAAAGTGCATTACAATTTTTTTTTTAATTTCTTTGGTAATTTTTATATTAAAGTGGGTATACCAAGTTATCAAACTTTTGAATCGGATTCTATGATTCAAATTCTTATCTTTAAAGTTTATTAACTTATTATTTATAGAATTATGTTAGTAATATATATAATAATTGTCTCAATAAAAAAAAATATCTGAAAAAAACATTTATATAAAGATATTAAGTAGTAATTTATATCTAGAAATTAAGAAAAATAAATAAATAAAGAGAACGTTTATTTAGATTTTAGGCCTCTAATAAAAATTTCGCTTTAGGCCTCGAATTATGTTGAGCCTCTCCTGAATTTGGCTATTATGTCTTTCAATTTTGAATGTGCATAAGTAGATATTTAAACTTGTATAAAGTTATACAAATAGACGTACACATCCTACGTGCAAGGTCATCTCAACAAGTTTGGGATCTAAAGTCAAACTTCATAAAGAAAACTTAATTTTTTAGTTGACACATATAAATAGAATAATTATAACAAACACAGTATAATCCTACAAATAAGATCCGGAGAGGTAAAATTAGGATATACGCGAACATTAAGAAACAAAAGTGTAAACAATGTAAATTTTCAATGAAAAATATATAACATAAAGTTTGAATAATAAAGCATGACTCCAAAATCTGAAATGTTTATATAATGATATAAAAATAGTGTTGCGTTGAATTTTAAAGTTGATATAATGATATTAAAATGGTGTTGATTAGTTTTGGTGCTTTAAATTTGAAGAAGACACCAAAATATGTAGGATGCCACATAGGACATAAAATTGTCATGTACAACGCTACGTATGACAAATATGTTTACTTGTGTATGCTCACTCAAAGTTGAAGTGCATAGATGCCAGCTAAAGTCAAGTTAAAGACATATTTATATATTATGCCTATTTACTTATTAACATTTAATTTTTAATGTGTCATTTGAAATAATGTGAAATTCCACATATAATTAGTTGTCTTACGCACACTAATTGAATGAGAAAATAATTTTAAATATTATGTTTCATTAAATTTAAGTGTTTTGACGAATCTTGAATAAAAGGATTTATTAGAAAATTCGAGCCAAATACAAGTCTCCCAAAGTCATTCATCCTAAGAAGAAACCAAAGAACATATAATGGTTAGGGGAAAAAAGATTGCCTTACTAGTTTTGACAATTTTTTTTATAATAATAAGTGCTTTATTTAATAATCATAATTAGGAGTCATTACAAATAAAATACAGGAATAATAAAAGTGGGGGGAACAAGGTACATCATCAACTTTTGATGGGAGCTCTTTGCAGTTAGTTCCGATATTTTAAGTTATTGTTATTAAGGAGTATTATTGGCAGTGATAAAAAAATATAATTATGAGGTATATATATATATATATTAAATCTAATTTTGTCAACTCAAAAGTTGAAAACACCACGTGTGCACACAAACAGCCAAAAAAAAGCAGCAAGAGAGAGACACAATCTTTTATTATGTTAATGATAATATCCAAGTCAACTTGTTCGGTACTTTAACAATTTCACTAAGTACTTGCTATGGCAATAGACAATAGTAAATTCAAAATTAGTCAAGTAACTTTTTTTATTTATATATATCCATGATTTTTCTATATACACGACCACTAGGATTAGGCTACTGTGTTAGTTGAGTGCGACTAGGCTATTGTATTTTGTTAAAGAGGTATAGTCGTAGTAGTAGTGGTCAACCTCTACTCTTGTAATTATATTTATATTGTAGTATGATTCCAAGTGTAGCTAGCCTAGCAACTTTTATATAAGGAGCATGTACTCCACATTTTTATTCATTAATACAATCTTTAATTTCTCTTATTCATTTACTTGTGAATTGTACATTAACATCATACATGACCAACCTAATTTGTTTCCATTTTATTTCTCCTCCAAATTCTTAGATTTTTAAACTTCTATCATTTTAAATATTTGACTCCTCTACAAAAGCTTCAAAAATTCAGTAGGTACAAGCCTTAATCTTTCAGTTTTTTCTTCTACAATGTATAGTGATTTATTAATCTGTCAGTTTTTTCTCAATCGATCAATCTAAAGGTCTGGAAAGAAATAAAATGAAAACGGGTTAGGGCACTACAATAAAAACAACTTTGATAGGTACACATGAATATATATATTTGGAAGAGTGACAAACAAGTTTAGCAGACATGATCTGAGTTTAACAAGGCTTACTGGAAGATAGAGAAAAAAAACCTGGGCAGCATGCATATGATTTATGTGTGTACTTACCTATTCAATGCAAGCAGATAAAATTTGTCATCATCAAAAAGAGGAAATTTGTTAGAATGAGAAAGATTTTGATAATTGACAAATAGAGGAATAGATGAAAGAAACAGGTTGCACGACGTGTTCCTTTCAAACCAAATCCGACTTGGATAAGGAGAACTTCAACCACGCGATTATAACTTATAAAGCTGTGGAATTATTTCTTTTTCGATGAGCAACAAATAGAGAAAGTTCCCTTTTATAAAGGAGTTGGCAAGCAAGATAGTTTTCTTAGTCGAATAGAAATCCTAAGAGAAGTAGGATATAAATATGAAAGAAGGAAAACTACTTCTTACTTGTTTAAGGAAAACTTACGGCAGAGAGGAAAGAAGCATAAGATTTATTGGGCAGTGATAAAGAATCCAAGTTGAACTTAACAAGGTTTTGTAGAGGCAAAGATAAAGTTGATTCATACAAGGAGTTAAAGAGTTAAAGATGCGGAGAAGACAAGTTCGAGTTGAACTACGAGTTTCACACAAAAGAAGAGTCCTACATGAAGAGGATTTCTAGTTGAAATAGGTTTTGGATTCAAGTCCAAATCTATAAATAAGACGATAGTTTTGCTTGAGAAAAATTGCGCACTTACGTAGAGAGAAGATCAAAACACGATCAAGAGGTTTGAGAGAGTTTTTGAGAGTTACTTGAGAGTGTTGCCATTTTGTGAGGAAAAACTTGTAAGATTGTATTTAAGAGTTTTGATTACAATCGAGTGTGTGTAAGATTCGTCTAACAAGTTTGAGAATTTTGACGGACGGTAGAAGACTTAAAATTGGGTTTTTTTTTTGTCTTGGATAGTTAGAAATTAGAGTTTATAGTTTTTTAGCTAGGAATTAGAGTTTATAATTCCTCTAGGAATTAGAGTTTATAATTCCTTAGATTACATAGGTTTGTAATCTTGTGTTGAGGCTTAAAGTTTAATAAAGTAGAGTTAAATCCTACATAGGTATAGGTCGTGGTTTTTACCCTTATGATTTGGGGTTTTCTGCGATAAAATATTATGTCATTATTTTATTTGCTTCGCAAAACGTAACTATTGTATTCTGCAAAGGAACATATAGAATAAACTTGTTCCTTAGGCAAATTTTGGAGGTCAGAATTCCAAGAATTGATATTAGAGTAGGTTATCTTTGTAGAATCTAAGCACTCAAGATAAGATCACTATGAATTCCGCACCTCCTTTTGGACACGGTGAATGTTATAACATCAACATACCACCACTATTCAATGAACATTACTACGCATGGTGGAAGAAAATAATGGAGGATTTTCTATAATCCAAGGACTATGAGTTATGTATGAGAGTTATTGATGGTCGTCATATTCCTATGATGAAGGATGATGAAGGGAATGTTATTCCAAAGCCCAAAGCACAATATGGAGAAGCTGATTATAGAATGCTCGCTAAGAATGCTAAAGCTAAGCACATCCTTGTATGTGGACTTGGACTAGATGAGTTTAATGGCATCTCTGGTTGTGCTACAACGAAACAAATCTGAGATACACTAGTCAATGCACATGAAGGAACTCCCCAAGTAAGAAAATTTAGAATTTCTAGACTATCCACAGAATATGAAGCATTTAAAATGGAGAATGATGAATCTCTTCAAGATATGATTACTAGATTCACTACTATTATGAATGAATTGGTGTCATTGGGAAAAATATATACTACCGAGGAACAAGTGGATAAAGTGTTGAGGACTTTACCTAGGTCATGGGATATTAAGGTCACTGCAATTAGAGAAGCAAATGATTTGACAACAAAAGCTTGTATGAACTTGTAGGAAATTTAAAGACTTATGAGATGAATGTTGATAATACAAAAATGAGTAAAAGAAGCAAAGATATGATTTTTCTTTCAAAGCAACTGAGAGTGATAAATCTGATTTGGATGATGAGGAAATAGTCATGATCAACAAAAGCCTCAGAAAGCTTCTCAAGAAAGGTGGAAACTATGAGAAAAAATTGTCCCTGAAAAAAGAAAAAGAATCTGACATTGCTATGTATACTGCTTGCGGAACACGTTCAGACAACTCAATTGAAGATGATACAGAAGATGTTGCTTTGATAACCATGGAGGAATCTGAATCAGACATTGAGAAAAGGGAGGTAAATTTTTTTGACCTTACAAATAAACTAAAATGTTTTTTTTTTAAAAAAATTATCTACTCTCATGGATAATCTTCAAGGCTTGAATAAAAATAGAGATCAATTACTGGCTTGCTTTGCCAGTTTAAAATTTGAATATATTGATCTTGAAAAAAATTAATTCTGATCTCAAGAAAGAAAATCAACTCCTAAAGGAACAGGTACTATAACTTGATTCCTGCATTTTGACTCTCAAATCTGAAATTTGGAAACAAAGAGTTCCGGGAATGGAGAAGAAAAAGTTATTGGTGACCAAATCAGATGTGACCAAGATCTAATGAGGTTAAGTAATGAACTATCTTCTGACAGGAAAAAATCTAGAAGAATAAATCTTGACCTAGCTAGAACTAAGTTTGAGCTTTAGGGGGCAAACAAATGGATTCAATCCTCAATGATTGTGGCTCATCTCCGTAATGGAACACATAACACTGAAGGTAGAATAGGTTTAGTTAAAGAAGTCCCTAAGAAAACCTCTTATTTGTGCACACATTGTGGTAGTGGTGGTCTCTCAAGGGGTACCTGCCCAATAGTTATAGGTCACATGGATAAGAACTTCAAAACTGTCTCAAATAGAAAAATCAACCATGTTAAAAGAAAGGAATCACGTCAAAGGAATAGGTTGGGGCAAAAGAAAAAAATCTAATTTTTTAACCAATATGAATTAATAGAGATCTGATTCATCCTTTTTATTAATATAAAGGACTCAATCTAGTCTGGGTTCCTAAATCTAACCTTTGAATTTGCAGGAAAAGTGAGAGGAAGCAAGTAACATTCAACAATGAACATGTTGCTCCAGATGCATGATTGAAATTAGAAAAAAATCCTCTCACTTGTAAAAGAAAAGAACGGAACAATAGCTTTGACAGTGAAAAAAAGGGAGTTTATAACAATAAATAAATAAATAAAAAATGGGAAAGACTGAAGAACCATGTGAAAGAAATAGGTGCAACCTATGCAGTATCGAACAATTATGCGCACTCAGATGATCAAAGTGTGTAACTTGCTAGTCCATCAATAAAAAATATAATCAACCAAGGAACACAATTACAAAAGGAACAATTTGGAACTTGGGGATGATTAAAATTAAATGACTATACCTCAATTGCTAATGAATATTGCGCATACTGCGTCTAATTTTAAATTATATACTCAGTTTTGTACATTAAGTTGTATGTCTCTATACTACTTTCAAAGTCATGCTACCCATGCACTATAGCATTGTATTTGCATCTGGCACAAGAGAGAGACTTAGTAAAATTAAAGCAAAATTCAGCATTATCCAGAGATCTAAGACATGTGCAGTACAAGTATTAATGATTAAATATAAAGTCAATGCACTTGAAACCTATTTCTCCACTTATCCCAAAAGATATTCATGCCCTAAGTACTACCAAAACAAATATCTTCTTAAAAAGTCTTATCTCAATGTGATGGTCTATGGTTGAGATGAATTTGGTGGAGGACATCTCTACTTTGATGCCTTATAAAATATAGATTGAGAAAGTAGAGTGTGCTGGTTCTTAGGGGGGATCATTTGTATTGGGTAAAGTCTTGGAAGATTTATCTTGTGAGGGGGAATATTTTGGGGACCCTACACTTGAACAAAGTTTACTTGTTAGGCTCAACTTGGGTGCATCTAATGAGGGAAAATCGATGGGAGACTCATCTGTCAAACCTAGTTTTTCTATTGGGAATCATATAAACTAGGATTTCAGATTGATGTCAAAACGTATTATAGTTAGTGCTGCACCTGATAGTACTATGTCCTGGGAACATGTTCCTTTACAAATGATATTCAAGAAAATTTGTTCCTCTTACTGTCTCTATTGGTTCTGCAGAGGATACAATATTGGTTGAACAAGTTCCTTAAAAGTGATTAAAAAAAAATTGAGCGTGCATAGACCAAGACTACCTTTGAAATTCAGAAGGTTGCTGTTTTTGTTAATCCAAAAGATATTTTTGCTGCTGAAAAATGACTTTTACCTTTTCATGCCCGATCTTTTGATATTACCTAGCCACTCTAGCCTTTGACTTCTCAACTTTTTTTTCTCATCACAAGTGTTTGTTTCTATCTTTAGTTTTGATTACATTTGTGGTGTATATGCTTTTTGAATAATGCTAATACTGAGTTTGAATTTCTGGTTCATGTCTATCTCCAATATTGTGCAAATGCTTTGCTATAGCTAACCGAGTTCTTGACTTTTAAGTCTTTATGTAGGTGATAGCCCTAGTGTCTATGAGTATCAAATTTGTATCTCTTAGTATGGTGTATGCCTTCAGAGTGTTTTATGATGCCAAAAGAGGGAAGTGCATACTTGTATAATATTTATAACCCAATTGGTTTAACTTGATCCTCTAATGTGTTTGCTTTATGTATTGAGTTTTAAGAAACTGAGATAACATAGATTGATCTATTCACACAAGAAGCAATTGTTTGTCATAATCAAATAGGGAGAATTTGATAGGCAGACATGAATATGTATATTTTTAAGAGTGACAAAGATTGCTTCATGAAACAAGTTCAGCAAACATGATCTGAGTTTAACAAGGCTTACTGGAAGATAAAGAAAAGAACCTGGCCAGCATACATATAAGTTATGTGTATACTTACCTATTCACGCAAGCAGATAAAATTTGTCATCATCACAAAGGGGAAATTTGTTAGAACGAGAAAGATTTTAATAATTGACAAATAGATAAATAGATTAAAAAAACAGGTTGCACGACGTGTTCCTTTCAGACCGAATTCGACTTGGATAAGGAGAACATCAACCACGCGAATTAGAACTTATAAAGTTATGGAATTTTTTCTTTTTCAACGAGGAACCAGTAAAAAAAGTTTCCTTTTATAAAGGAATTCGCAAGCAAGATAATTTTCTTAATCGAATAGGAATCCTAAGAGAAGTAGGATATAAAGATGAAAGAAGGAAAACTACTACTTACTTGTTTAAGGAAGACTTACGACAGAGAGGAAAGAAGTGTAAGATTTATTGGGCAGTGATGAAGATACCAAGTTGAACTTAACAAGGTTTTGTGGAGGCAAAGACAAAGTTGATTTATACAAGGAGTTAAATATGCGGCGAAGATAAGTTCGAGTTGAACAACGAGTTCCACACAAAAGAGGAGTCCTACATGAAGTAGGATTTCTAGTTGAAATAGGTTTTGGACTCAAGTCTAAATCTATAAATAGGGCGATAGTTTCACTTGAGAAAAATTGCGCACTTACATAGAGAGAAGATCAAAACACGATCAAGAGGTTTGAGAGAGTTACTTGGGAGTGTTGCCATTTTGTGAGGAAAAAGTTGTAAGATTGCATTTAAGAGTTTTGATTACAATCGAGTGTGTGTAGGATTCGTCTAACAAGTTTGAGAATTTTGACGGACGGTAGAAGACTTAAACTTGGGGCTTTTTTTCTTTGGTAGCTAGGAATTAGAGTTTATAATTTCTTAGCTAGGAATTAGAGTTTATAATTCCTCTCGGAATTAGAGTTTATAATTACTTAGGTTACATTGGTTGGTAATCTTTTGTTGAGGTTCAAAGTTTAATAAAGTGGAGTTAAATCCTACAGAGGTGTAGGTCGTGGTTTTTACCCTTATTAGTTGGGATTTTCTGCGGTAAAATACTGTGACATTAGTTTATTTGCTGCACAAAACGTAACTGTTGTAATCTGCAAAGGAACATATAGAATAAACACGTTCCTTAGGCAAATTTTGGGGTCAAAATTCCAACAAACTTTTAGCGGCTTTAAATATTGATATGAATAAAGAGTGTTAAAGTCTTTACAGGCATTAGTTAAGTGTTCATTAGAACCAATATCGCTAAAGGCTTTAGGAACATATACAAGGATTGACAAGTGTCGCTAAAAAAACATATTTAGATTGCCGCTAATGATCATTTTTGTTGTAGTGGATGGGTCGAATATGATGTTAATGAGTCAAGTTTTAATTTCAAATTTAATTAAATTAGAAAGGTTTTACTTTTGGACCGCTGACAAGAGGCCACATGGAAAAAAAGGTTTTGCAAAACCATCAAATCCTACCGTTGGAAATAGCACGAGTGGGTCGTCCTTTCTATTGCGACAATGACATGGTTGAGCTCAACTTTTAATAGATGGCATGGATGAACTTCTTTTAAATGTTCGATGACATATTTGAAGTTTTTTGACAAGTTTTTTTTGGTGATGTGGACTTCTAATAGTCTGCATATACTTCAACTTTCCCATATCCAACAAGTGAGATCACACTAAGTATGTTATCGTTGTGAGTAAGAATATATAAAAGGTGGTTGATCAATTCAATTTCGCCATTGGAGAAGTACTTAGCACCAAATGAACTTAAGGAGATTTCCATCTTTAGCTAGTCAATTCTGCACTCCCCTAGTAGGGTTCCATATGAACATTGGAACAATAATGAGAAAAATGCTCTACTCCCTTACATGCATAGACCTTTTTTTATCAGAGAAATGCATGTTGTTACATACTTCGAGAACAAACTAAAGATAAAAAATGTTCCTCAAATCACAAGAAAGTTTACTTTAAATAATATATAAATTTATAAATATGAATTGAAATTATTAGCTTTAGTCGTTCTACCCCCATAATGGAGGTGAGACACAATATTAAGCCCATCAACACACAAATTGCCTAATGAGGAATCATTTGATGAGTCAATACATATCTACAAGCCTACAACAAAAATTACTTCTTAAGATAACTGGTAAAAGCCAGAATAGTCTGTATAACTGTGAGAACAAGAAGTGTAATAGCTGCCGCGGTTGAAGCTCCTGCCCAAGGACTCTGAAAATAGTTGTGCTTCAAACTTGCCATCATTTGACTCCATGGCTTCTCACAATGTTGAATCAAGTTACTGCATTCTTTTTGGTAATAAAAGTCTTTGATTGCCACCCCATCTGAAAGTTTCTTGAAGATGTTGGCCACTTGTTTGTCATCTCCTATCTCCTTAAGGATGATTTTGTTTTGGCGAAGAAAATTCACATCTCTATGTGATCCAATAAGTTGAGTCATTAAATGTGCATAGTTTGAGAAAAAAGGATATAGTTTTTTTGAAGTATGTTGCTCAAAAGCTATCATATTTCTCATGAAGGTTTCCATAGTATCCTCAATCGCGAAACAAGGGATTTTCATTAATCCCTTCTCAAACGTGATATCAAATAATGATGTTTTGTCCTCGACATTGTCTTCCACAGATCCGATTTTTAAGAAGCTAACTCCAGCTTCAAAAAGCTCTTTGGCAGTTGGAATATGATAGCATTGCCAAATATCAAGGATTTCTTTTGATAATCGCATACTGTTGCCACAAATATTTATCTTGGAACACTCATTTTGCGTGCTAGGGTTCATGTTTTGTTCAACTTTCTCCTCTGATGGGCGACAAAGCATGTGTACCACATCAAGTAAATGGTCGAATCGTTCTGATATACCTTCAATTTCTGATTTAGGTATAAATTTCGTCTTTGGAAATGTATTTAGTAAGGTCTCTCTCACCATATACAAAAAATTCTCTTCAGTAGGATGTACTGTCATGCCATAAAGTATGACAAGCACAAAGAAAGGGAGTTGGTTTTCTAGTAACACCATGTCTCGACTTACTTGATTCTTCATCCATTCCAATTTGATGATGTCATCGTCTTTTTCCTCTTTTTCATAGTCCTCACGAATAAATTCAACTACAAAACAACCATCAACCAATAACATTTCTGAAAAATTTTCAACAATATCACGGTCAAGGTTATCGTCATAACACTTTAGTGCTTCATATTTCACTTTATCAATTTCAGTGATGCAACTTTCCACATCAAGCCAATTTTTCCGCTTGAGAAATCGTTGTAGGTACAACAGTTTGTACTTTTCCATGGAGCCAAGTTGAGGATTTTTCTTGTGGTAAGGACCAATCGAGATCAATATTGGTGTATAAGCTTCTGGATTTGATTTCCGTAACCCCATATTTACTTTGAATATGGTCGCAAAGTTGATGCATGTAGCGTCCAATCTCTCATTAAGTATTTGATTTATGCAACTCTTTGTTTGTAACAGTACAGCATTTGTTTTCCTCCCTTCATCTATCTATAATTAGTGGAAAAGAATCATAATATATAATTGTCTTTAGGAAATAAAATAAAATAATATATATAACAATTTTATAAGTGGCAAATTAATTGTCTTCTATTCCAAACATTATGCATCAGTTGGTTCGATTTTATTTTTATGTATTATTGATTCATTTATCAGTTTCAATTTTTAAATACACTAAATTAATAAGATGTTTTTATCTTTTTTTGGTTTAGGTTGTTAACAATTTGATTTTCGATTTAATAAATAAAAAAAATACTTATAAAACAAATATATGGCTCATCCAATATTTGACGCAACAAGACAATAATGTAACTTTATAGAACACTCATAAAATAGAAAACATAGTAGCTAACATGAAATGAGCTATAGATGTGCTACACAAAGAAAAATTAAGAGGAATAGAATTCTTACTTTAGATTTTGGCGTTTTATATAATGTAATGTTGTGGGTCACTATGAAGTGTCAATTGAAGGCTAAAAGACAAATACAGTAACTAATAGCAATAAATCAATAATTTTTTTTTGATTGATCAACTTATCGATCAATCTTTCTCCTCCCACCACCCATCCTTGACCCCCACTCCCTCCCCCATCAACCTATCCTTGTAGTGTTTGCCCTAAATGATCTACATCTCAATTAGAACAATAATTTTAAGATCTTTTGAAATTCATGCACTACCAAAATATGGGGTATCATGAAAAGAAATTAGTATCTCCGTCTCAATTTATATGAGATAATTTGACTCAATATGAAGTTTAAAAAAGAAAAAAAAATTAAAATTTGTGATTCAAAATGAATGATAGAAATTTGTTTGACTGTATATGATTTCATTAGAGATAACATATATACTCCCTCTGTCCCTATTTACCTGTCCATATTTCCTTTTATATCTGTCCTTGTTTACATGTCCATTTTAACAAATCAAGAAAGGATAATAATTTTTTTTAATATGTCCTTATTTAATTCTAAAAATTTCTTGTATTACTAAGTTGTAAAGCATGATTTTTGAAATCAGAAAATACATTTATTATACTTGAGGAGTTGCATAATCTTTTAAATTAAAGGATAAAATTGTAACTAACCTATGATAATAATTGATGTCTTAATATGTGTGCTACTTCTAAAATAGACAACTAAATAAGGACACAAAAAAAATAATTTATAGTTAAATTATAACTTAATATAAAAATATGTCATCTTTTTGAAACTCACTAAAAAAATAAATCACATAAATTAAGAGAGATGGAGTACATATTTAATTGCCTAAAATAAGTAGGCTAATGAAATAACAAACAAATTATATAGTTGTGAGAAAGAGAGACCTTATCATTATTAATTTGAGGAATAAGTGGAATTTGGTCATTTGCTGGGGTCATCTCAGTGGAGTGTGTCATCCTTCTTTCTTCAACTGTAATAATTTCTATAAAAGACACATTCTTTTTAATTTCAATTCATATTATTACTAATCCAAAATAATATATTCATTGCAGAATTTTATTTGAAAAGAAAAGACAAAGCAATAAAAAGAAAATTATCTAGAATCAACTCCGTGTTTATTTATGCAAATCCAAAATAGAAAAATATAAATTTCAATTGAAGCCAAGTTAAAATAAATAATTATGTATTATTTCTTAATTCAATGGAAACCACTTATATTCTTCTTATTTATTTGTTTGTTTTACTGTTTTTTAGTCCATGAAAGAACGTATCTTTCAATTTTTGGTGATTATTTAGTTCTATTTTTTCACATGATATTTTTACCACCAAAAAATTAAAGGGCACTATGATACATTTTTAGTTCAAGACTATATAAGACTTGAAAAACTTTTTTACTTTCTTAATCTCTATATAAAGTCAAAAATCAGACAAACACTTTGAACTAAGAAGTAACTATTTTTTCATAAAATTTTTTATTGAAAAACGTTAACGAATATTTTCACAAATATCTTAATCTAAACAATGAAAAAAATATTTTCACATATTTTAATATTTTAGTGAGAATCTATTTTTTTTTTAGTGAATTAATTCGTTAAAAAAGGAGTGAGAAAAGCTTACTTTGGTAGAGATGTTGTAGGACAGTTGTTATAAATAAAAAGAAAAGAAAAAGAAGGCAGGTGATATAAATTTGAAACAGAAGAAACAAAAATAATTGTGTTTTTTCATATTTTCATTCACTTTTCCCTTTACACAATAAAATATTATGGAAATCATGACATTCAAATTGAGGTAACTAAGAATAAAGAGTAAAAGTAGCTCTTATTTAAATTGTATGTTTGGATGGGGTAAGAAAAATATTAAAATATGAAAAATAATTTTAAAATAGCTAGTATTTAAATTGTATGTTGGGCAAAGGTAAGAAAAAAAAAATAAAGGATGAAGTAGAGTTTAATGAAAGTCATTTTCTATAAATTTGAGATAAATAAATTAATTTGAAAAATATTTTTCAAACACTAAAGGTCAACCAAATATGAAAAATTAAAAAATATTTTTCATAAAATATTTTCCTCCAATACCAAACACATCCTAAATGATCATTACTTTTTTCCTGTTTAAAAGCTTAAAGTTGAAGTCTTAAAAATAAATTCACCTTTCAAAATGAAATATTATATCACAAAGTCAAATTAATTAAAACGTAAACTACTAAAATAAGTATTAAATTAAATATTGATTGGAAACAAAAAAATTAATTAACAATGACTAAGTATCTTACAAATAAAGATATTGTTTTTTATGTCTATTCAACTCTTGCTTCTCCTGGATTTTTCGTTGTTATTTATGATGTCGTGTAATGGTAAGGGTTCGGTCAATGTTAGATTCGATATTATTTTATAAAATTTATAATATATTAAATTTTAATTATTTTATTTTATTTCATAATTTGTGGTTTAGTTAATTTTTAATATTATTTTTTATAAAACGTTATGATATAAGATGTGTAGGACACAATTATGATAGAATATTAGTAGGTAAGAGTGAAACCATACTAGTAAGTAGGACTACATTTTCTTGTTCCCTTGCTCGGAGTCATAGGACTGTACAATCTTGTAATTTCTTAATAATTCTGTAATTTTTGTTGCTATCTATGATTTCGTGTAGTTCAATTACAATATTATTTTATTATACTAGTGTTCTGTTATACTGTCGGAAATATATTGAAAATAGTATTTTTATCTTAACTCTGAGGTATAGGTGAAGTCTGTGTGCAGTCTATCGCTCAGACCGCACTTTGTAGGATTACTTTGGATATGTTGTATTGTTGTTGTTGAAAAGTCACAAGTAGAAGTTAGAACACGATACTAAGTATACTTTCGGAGAATTTTAATTTGATAAGAACACTCTAGACATTTTTATAAATTAAAGAGGTGATTGATGAATCAAGAAACATGAAAGACGATAATACTAAAGTTTTATCCCACTATTTTACATGCAGTAATGTATAAACATGGAGTTAAACAAATATAAACAAATTGAAATAAAGAGCTAAAAAATCGAGTCTACTAAAATACATTCGTTAAGAGAAATTTGAATCATATATTGAAATAAAGATATCTAATATCTTACAACTTACTACTCGAATTAATAAAATACCTTGTAATCAATATAACTAGCATATTAGTATTAGGTTTAGGAGATGGAACTTTAGGTACAATTGAGACAATTACTACTTAATCACATTTATCTAGAATGTTGGTTACTAAGTATCCATATTATATTATTACCGTTAAATATAATATAGTAGCAATTATAATTAATATTCCAAAAAAAATTATTTGTTATAGTGTATTGGATAGAATGTTGTATAAGACATTTAAAAATTACCTGATTCAAAATGGACTAGTTGAACTGCACTTGAGTTTCTTCTTAAATTATTTTGCTCTGCTAAACTTTTATGAAAGTGAAGGAATATGATAGATGATGAATATTAAATTGTATATGGGTATACTATATATAGATTAATTGCAAACCTGCCTATATTACTTACATGAAATTGTGTGCATTTTGAGAAAAGTATAATAGAATAAATAAAGTTTTAAGTATCATGGAATAAAGTGTATATAAACATTACATTTAAGAAAACATATCATAGAATAACAGTTTGAGTGTGTGTTCAAGTCACTTTTTATTCTAAATTTGATATAAGTATAATTGATGAACAAAAGTTTTAGGGTATGTTTAGTATGATGGAAGATTTACTATTTTTTCTGAAAATACGTGAGTTTCTTATTTATTTTTAATATTTGATGAATAAGTTAAATGTAATATTTGAAAATAATATTTGTATAAAATCTAAGCAAGGACTTATGGCCGGCATGGGGGTTAAGGATGTGAGGGTAGTGGGGATGAGGACTATAGTCGTATTCAAATTTCAATAGGATAAGTTAATTATTTTAAAAAGGCCAATCTACGATATATTTTCTTAGATTGGAGAGAAGAAATCATTTTGTGCAGTCGGTTTTCCTCTTTAAGAATCTGATTCTAGAATTGATAATATGCTCCGTTTCACTATACTTGCCTTTAGGGGTAGGCATTCAATATTTGATTTGAGATTTTCGAATTTTAGATTTGATAATTCGGTAATTGATAGTTAAAATAGATACCGATCATCAGTTTTTTTTAAATTTTGGTTCGATAATTCGTTAACTTTTAAATTCAACTTTAGTTTGGTACAGTATTCGGAAATATCATATTAAAGTTATAGCCAGTTGTATAACAAAGTTAACACTATTTGTCCAATTATTTCTATTTTTTGTATGTGGAGGCACAATATAATAGAAGATTAACATGCAAGAATATATTAAGAAGAACAAATTTACACAACTAACAAGTATTCCCTTTGTCCTTTTTTTACTTGTCCACTTTTAAATTGGCACACCTATTAAGAAAATAATTAATGACGTATTGAGTTATTTTACCCCTATTAATTATGAAGTGGATTAAAAGTTCTACATATTTCAAAGTAATTAGTCATTTAATTGTGGGTATACTAGGTAAAAAAATTGTCCTTTCTTGATTTATCAAAATGGACAAGTAATTAGGGACAACGATAAAAGGAAAAATGGACAAGTAATTAGAGACGAAGATAGTAATTAATAAGACATCAAGAAAAACAAATTACCTCTGCTCATCGTCCTGACTTTGAGTTATTTGTTCTTATTCTCACTCAATTGATATAGGCAGGGAAGTTAATACGAAGAGGAAGAAAACATGATGGAGTTTTTGTGACTACATAAATGTAACTTAACATATAATTATTATACAAATTTGATATGATTTGACTATTACTTCAAAATTCAATGAACTGTGACTAAAATTCATGCCAAAACTAGATTGGCTCTTACTCAAATTTGATATGATTAGACACGAAATACTGTGTTCTGACATACATCCCAAGTTAACAACATTGCTAAACAAACTGATCGCCAGTATTTCCAATGGTAATTCATCATCTTTCTTTGTCATGTAATGAAAGCGGTGGAGGATAAAAAAAGGAAGTTGGTTTTCTACTAACAAGTGTCGAAGTATTTGATTATATTTGTAATCAACTAAATTGATAATTTAGTCTTCTATTGAAAACAAATTATAACGGTCACAAATAAATTCAACCACAAAACAATCATCAAGAAACAACATTTTGCAAAATTCATCAGTATCGAACACATTAGTGCATCCTCCTTTATACCCTCCAACATATTCATGCACCCTTGCACATCAAGCCACTCTCTTCATTTTAGAAATCGTCGTAGGTACAATGATTTGTACTTTTCCATTGGACGAAGTTGAGGATATTTCCTATGATAAGGACCAATTATAGAGACATCTTTGGTGTATAAACATCTGGATTTGATTAACGTAGTTGCACATTTACTTTAAATATAATACTCATTGAAAAGATGATTTGTCCAAATCCTCAAACATTTTATCAAAGATTTGTTTGAGACCCTGATGGATCATTTGTTACCTTTATGTTGCTTAATTGATGCATTTTACTTCCCTTTTATATCTGTAACGGAAGACAGTAAGAAACTTTAAAAATGTTTATTAAAAGCACTATGCAATAAGCAAACTATTACACAATCTTCCTAGTTTAACAAATTATGCATATTTACCTTTTTTCATTACTGATATAAATTAAAAACAATAGCTTAAAACTGGTTTTTAAATTTTAAAAATGATACATGACTTTAAAACTTACCTCACCCATCTCATTTTCTTTATCTTTTTCAGACCTGACTCAAATTAAAAAATCCAAAAAATTTAAAATCATGGTTAGTGAATATGTTAGAAATATCTTTGAAGGTACGGATAAAATCTAAAGGCAGCAAACTTATAAGTTGAACCATACATTATCACAGCGCCATCTATCAATACATTTTGTCTCACTAAAATAAATCACCATACATGATTTATTGGTCATCATTATATATTTATGAGCTAATTTAGAAATTAATAAGTATATGTCAGCCGATTATCAAAGAATAAGTATTTCAAAATATTATTTTATCAAATCTAAATTCAATTAATTATTTTTGTCCTATTTAACCCTTTAATATTTTATATTATATTTTTGAATAAAATGAACTTAACTGTCCTTGTGAAAATGACCATATAGTTAATGTTATTCATCTTGTAACCCCTAACATACTTAGAATAAAATTTTGAAGAACTTAGTAAGACAACAAAGTTTAAGAACATTTTCGTAACTAGAAAATTAAAACTAGTAGAGAAATTAGAATCAGAATATAAATAAATATATAAAATATTTTCCTTAAAGAAGAATTGTTGTTAATCTAAGTTTAAAGTATGTTACTGATTTCAACAAACTTTGCAGAAATACGAAGTTACCAAAGTTTAATGAACCAGTGAAGAACAGAAGAACAGAAGAACAAAAATTAATTTACAAATTAAAAGTTTCTAACAAATACCAGAATTTGGAATAACGGAAAGAAGATCAAGCCCACTAAATGCATAGTATCCCCTTAAGGAAATTATTCCTCTCTAATATCTGGGGTTTGATTTGGAATATGTCCTCCTAGGATAGAATGATCTCAATCACCAGTGTATTGATACCCTAAACGCTGGTGTCAGCGAGCCACTCAACGATAGTAAAGTACACATAGAATACTAGATTTAGTAGTAGAAGAAGAAGTTCATCAATTCTACTTTTAAAATGAGAGGAAATCCTTAATTTATAGAAAACAGAGGATAGTGCGAAAATGTTCTTATTGTGCCTTATCGGAAAGGTCACAGACCTTTGGAAAAGTCACAATCTTTCGGAAAGGTCATCACTTTTCATAAAAGTTACAACTTTGCATAAAAGTCACAACTTTTCATAAAAGTCGCAATTTTTCATAAAATTCACAACTTTTCTTTTTGAATCAGGAAATATTCTTCCTCCATATCCGACAAGCAGTGATGGATCTGATTAGGAGGGTTATGAGAACGATAAGTCTGATAAGGAGAGCAAGGGTGAGGAGGAGTATTTATTTTTGTTTGACATTTTAGACTTCTATATTTTTAAAATTGTTTGATCGTATTTTAGTTTATTTTGAAGTTGGATGAAGTTTATTTTGAAATAGTTCAATGTATGTATTGAAAATACTATTTTATTTTGGTTGGATGAAATTTATTTTAAAATAGCTAATTTAGAATTCTTCGTGTTGAATGAAGTTTATTTGAAACAGATTATTTGAAATTCTTTGGGTTGTTTTGATATAAATATGCATGTGGGATACTAAAATTGCAGCTCAATGCTGCCAGTTATGTAGCAGAAATATCGACCTCCAGAGGTCGGAATCTCAAAAAAGATATAAAAATACCTACCTCCGTATGTCGGAATCTAGAAAATAAGAAATAAAAATGCCGACCTTCGAAGGCCGGAATCTAAAAATAAGAAATAAAAATATTGACCTCCGAAGGTCGGAATCTCAAAAAAAAATACCGACCTCCGGTGGTCGGAATTTTGAAAAATAAGAAATAAAAATACCGACATCTGGAGGTCGGAATCTCAAAAATAAGAAATAAAAATACAGACATCTGAAGGTCGCAATCTCAAAAATAAGAAATAAATCTCCAGAGGTCGAAATCTAACAAATAAGAAATAAAAATACCAACCTCGGGAGCTCGAAATCTCAAAAATAAGAAACAAAAATACCGGCCTACGGAGTTCCGAATCTAAAAAATAAGAACTAAAAATATCGATCTTCAGAGGTCGGAATTTCAAAAATAAGAACTAAAAATATCGACCTCCGGAGGTCAATATTTCAAAATTTGAGAATTAAATATTCTGACGTCCGGAAGACGAAAAATAATAAAAATAAAAAATAAAAAAACATATAAAAGTGACATCCGAATGTCGGAAAATAACATAATAAATTTTATTGACTTTAATTGAAATTGACCTCGAGAGGTTAGTATATACCAACTTCCAGAGGTCGGAATTGAATAGAGACCAAGTTTTTTCCGACCTAAACTAGGAAATTGATTTTTTATCGGTATTTCAGAAAATGTCGACCTCTAGAGGTCGATATTCGCTGTTTTTAATAGTGTTCAGTTGTGACATGCATCATGCTCTTCATACTCACAACTGTTTTATCGAAAAATATTCGGAAAGACTTTGTTTTATTTTCAAAGATATTTTTGACTTTTTTAGGAGTCGCCACTTAATTTTTTAAGAAAAAATTAAGAAAACTTATTTTTCAAACAACTTAAACAGAGAAATTGTTTTGAAAATATTTTAAGGATTCGGGATTCTTATTAGCGTCTTAGGAAGGTGTTGAAAGCACCTAAGACGCTCCGCTAAATACGGTTTTCCGGCGATTAACTACTTGACTATTTTATTTTTAAACTTTGCGAATTTATTTTGAAGCTAAACTTCTTAAGGTTTTTATCTAGACAAACTTTACAAATTTTGAAACATTTATTGTTTTAAGATTCCGTTAAAGTTAAACTTTTTAAACCTTAACTCTAAGCAACTCGTGAATTTGAAACGTCTATCAATTTTACGTCTTAAGTTTGATAAAGCAAAAGGCGTTCGATGGGGTTTGGAGTTTCTAATCATAAACTAACGATATTTAAGCAAAAACTCATAAACAAATAGTAAAGTGGAAGAGAGAGAGAGAGAGACAGAGAGAGATTTCTGGGTCCAAATTCGGGTTCTGTTCGCCTTGACCGAATTTTGGACCCACCTGCTTTTTTTTTTTTTTTTGGGGGGGGGGGGGGGGGTTGACCCATTTCTTTCTTTTTTACCTGTCCTAGTCTAAACATACAAGAATAAATATAAGAGAAATAGAAAAATGGAAAACGATAAGGGCTTATGCCCATTACAAATAAATACAACGAAATAAAAAAAAACAATCTTCTAATCCGTTTTTGGATTTTTCTTCAATCTTCCCGGAATTTCGAACTTGTACACTTGTCTTGATGGGGTGACTCGATAAAATTTCCGAACCTTCATGACTTTCCCGAAATGCAAGGAAGAGAATGGAGTCCCAAAATGGACTCGCGAGAGAATTTCACATGCGAAACATAATAAGAGATTACCATCTATTGAAGGAAATGAAGTGACAAAAAATGCTAACATCTATCAAGCATCATTGATAAAACGACACTTTAACAATAATTCAAAGAGAAGTTGATGATAAGCAGTAAGGGAATAGAAGAAGAGGAAACAACACTCTCAAGTATAACATACATACAAATGCTTTGAACGCAATTCCAAGAATCACAATGTGGACTAAAAATTATATTTTTTTTATTTTTTGCAGACAAATCCAATCCTTTTAGCCTTCCTATGAGTAAAGGTTCCTGCATGCTTGAACCACTTTGAAAGAAAATTAAGGCAAGACTTAATACATTTAAACACACAGTGACCAAGACTTATTTACACATAAATTAAGTGAATAACAATTAAACGCAAACGGACATTATCGGCTTCAAACGAAAGCCATGAATGCAACACATCAAAGCCATGGGGAACACATAGGGGGGCTTAGTATTCAGCAAGCCATACAATGAGAAGTTAACACAAAAGATATCATACTTCAAATAATTTTAAATACTAAACTCCAATAGCGAATAGAAATGAGCTAACATGAAGACATAAGCAGTCAGTAAACTATATGCCCAAAGCAATAAGATTGAAATAAAGAAAGAACCAAGGATGAAGCCAACAAAACTCCTTATAAACAGTTTCAATACATAACACAGAGATTTGGAATAAGATGTAAGAGAGGGTAAGCAGCCTTCATACATTCCTAAGCCATATACTTGAAGGAAGTTTAGAAGAAAAAGAAATTTCAAGAGAAGAGAGTTTCGCAGATACAAACCCTTTAACCTTACTACAACATTCTAGGCAAGCAAATACACAACCATCAACAACTACTCCTAATATGCACTTTCATAGCCAAATATCACCACAAGAACCAGCATCTATATCAATCAAAACAACACATCAGTATGCCTAAAAAAGACGATTTAACAATGTTGAAACACCAATATCTGATCAAGGAAGAATACAAAATTGAAATGGGAGCCAGAATATGGCTGTAACAGGGAAACCAACACTAATCACGACCATATCAATTTTATTATATGCTATGACTAAGCAGACGGAACAACTAAGAACGAATACACCGGTAAACACCAAGCAAATCCCCATAGGGACTGACCTAAACGGCCTATGTAATAACTCCTTTCCGACATCAAAACTACACCGAAACGAATATAAAACGAAAAAGGAAAACAGCAAAGAGGACATCGACATGAAGGAGTATTACCTTTCTTCGAGCCGCAACACTGGGACAGACGAGCAAGGCAACAACGAACTTCCACAACTCGAACTACCCAGCTGATGGCGAAAACAACACCACAGTTGAGCACACTATGACTAAACAGAAATCTCTCGATTTCTTTTCAGTGTCTTGTAAGCCTTTCTACGAGATTTGAACGCTACTCTCACAAAAAAAATCGACCAACCTAACAATCTTCCACCCTCTGTTTTTCTGAAACCAAACAGTGAAGCCAAAAAATTTCAGTTTCCCCAAAATGTTTCTACTACTCTTCCACAACAGACAGAGAGAACCAAATAGTTCCTGAAAAATTCTTCCAACACTCTCAGTGATAGAATTCCTTTTTCCAAATTTCCAACCCCTTTTCTGAAGAAGAAAGGGGCTTTTTATAGAGGAAGAGAAACTAGGGTTTCAAATTTGGGGGCGGGTAACGCGATTTCGGCCCATTTTGAATTCGAATTTGAAATATTATCCAAATGCTGAAGAATATGCTCAGAAGATGCTCCGAATTATCGCATTCCAACAGAAAATGGACGAGGTGGACGACCCAGATTAATTCGACGTCCTCGCGAGCTTCGTGGCGCAATCTCGTTGCCAAGGACAACTTTTCAGCCTCCCTTGCTGCCAGACCTGCCCGAGCGTACTATTGTACGAGTCGCAGAAGAAAACGAATCCAAAGCCGTTGCACAGCTTGCGTGAGAGAGAGGAGGGAGAGAGTGTGGGGAAACACGTGGGGGATTCTTGAATTTTCTGGGGCTTTTGATCTGGGAATCGCGCGTTTGGGAGTTTTCTGCGCGTAGGAGTGCTGGATTTCTGGGTTTTGTCGCGCTTGGGGGAAGAAGAAAGGGGGGAGGGAAACGGGTTGGGTTAAAAAAGGATTTGGGCCTGGGAATTGTTTGGGAATTAAAAGGGAAAGGTTTGAAGTGGGCTGGAGGGAGGAAACGGGTGGGCTAAGGGTTTAAGTTTAGTGGGTTGGGTTTTAAAAGGAATTGGGTTGGAAGTTTGGGCCTGGGAATTGGGCTTGGGAATTGTTTGGAGAAGGCTGAGGAGGCAAAGGGAAATGGGTTGATGGTGAGTAGGCTTGGAATTAATTGGAAGGGAATTAAGGGAAAACGAGTTGAGGGGAATGGGCTGAAACTGGAGTGGATTGTTAAAAATGTTTGGGCCTAGGAAATAAAATAAAAGGGTTGGAAAGGGAAGCTAATTAAGATGGGGGAAGGAAATTGAGTTAATTAAATAAATAGCCAATTGACTTAAAATAATAAAATTGGCTAAACCTTAAAAAATAAATTTGTATTAATCAATCAACGAGCTCCCTCTTTTTTTCCTTTTTTTTAGTAATATAATTATAAATAGTGATTCGAAGTATAATTATAATTTAAACTAAGATAAGATGCTTACTAAATTTAAAATATTTTTGAGATGATTTTTGAATAATCATGAAATATACTAATTATATACATAACTATGTAAAATATATATTATCTAAAGTTATGATAAAAGTATTCGAAGTAACTTAAAATCCATGTATTATATTATTATATTCATAAAATTTATAAAACTAATCAATTTAAATTATTTGGAAAATTTAGGAAGCTCGATAATTAATTTATACCGACGCGGGTCAAAATTGGGTGTCAACAACAACTACACAGACTATTCTAGCTTTCACAAACATTATAACCACCAAACGATAAACATTTTCAACAAATCACAAACCTGCATCGAATTGTAATCTTCTCTTCCAATTGATTCATTTGCTGCAATGACAAAATACACCAATACACTACACTAAGAATGATCTTTAGTGACAATTAATAAATAATTATAGCTGAATTATCGCTACATATTAAATGTATTTTTAGTAGCGATGTCTCTAAAATTTGTAGCAATATTGAATTTAATGAAAATTAACTAATATAAATAAAAACTTTAGCATTCTTTATTAATGTGTATAATTATTACCGTTGAAAGATGTGAATTTGATTCTCCCAATAATTTGAAGCACAATTATTGGCATAATTTCAGTAATAGCTCGTTGAATTTAATTTGAAGTTTTAGTCGAATTATATCCAATTTATAATATAATTGTACGTTGAGTACATGGATAAATTTGTATTTTAAGTTTGTTTGTAATAATTAAGCCTTAAGCAAGATATACATATTATAAGTGGCATATATATTTTCATTTTTAGTTAATTTTGAAAAGAATATCATACTTATTTAAAATGATATAATTTTAAACTTCTAATTTTACTATTGATAAAATGATTTAATTACACAAATATCTATAACTTGGATGAATATCATACTTATTTAGAAATGATATAACTTTAAACTTTTAATTTTACTGTTAATAAAAAGATTTAATTACAAAAATATCTATAACTTGGATATACATTAATTGTGTCATTTTTTCTTCAAACTTAACAAAAACAATTTGCAAGTAAAGATAAATTTTCCTCACAAAAATGTAAGAAATGCTCCTGTTTGTCCAAATATACAATTCACTTCTCTTTTTTTCAAAACAATATTTAGTTATACATTGGACTTAGATTTTCAAAAAATATAATAAATTGGAGATGAGTTTCAAGTCGTATTTTTCGTACTAAAAATAAGTCAACGTTTTTTCAAATATCAAATATATTACCACTAGCCCTTTACTATTAACAACTTGTAATGTGATAAACATGTTCATCTAACATTATCAGACCACACCCATGATGATTATTGAAAACTAGTATTTCCTTCGTATTATATTAATTGACGTACAATTACTTTTTAAAAGTCAACTTATATAAGCTTCTACTGACAGATTTAACATATATATTTTTCATCAAAATAATTTTCAAAAAAAATAAAAATATGACAACTAATTTGAATGGAAGGAGTTGTAAAAATGGATCTTGAGTCTAACTCAACTTCAAAAGCTAGCTTATGAGAGAACGTTTGTCAAGTTCATGTAAGAAGATCAAATTTTCATCCCTCTACCGATGTGCGTGGGACATCTTAACACTCTTTCGCATGCTCAGACCTCAACTGGAGCGTGAACACTTCTAAATGGTCATGACCATCGTCTGCGAATAATAAATTGAGATGGGTCTGACTCTAATACTATGTAAAGATGGATCTTGGGGCCTAACTCAACTTAAAAAGCTATATCATGAGGGGAGGTTTGTCCAAATCCATAAAAGGAGATCAAATTCTCATATCTCTAGCGATTGGGACATCTTAACCGGAGTAACGTGAAAAATAGTTAATCCATTTACTTTGACTCTTTTTTTAATAAAAGAAGTTCGGGTGTTCGTATTTAAACTTCGATTAAATTTAGATCGCGCACGACAAAAGATATTAAAAATGGACGCTTTCAACAAAAAAAAAATTATACCCAAAATTTGAATCTAAGATCCTTTACTAATTGTGTTAAATGATGTAATGTTTTTAACTTGACAATCCAAAAGCATCTCAATTTAGAATAGATCATATATAAATAGTCCCACGATCTAAATCCATTTATATATTACTACTTCTTATTACGGTTTACGGTATCTTTTAAGTGATTTTTCAATCTTTTAAATTTGATTCGGATTAAAAGATTTTTTTAAGAAAATCAAATATATAATTTTAAGCATTTTTATTCTTTTTAAAATTACCTAGCTTGTTCGACAAATAATTGAACAATTTTTTAAGAAATGTTTAAGGAGCTAGCGATAAATGATCTTATGTTCTTTTCGTCTCAAATTAATATTGGTACTTTAGCTTAAAAATATTGTAACTTTAGGAATTTAAGATTAAAAGTTGATAATTACTTTGAAGATTAAAAGTTGATAATTATTTTCCATAGTACAACCAAATTTAACCTTTGTAGTAAATTAAAGTCAAACCTCTCTATAGTATCGATATTTATATAATTATAAATACATGGTGTTGTAGTTGCTATAGTGATCATGTGTCGATAGTGGCATTTAGTGTTTAAATCTCATTTAATAGTTATAAATAAAATTATGCAAAAATATATCAACATTTTTTGTGAACCAATAAAAAGGGAGTGTATTTCTTAACCAAATCTGATTTTAAATAAATTAGAAAGAGTATGAGTGTGAAAATGACAAACACAAGTAGCCTTTTCTCATTAAGTTGTATATGGCCATAAATGTTAGCACCATTTAAATATATTTTTTCTATAAATATTTATATTTAAAAAGGCAAAAGGTTTGAAAAATATTTTAATTTTGACCAAAATTGATGTTATGATACAAAACTTTATAGAGAATAGGGCTGGGCATAAACACCGAAACACCGTACCAAATCGATTTTTTTTTATATTTGGGTTTCGCTTTCGATTTTCGATTCGGTATTTTATGTATATTTTTATATTTTTCGATATTTCGATTCGGTTTTTGGTATGTAATTTTGTGTTATTTGACATTTCGGTTTATCGAAATATATTATATTATAATATATATTTATATTATATTAATTATTAATGTTAAATAATAAATATTATAATTTAAAGTAAAAAATTAAAAAGTAAAAGACACTTTTTGATGTAACTATTTTGTGCACATTAAGCTGAAAAATCAAACAAAAAAATTTATAAATTTGTAAAAGCCCAATTAAGCAGGCCCATTAAAAAACTAAAATAACAAACCGAATCGAAATAATAAAAATCGAACCGAAATAATAAAAACCGAATCAAACCAAATTATTTTGATTCGGTGTTCGATACATATTGTACAAGAACCGAAAACCATAAAAAAAATAAAACCGAATCGAATTACCGAATGCCCACCCATAATAGAGGACATTTTACACTGCACTATTTAATAGTATATTTTAAAGATATATATGTGCTCACGTGGACACATTACTATTTAAAATGATGCAATATTTATGATGTTCACGTAAACACGTATATACCTTTAAAATACACTATTAAATAGTAAAGGGATAAAAGGTCCTTTCCAAAATTTGATATAGATAATAACAACAATTTCGATCAAAATTAAAGTATATTTAAACCCTTTTCCCTACTTAAAATGTACTAGGCATGTGCATGTTATTAATTATTACTATAAATATAAAATAATGAATATTTCATTTTTAAGTAACATATTGCTTAAAAAATATTACAGTTACGTTATTTCAATACAAGTGGTCCTTGTTGACTTTTTCTTTTTGAACACTTCTGGACTCTAGCTGTTATTTAGATATGACAAAATTAAATTTGAAATAAAAAAGACTTTTGGTTTTTGTACTATAAATATGCAGCCCTTGTTATAGAGGACAATCAAGAGCAATAAGGCAGGAAAAAACAGCTAAACTAAACCAAAAAGGTAAGTTTTCTACATGTTTCATTTTATGATTAATTGCTCAAGAATTCAATTACATTCTTTACCAAAAAGGTAAGTTTTCTACATGTTTCATTTTATGATTAATTGCTCAAGAATTCAATTACATTCTTTGTTGCATAAAGTTTTATAATAAATGTTAAGCTAACATGTTTTTTCTTCTTCATTGTTAGGAAAGTAAGGTAAAATTTATTATTATATTATTTGTGAATATTTAATTTGTGAGTTCAAATGCTTACAAAATTATGTTGTGAGATTTTAATATGTTATGTAGGGTGTATAAATCGAATTGCAAATCGAGTCAAATCGAGAAAAAAAACCTAACTAATGGTTGGTTTGACTTGGGTTGGTATTTAAAAAAAAACTTGACTATATTTTGGTTGGTTTGATTTTAACTTTAAAAAAATAATCCGAGACCAAACCAACCCGACATTATATTATATAATTTTAAAATTTTATTTATACATAAAAATGTAAACTTTGATATAATTTTTAAATATTTCTTATACTTTTTCACAGTTTTTATCTTTTAATATATAATTTCAAATTCAAAACTTAGAATTCTGAATGGTTCAATAATAATTTTAGTCCACAGATGTTGGTAATTATTCTAAAGCTTAAATCAAAATCAACTAATACTAATGCAAAAAGAAAATCAATTCAACACTAAGAATGACAATAATATTGAATGTTTGTTCTTTGGTATTACATTGGCTTAGACAATTCAAATACATAATTAATTTTAATTTCCTTTAATATTTAGTCATGTAACTAATACTTATTAAACTTATTTTTTAAATTATGATCATTTTCATTATGACTTGTTAATTTGCAATATTTGTTCTACGCGATTTTATTATTTTTATTATTTTCTTGTTGATTATTTTAGTGTCATTACTCATATCATAATTTGTGTTATTTTCTTAAGAATCGCCTTGAATAATTGTATTTTGGTAGGACTAAAGAAATATTTGAAGTACAAGTAAGTTATATGTTTGTATGAATATTTTATCGGGAAAATCCGAAAAAATCCAAGAAATCCGAGTTTTCTTGGTTTGGTTTGATTTGGTTTATAGATTTAAAAATCTGACATATGAAATGGTTTGATTTGATATTTGAAAAATCTGAACCAACCTAACCATGTACACCCCTAATGTTATATATCAACATTTTAATTTAATTAGAATATCCAGTTGTGAACAGTTCTCTTCAGATGACACACACTGTTTGATTGATCATTGCATTAATTCTTTATAATCACATACTATAACCATAACAATAAATATGATTCAATTCCAAATAATTGGACTCAGTGATACGATATACTATAATAATATAAAAAAATTAATGAAGGTTCATAAGAAAGGAGCCAAAGTCCTCCATTTGAATAACATGACTCAAAGTTTGATTTAAGTATTTTATGATATTTATTGCTTTTTTTTTTCAAATTAAATTCTGCAATGAATATATTGCTTTGAATTAATGATAAAATATCTTTTTGTAGGAATTAAGGTAGAAGAAAGCGGGATGACACACACCATTAAAAAAGAGGTAAAGAAAATTTGAAAGTCATGTGGCACTTTTAAAAGTTAAAAATAAAATAAAATACAATTTTAAGATATTGTTTTAAATTTATATGATTGAAAAATATGCATAATTTGTTAAAAGATAAAGGTATATATGCTCAAATTTTTTAAGCGCAAATATATCTAACTATCTAGATCGCTAAGTTAAATCATATATGTAATTATTTGCCTATTGCATAGTGCTTTCTAGTAAACATTTTAAAATTTCTTACTCTATTTAATTAGTTACAAATAGAAGAAGGGAGGAAACTAATGGAAACAAATGATGAAGATCCACCAGGTTCGCAAACAAAGAGAAGTATGAATCAAATATTTGATAAAATGTTTGAGGATTTGGACAAATCATCTATTAACTTGTGTATCATATTCAAAGTAAATGTGCGACTACGTGAATCAAATCCAGATGCTTATACACCAAAGATGGTTTCTATTGGTCCTTACCATAAGAAAAATCCTCAACTTCATCCCATGGAAAAGTACAAATTATTGTACCTACGACGGTTTCTTGACCGACAAGGGGGGCTTGATGTACAAACGTGCATCAAAATGTTGGAGGGCATGAAGGAGGATGCACTAAAGTGCTACGACGATATAGAAAACCTCGATACAGATGAATTTTGCAAAATGTTGTTGCTTGACGGTTGTTTTGTGGTTGAGTTTATTCGGGAGTGTTCTGAAATATATCCAGAAGAAGAAACCAAAACAATAGATTTAGTTGATTACAAATACAACCAAATACTCCGAGACTTGTTGTTACTAGAAAACCAACTTCCTTTCTTTATCCTCAAGGCGCTTCATTCCCTGACAGCGGAATATGATGAATTACCATTGGAAGAACTGGCGATCACTTTGTTTAGCCATGTTGCTAACTTGGGATATATCTGCAATAATCTGATTAATTTAAAGATATCTGATCAAAGACATGATATGAAACATTTACTTCAAGTAGTACACATTGTTTCATGTCCGTTGAATTTCAAGAAATTGTCAAACGAAAATGACACCAAGTGGAATAAGGTGATGCCAAATGCAACTGAGCTTTCGGAAGCTGGAGTTAGCTTCATTAAAGCTGAAACAAGTTTATTTGATGTAGAGTTTGACAAGGGATTGATGACAATACCTTCTATTGATGTGGTAGATAGTACGGAAACCCTCATGCGAAATTTCATTGCTTATGAGCAACAATCAACTGATTTAGAATATTTATATTTCAGTGATTATGCAACTTTCATGGATCATCTTATCGATTCAGATAAAGATGTGAATTTACTTCGCCGTAATAAAATCATAGCAAACTGGATAGGAGAGGACAAAGAAGTGGCTAGCCTCTTCAACAAAATCGGAAACGGGGTCACTGTTTACTCCAACTTCTATTACAGAAAAGTATTCTTAAAAGCAGTTAAACATTGTGATGAAAAACCAAGCAACAGATGGAAGGCAAGTTTGAAGCACAATTATTTTAGTAGTCCTTGGGTAGGAGCTTCAACTCTGACAGTCATCATACTCCTCATACTCACAACTATACAGACTGTTCTAGCTATCATAAGTATAATTAAGTAAGTAGTAATTCTAGTGTTTACTCACAAACCCATTCATGTAATTTTCTTATGAGTTTTTCATTAATTCTATTTTGTATTAATTTGGTTTTTATAGCTAAATGCTAATTTGTTTATTTCAAGATCTATCAATCTTGGGGATTACTAATTGTATGTCTTAATTAAGGAATTAATTTTAACTGAATTACAAAATGAATTGTCTAAATAATAGATAACTTTTTGTCATAAATCCTTGATTCCTATATTTGTAGTTGAATATTTTTTGAACCCCAAACGTAGTTACTTTTTATCAAAATATATTTTGCAATTTAGAAAAATTGCAAAATGCATAAAGCTTTTAGCTTGTTTTCTCTATTCAAAAAATTATATATAATGACAAACTAATATATGTGTCAATTTGTTTTTACAAAAGAGCTCGATTATCAACAAAAAAATTCGTTGGTAAATTGATCAAATCGGTTGACAAATTGAGTTACCAACCAAATGCCAACTTATATTAATCCGTTGCTGAAAAGGTCGTCGATAAACATTATCAACCAATATTAATTTGTTGGTAAACTTACCAATCAAAAATCAGTTGGTGAACACCCAAAGATGTTGTCACAAAATTTTGAAACATTGCCCTGAAATTTCCGTTGGTAAATTTACCAACTAACTTTTTGTTAGTATATCGTTAGTATCTTTACTAACGAATTGAAAAGGAGTTGATAAATTTTTTCTTCATTATTCAATTCACACATTGGTAATTGGTTGGTAATTTTAGTAACAAAAAATTTGTGTTGGTAATTTACCAATAAACCTCTTGGTTGAGGATGCAAGAGTACTTACCACTACACCACAACCCTTGTTGGTAATAAATTTTAATTATGTTATTATGATTATTTATTTTTCTAATAAATTTACTAATTGATTATTAGTTTAGTGGTAATATATCATTCAAGTTCAATGTTAGGTTAGTAGTGTTTTATTAGGAAAAGGAAAAAAATTTGTTTTGAAGAGTTTTTTACTTTTTTAGAGTCGCCACTTAATTTTTAAAGAAAAATCAAGAAAACTGACGTTTCCAAAAGATTTAACAGATAAAATCATTTGAAAACATTTAGGGGGTTCAGAGATTCATATTAACGTCTTAGGAATGTTTTGAAAGCACCTAAGACGTTCCGCTAACTTGCGGTTATCCAACAACTAACTATTTGGCTAAGGCTTGCAATTGCGATAAAAATACTCTTTAGAGTTGTTTGAAAAATAAAAGCCAAAAACCATTTAAGATTGCTTTGAAAGTGAAAATTTATTTATCTAAGTGAATTTTAATTTGTAAAATCCTCTAAAGATATTTACTTGATCTGTCGAATCGTTAAAACCAAAGTGACGTTTTGTGGGAATTCAGATTTTCTAACTTTAAAAATTAATGACAAGTAAAACAGACAAGTAATTAAAAGCAAGTAAAGAGAGAGAAGGAAAGAGATCTGAGTCAAAATCCAGGTTCTGTTTGCCCTGACCGATTTTTGAACCCACCTGTTTTGATTTTTGGCCCATTTGTGTTTCGGGCCTTGGCTCACTTCACCTATACCTGTCCTAGACTAAGGATACAATAAGTAAATTAAGTTAAAGGGCTTAGGCCCAAACGACAACAATATACATGACTTGAAAATAAATTTTGAATCCTAATGGCCCCAAATTCTTCAACTCTTCAATTGCTCTGTATTCCTTGATTTTGGGAACCTGTCCGCCGATTTTAAAGCTGGGAAACTTGATGGAGAAGTTAAGCCTTTGCGAAAACGCAGGAAATAAACGAAGTATTCCGACGACTCATGCAATTTTTTTACATGCAAAAATGGGAAGAGATTAGCATACGAAATTTCAGAGTAAATGAGGTATAACTTTAGATAATTTGGATTTTAATTAAAATTATAGTCACTTAAGCAATTTAAATCGAAATGACACATATGAACCAAACTGAAAATGACAAAGTTGATTTGCAAATCATGACACTGGGCAGCAGCTCACATATGTGCAAATATACTCGATGACCATATTATCCTTTAGGGAAATCGCAGCCATTGACCAATAATAAATCCAAAGTAATGAGAGAACAATCAATGCCCAATTAGCCGATAAAAAACCCACATGTTTAGCCAAACCAACTCTACTTAACAAAATCTAAGATGTTAATCTAACATGTCAAGAGACAGAATGTCGAAAACTATAGCGAAATAAGCTCCTTTAAAGCGAAACAAAGAACTTAACAGAGGCATTGCTAAATCAATTCGAAAGGGGGTAATGTAACAGCGAAAAAATCAAAGTTTGACAGGCCTATTTTCGCGCTAACGCGCTGCACACGAACATAATCAGGCCTGGAAAATATTGAATGTAGGGAAAAAGGGATGAACAGGCCAAGGTGTCACACAGGATGAAGCAAAATTACCTTATGGTCCTAGGGAAGTAATACTAGAATAGAAATGCCCTTAATTCAGTCTTAAAACTCATACCGAAAAACAAAACCAGAGATGCAGCTTGATAAAAAAAACAATATCTCACAGAAACTCATTTGAAATGTGAAGAAATATTCATATTCTTTATTCCAAACCGATAAGACTGTACATATTTTTGGGCATGATATTATTGAACTTAGACACGAATGACATCATGATGACAGCAGACAAAACCGCATGGGCGAACAAATAGAGATGAAAATAAATCGGAGGATCATTTATGTTACAAAATAATCATGATGAAAACAAGATTTACTGGTTTGGTCAACATAGTGATTTAAACTTGAAAGTCCGCTCAGAAAACAATGAAACAAAACCTTTGCACATATTAGACTTATGAGAAAAAACACGAAAGTCACTTAACACCGAATGGACATCATGACCATTCAAGGGAATAAACAGCAACACACACGGCAGGAACACAAAAGACAATCATAAACAGAAAGATCAGTCAAAATGAGCATTGAACCATCTTCAAAAAAAAAAAAAAAAACTAAGACGAAGAGAGAAGTAAGAACAATAAAGATACTATAATCAACCTAACATGAATCTTATTTACCAATGCTTACATTCGGCGGAGTCCAATCACACATATTTTAAGTGAAGCAAGACAGATAGACAGGGATTAGATAACAAAGACGACTGCTAGCAATACACAACTACTGAAGAAATAGTCACTACCTTTGATAATAAGCAAACACCTTGTGTTAAGCGTAGCTTAACAGTAAAAAAGAACTTTCGTAGTAGAAAGAGAGAAACTCTAGACGCTTATATACCCTGAGAAACACCACGAGTATTCAAACGACATTTAAACAAGTAAACTGGATATAAGAGATCAGCGAAATAAACTCGGGACAACACAACTAGGCAGAAATTAGGGACAATAAATGCTACAAGTAAACAAACGAAGTCACTATAAAATCACAAGTAGGGCATGTAGTCATGACAAGAACTCACTAACCAACACCAGTAACACAAATGTCCAATACACTGGAAAATACCATTTCGGAATGTAGGTGACGAGAAAATTACGTGAAAAGACAATTATTACCTTCTTGGGAGCAACGAACAGGGACGAACGAGCTGGAGTAAGGGACGAGCTTCCACGCCAAGGATCAAGCACGAGCAGCAGTTTGTAACGACCTGTTTAGTCGTTTTGAGCAGCAGATTTTATTTCTGAAAAAATAGGCTGAGGCGACAGACCCCACGACAGACCGTCATGGGCGCGACGGACCGTCGCAGGGTCTCGTTTCAAAACACTTGGAAAAATCTGAAATTGGGTACTGAAAATCGACTCTCTGACCGTCACGACGAAATGGCAGGACGGACCGTCACAGGCGTGACGGACCGTCACAGACTCTATGGTGGAAATCGAGTCTCTGACGGTTGCGACGACCTGCAGGACGGGCCGTCGCAGGAACGACGGGCCGTCGCAGGAACGACGGGCCGTCGCAGGAACGACGGGCCGTCGCAGGAACGACGGGCCGTCGCAGGAACGACGGGCCGTCGCAGGAACGACGGGCCATCGCAGGAACGACGGGCCGTCGCAGGTTGCGCAATCCCAGTCTGGGTCGGATTTCTTTATACGTTTTAAGGGACGTTTTTGACTATTCCTGCTTTAATTATAAAGTTAGAGGGTTAATGTTAATAAGTCTAATTACTTGGGGGTTAAAAGAGGTAACCTTAAGTTAATTAGTGGGTTATTATTGCCATCTTTTATTCTTAATTATATGTTAATTAGGGTAAAAGAAAGAGGGTTTGAATAAGAAAAATAGAAAGAACAAAGAGAGACAGAAAAAGAAGAAGAGAACGAGTAGAGAGAGAGAGAGACGAAGAGGATAGCAAGGATTTTGAGAAGATAGCTTGTTGATCGCAATTCTTCGGTGGAGGTAGGTTATGGTTTTTACACTATTCGTAGTAAACTCTTAATAGCGAATGATATGTGTTGGGTAGTATTATTAAGTCTTCTATATGCTTAATTGTGTGTATGCATGATGTGACTATATATATATATATATATGATTATGATAAAATAAGCATGATGAAGCTATTGAATCTTAAATATTGAAGAAACCCTAATCTACTTTGTTAATGATGATGCCTTGGTATAAAAGAAGGCTTGATTAACGAAAGTATATGAGGATCGGAGTGTCACGTTCCGACACCAGGATAGTATACGAGGATCGGAGTGTCACGTTCCGACACCAGGGTAGTATATGGATCGGGTGCCACGTTCCGGTACCAGGATAGTATATGAGGATCGGAGTGTCACGTTCCGACACCAGGATAGTATATGAGGATCGGAGTGTCACGTTCCGACACCAGGGTAGTATATGGATCGGGTGCCACGTTCCGGTACCAGGATAGTATATGAGGACCGGAGTGTCACGTTACGACACCAGGATAGTATATGGATCGGGTGCCACGTTCCGGTACCAGGATAAAATGAGGAGCGGAGTGTCACGTACCGACACGAGAGTAAATAATATAATGAATCTTGAAAGATGATAATATACTCAATCTAAAGAACATGTTTCCCAAAAGAGTATGGTGTGGAGGCTTGAGTCCTCATAGATATGATCGGTGATATTATAAATGATGTTTTGTACTTGTTGTTATCACATGTTAAGAATATTAGTTGATTTTATGATATTATCTGAGATATATTGCTTTCTATTTTGAGTTGGCCGATGATATCTACTCAGTACTTGTGGTTGTACTGACCCCCCCTACTTTTATGTTTTCTTTTTGTATATTGTGGTATGTAGCAAACGCGCCGTCATCTTCGACTCAACAGTAATTCTAGCCAGTCTTCGCCACACTGGATCTTCAGGGTGAGCTAATGCTTCTAGCTTGGACTGGATCTCCTTCCTCGTGTCTTGATGCCTTGAAGTTTCGGCGTAGACTAGCTTTTATTTGTTTTAGCTTCTTAGGATACTCTTAGTTTAGTAAATTGATCATAGATGTTCTTGTGGTGGTGACTTCCAGATTTTGGGGAATTAATAGATGTTGAATTTTAGAAGTTATTGAATTGTCTTTTATTTATGAGTTTAAGTCTTCCGCATTTCTTTATGTTGATATTAAATTGAAATGATAAGGTTTAGATTGGTTGGTTCGCTCACATAGGAGGGTAAATGTGGGTGCCAGTCGCGGCTCGGTTTTGGGTCGTGACAAACTTGGTATCAGAGCATTAGGTTCGTTGGTCTCATCACACAAGAACATGTCTAGTAGAGTTTTAAAGAACGGTAGGGGGACGCCTTTACTTTTCTTTGAGAGGCTATAAGACTTTAGGAAAATTCCATTATTTCTTTCTTTCTTTCGTGCTATTACTTGGATCCAATTGGTATCTAGGTGATACAAATTGGTATCTGACCATCTTCACTCTATTTCGCAGATGGTTAAAACTAGAGCAACGACTACGCCAACATCAACATCAGCAAGACAAGATGCATCTGAGCCAGCCACTGGGGCTGTAGCTCGAAGTGCAACAGTGGCAAGAGGCCGCGGTAGAGGTCGTGGGAGGACGTCCTCTAGAGGGAGAGGACGAGCACCTAGCCCATCTGGTGCTAGGGTGGTGACTCCTCCACCGACTGAGGAGGTAGTAAGAGAAGGGGAGGATGGGGAGAATGAACAAGTACAGAATGAGGAAATGCCCCCCCAACCTACCCCAGAGATGATCAATCAGGTTCTCGCTTATCTTAGTGGGTTGTCTGATCAGGGTCAGGCACCCCCAATGTTTTCTGCACCAACACCTCCGGTTTCAGAGGTACAACATGCAGCCACTATGGCTCCTCGTATGGATGCCTCATTGGACATAGGCACGTTTCCACGCCTGACTACTGGGCCTATAATGATGAATGATCAGCATGAACTTTTTAGTAAGTTCTTGAAATTGAAACCTCCAGTCTTCAAGGGTGCAGAATCTGAGGATGCTTACGATTTTCTGGTTGACTGTCATGAGCTACTACACAAGATGGGTATAGTAGAACGGTTTGGTGTTGAGTTCGTGAGTTATCAGTTTCAAGGGAACGCCAAAATGTGGTGGCGGTCACATGTTGAATGTCAACCAACAGAGGCACCACCTATGACTTGGGCCTCATTCTCTAGTTTGTTTATGGAAAAGTATATCCCCCGTACTTTGAGGGATAGGAAAAGGGATGAGTTTTGAGCCTAGAGCAAGGTAGGATGTCGGTCAATGCATATGAGGCTAAGTTTCGTGCACTATCCAGATATGCCACCCAACTATGTTTCAGTCCACAAGAGCGGATTCGCCGTTTTGTGAAGGGGTTGAGATCAGAGTTGCGAATTTCAGCCTTACAGGTAGCGGCTACGGCAAAATCCTTCCAAGAAGTGGTATATTTCGTGGTAGAGGTGGAAGGAGTGAAGCCAGATGAATTCACCATGGCATCGACATCAAAGAGGTTTCGAAAGGGAGGTGAGTTTAATGGTTCTTACTCTAGAGGACAGGGTTCCGGAGGTTACTCAGTTCGACCCATTCAGTCTTCACTACAGACTGTAGTTGGGGGTCCACCTCAGACCGGTCAACACTTCCCTGAGAGACCTATGCGTGAATCTAGAGAGTGTTATGGGTGTGGGGAGACTGGGCATATCAAGAGGTATTGTCCAAAACAGAGTTATAGACCCCCAACAGCTAGAGGTAGAGGTGGTCATGACAGAGGCCGTTATTCTGGAGGGCGTGGTGGCCGAGGTAATGTTGGTCACCAAAACGGCCAGGGTGATGGGCAAACGGGAGCCACTACATCACAACATGGTAGGGACAACGGACAAACAAACGAAAGGGCCCATTGTTATGCTTTTCCTGGGAGATCGGAGGCGGAGACATCTGATGCTGTCATCACAGGTAATCTTCTGGTTTGTGATTGCATGGCTTCTGTATTGTTTGATCCTGGATCCACATTTTCTTATGTATCTTCCTCATTTGCTAATGGTCTAAATTTACATTGTGAATTACTTGATACGCCTATTCATGTTTCTACTCCGGTGGGTGAGTCTGTGGTAGTTGAAAAGGTATATAGGTCTTGTTTGGTGAACTTTGTGGGGAGCAACACTTATGTAGATTTGGTTATCTTAGAAATGGTTGATTTTGATGTAATTCTGGGTATGACTTGGCTTTCTCCGCAATTTGCGATCTTGGATTGTAATGCTAAAACGGTGACGTTAGCCAAGCCTGGGACAGATCCGTTAGTGTGGGAGGGTGACTTCACTTCCAATCCGGTGCGTATAATATCCTTTCTTCGTGCTAAGGAAATGGTTAGTAAAGGGTGTTTAGATTTCTTGGCACATCTCAAGGATGACACTACCCAAGTACCTTCGATTGAGTCGGTTTCGGTGGTCCGTGAGTTTCTTGATGTGTTCCCTGCAGATCTTCCGGGTATGCCACCAGATAGGGATATTGACTTCTGTATTGATCTTGAACCGGGTACTCGCCCCATTTTTATACCCCCTTATAGAATGGCCCCCGCGGAGTTAAGAGAATTAAAAGCCCAACTTCAAGAGTTGTTGAGCAAAGGCTTCATTAGACCAAGTGCATCTCCTTGGGATGCTCCGGTTTTGTTTGTGAAGAAGAAGGATGGGAGTTTTCGGATGTGCATAGACTACCGGCAGTTGAACAAGGTGACCATAAAGAACAAGTATCCTCTTCCTCGCATTGATGACTTGTTCGATCAGTTACAAGGTGCTTGTGTCTTCTCTAAGATTGACTTGAGATCCGGTTATCATCAATTGAAAATACGGGCAACGGATGTGCCAAAGACTGCCTTTAGAACCAGGTATGGGCATTACGAATTTGTAGTGATGTCTTTTGGTCTTACGAATGCCCCTGCTGCGTTCATGAGTTTGATGAACGGGATTTTTAAGCCATATTTAGATCTCTTTGTGATCGTATTTATTGATGATATACTGATATACTCCCAGAGTAAGAAGGAACATGAGGAGCATTTGAGAATGGTATTGGAAATGTTGAGGGAGAAAAAGCTTTATGCCAAGTTCTCTAAGTGTGAGTTTTGGCTAGATGCAGTGTCCTTCTTGGGGCACGTGGTTTCTAAGGATGGAGTGATGGTGGATCCTTCTAAGATCGAAGTAGTGAGAATTGGGTAAGACCTACTAATGTGTCAGAAATAAGGAGCTTTGTTGGGTTAGCTAGCTACTACCCCGATTTGTCAAGGGATTCTCTTCTATTGCTTCCCAACTGACGAACTTGACTAAGCAAAATGTTCCATTTGTATGGTCGGATGAGTGTGAGGAAAGCTTTCAGAAGCTCAAGACTCTGTTGACTACTGCACCAATTCTCACCTTGCCAGTGGAAGGTAAGAACTTCATTGTTTATTGTGATGCATCTTATTCTGGTTTGGGTGCAGTGCTAATGCAAGAGAAGAATGTGATTGCTTATGCTTCAAGACAATTAAAAGTGCATGAACGTAACTATCCAACTCATGATTTGGAATTGCCGCGGTAGTGTTTGCACTAAAGCAATGGAGACACTATTTATATGGGGTTAAGTGTGAGGTCTATACGGATCATCGTAGTCTACAGTATGTCTTCACTCAGAGAGATTTGAATTTGAGACAGAGGAGATGGATGGAACTACTGAAGGACTACGACATCACTATTTTGTATCATCCGGGGAAGGCAAATGTTGTAGCGGATGCTTTAAGCAGAAAGGCGGGAAGCATGGGAAGTCTAGCTCACTTGCAAGCTTCTAGACGCCCATTAGCTAGGGAGGTTCAGATTCTGGCTAACGACCTTATGATAATAGAAGTAAATGAGAAGGGAGGATTTTTAGCTTGTGTGGAGGCAAGATCTTCCTTCCTTGACAAGATTAAGGGAAAGCAGTTTAATGATGAAAAATTGATCCGGATCCGAGATAAAGTGTTGCAAGGAGAGGCTAAAGAAGCGACAATCGATGAGGAAGGTATTTTGAGGATTAAGGGAAGGGTATGTGTACCCCGCGTCGATGATTTGATCAACACTATTCTGACAGAGGCTCATAGTTCAAGGTATTCGATACATCCGGGTGCAACCAAGATGTACCGTGACCTAAAGCAACACTTTTGGTGGAGAAGAATGAAGCGTGATATTGTGGATTTTATTGCCAAATGTCCAAATTGTCAACAAGTAAAGTATGAACACCAAAGGCCCGGAGGAACACTTCAGAGAATGCCCATTCCGGAATGGAAATGGGAGAGAATTGCAATGGACTTCGTGGTTGGTCTTCCAAAGACATTGGGCAAGTTCGACTCCATTTGGGTGATTGTGGACAGATTAACTAAGTCTGCTCATTTCATTCCGGTTAAGGTGACTTACAATGTAGAGAAGTTAGCCAAACTTTACATCTCAGAAGTTGTTCGATTGCATGGAGTTCCACTATCCATCATATCAGATAGAGGTACGCAGTTTACTTCTAAGTTTTGGAAAACATTGCATGAGGAATTGGGTACTAGGTTGGATCTTAGTACTGCGTTCCAGCCTCAGACCGACGGTCAGTCTGAGCGAACGATTCAAGTGTTGGAGGATATGCTTCGCGCATGTGTGATAGAATTCGGTGGCCATTGGGATAGCTTCTTACCCTTAGCAGAGTTTTCATACAATAATAGCTATCACTCAAGTATTGACATGGCCCCATTTGAAGCATTGTATGGTAGGAGATATAGGTCTCCCATTGGTTGGTTTGATGCATTCGAAGTTAGACCTTGGGGTACTGATCTTTTGAGGGATTCGATAGAAAGAGTGAAATCTATTCAAGAGAAGCTTCTAGCGGCGCAAAGTAGACAAAAAGAATATGCAGATCAAAAGGTTAGAGACTTAGAGTTCATGGAGGGTGAACAATTCTTGTTGAAAGTTTCGCCAATGAAAGGGGTGATGCGGTTTGGTAAAAGAGGCAAGCTAAGCCCAAGGTACATTGGTCCCTTTGAAGTACTTAAGCGAGTAGGGGAGGTGGCTTATGAGTTAGCCTTGCCTCCAGGGCTGTCCGGAGTACATCCGGTATTCCATGTGTCGATGTTGAAAAGATACCATGGGGATGGAAACTACATTATCCGTTGGGATTCAGTTTTGCTTGATAAGAATTTGTCTTATGAGGAGGAGCCTGTTGCCATTTTAGATAGAGAAATTCGCAAGTTGAGGTCAAGGGAGATTGCATCTATCAAAGTTCAATGGAAGAACCGACCCGTTGAAGAAGCCACTTGGGAGAAGGAGGCAGATATGCGAGAAAGATACCCACATCTGTTTACAGATTCAGGTATTCCTTTTCGCCCTTGTTTTCCTTCTTGTGATCGTTCGGGGACGAACGATGGGTAAATTGGTATCTATTGTAACGACCTGTTTAGTCGTTTTGAGCAACAGATTTTATTTCTGGAAAAATAGGCTGAGGCGACGGACCCCACGACGGACCGTCATGGGCGCGAAGGACCGTCGCAGGGTCTCGTTTCAAAATACTTGGAAAAATCTGAAATTGGGTACTGAAAATCGACTCTCTGACCGTCACGACGAAATGGCAGGACGGACCGTCACAGGCGTGACGGACCGTCACAGACTCTATGGTGGAAATCTAGTCTCTGACGGTTGCGACGACCTGCAGGACGGACCATCGCAGGCACGACGGGCCGTCGCAGGTTGCGTAATCCCAGTCTGGGTCGGATTTCTTTATACGTTTTAAGGGACGTTTTTGACTATTCCTGCTTTAACTATAAAGTTAGAGGGTTAATGTTAATAAGTCTAATTACTTGGGGGTTAAAAGAGGTAACCTTAAGTTAATTAGTGGATTATTATTGCCATCTTTTATTCTTAATTATATGTTAATTAGGGTAAAAGAAAGAGGGTTTGAATAAGAAAAATAGAAAGAACAAAGAGAGACAGAAAAAGAAGAAGAGAACGAGTAGAGAGAGAGAGAGACGAAGAGGATAGCAAGGATTTTGAGAAGATAGCTTGTTGATCGCAATTCTTCGGTGGAGGTAGGTTATGGTTTTTACACTATTCGTAGTAAACTCTTAATAGCGAATGATATGTGTTGGGTAGTATTATTAAGTCTTCTATATGCTTAATTGTGTGTATGCATGATGTGACTATATATATATATATATATATATATATATATGATTATGATAAAATAAGCATGATGAAGCTATTGAATCTTAAATCTTGAAGAAACCCTAATCTACTTTGTTAATGATGATGCCTTGGTATAAAAGAAGGCTTGATGAACGAAAGTATATGAGGATCGGAGTGTCACGTTCCGACACCAGGATAGTATATGAGGATCGGAGTGTCACGTTCCGACACCAGGGTAGTATATGGATCGGGTGCCACGTTCCTGTACCAGGATAGTATATGAGGATCGGAGTGTCACGTTCCGACACCAGGATAGTATATGAGGATCGGAGTGTCACGTTCCGACACCAGGGTAGTATATGGATCGGGTGCCACGTTCCGGTACCAGGATAGTATATGAGGATCGGAGTGTCACGTTCCGACACCAGGATAGTATATGGATCGGGTGCCACGTTCCGGTACCAGGATAGAATGAGGAGCGGAGTGTCACGTACCGACACGAGAGTAAATAATATAATGAATCTTGAAAGATGATAATATACTCAATCTAAAGAACATGTTTCCCAAAAGAGTATGGTGTGGAGGCTTGAGTCCTCATAGATATGATCGGTGATATTATAAATGATGTTTTGTACTTGTTGTTATCACATGTTAAGAATATTAGTTGATTTTATGATATTATCTGAGATATATTGCTTTCTATTTTGAGTTGGCCGATGATATCTACTCAGTACTTGTGGTTGTACTGACCCCCTACTTTTATGTTTTCTTTTTGTATATTGTGGTATGCAGCAAACGCGCCGTCATCTTCGACTCAACAGTAATTCTAGCCAGTCTTCGCCACACCGGATCTTCAGGATGAGCTAATGCTTCTAGCTTGGACTGGATCTCCTTCCTCATGTCTTGATGCCTTGAAGTTTCGGCGTAGACTAGCTTTTATTTGTTTTAGCTTCTTAGAATACTTTTAGTTTAGTAAATTGATCATAGATGTTCTTGTGGTGGTGACTTCCAGATTTTGGGGAATTAATAGATGTTGAATTTTAGAAGTTATTGAATTGTCTTTTATTTATGAGTTTAAGTCTTCCGCATTTCTTTATGTTGATATTAAATTGAAATGATAAGGTTTAGATTGGTTGGTTCGCTCACATAGGAGGGTAAATGTGGGTGCCAGTCGCGTCTCGGTTTTGGGTCGTGACACTGTTTTAGTGGAAAGATCAAAATTATGGAAACACTAAACAAAAATAAAAAGGGAGATTTCCCCTCTGTTTTTGCGAGTTCTATATATGTTTCTACGCACCTATACTTACATTTTTTTGATACCTTTCTCTAAGGGTTTTTTCGAACGAAAGCCAGCACCTCCAAAAAATTTCCTCCCTCATCCCCCCTTTTTTTTTCCAGAGGAATGTACATATACCAGAAATTTAGGGTTCACTTTTGGGAAGAGGGCCCAACAGCTTCGGATTCCAGGCCCATGAAAAATGGAATTCAAAAATTCCGATCTTATCCAAAAGCTCTGGAATATTCTCAGTGATTCTTTCAAATTTGAACAAATAGAATTGAGACGGACGCTCCGGATCGGTCAAGTGTACCCCCTACCTGACGTGTCTTCGACTCAGAGTTGTCAGGGATTACGCGTTCCCAGACCTGCTGAAAAAAAATCGTACACTAGGGAAAAAGACGTTGGATAAGAAAACAAAATTTCTCAACGTACGTCCTCATTGTCTTCTCAATCGACTCGCTCTCGTGTTCTCTCAAGCGAGATGTCGTGTCCAGGTTTTCTGTGGTGAAAAGGGTTTTGCGTGTGAGGGAAACGACAGAATTACTGTTGACGCCATTTCTAGGAGGAGCTATCAACATTCCCTTTCTGCACTTCTTTTGGAATTGGAAGATGGGCTAGGTTAGGGCAAATAAGGTGGGTTGGAGTTAAAAGTTGGGCTGGGAGGAAAATGGTAACAATTGGGCTGAAATTCAGAATTGGCTGAAAGAGAGAGAGCGCGGATTTGATCTTAAAAAAATACGAAAAAGGGCTGCTGATATAAATTCAAATTTGTTCTCAAAAGGATTTAAGGGATTGGTTAAATGAAATAATAAAAATTAATTAAAGAGATTCATGATTTTAATGAAATAAAATAATCGACGTAATTATAAAATGTACTTCAAAAGGTAAATGACAATATAACTAAACTAATTAGACCCAACACTTAACGGGAACCACACTTTTTTGAGATGATTTTCTAATATTTATAAAATAGGCTAATTATGTATATAATTATATATAAAAAATACATTATGAAATTAATTTAACATAACTCAAAAATATTTTTAAAACTTTATAAGATCTAATTATTTTAAATCATTTGGAATTAGGAAGCTCGTTAGCTAATTTATCGGGGAGGTCAAAATTTAGGTGTCAACAACTATTCCTCATTTTTTCTTGGATTGATGCAAGAAATTCGAGAAAAATGAAATTGAACAAACCAATTTTGACTGACCCCATATTAATTATCATTAAGAAAGGAATTTTTGTACGAACTTTACGAATTATGGCCGAACACCAAAAATAGTTTCCTATATATCTCAGGCTATATTAGAATTCAGGTTACTTGTAGTTCGATACACTTGATTTAATGCACGATTTGGAACAATTTAAAAGACATTTCGATACCGAATTATGAAGGGATTGAAATGCTCGGGAATGGAATTCAAGAGTGAATGTTGGACTACAGCTGAGTTTTCAACGTTGAGTCCGCCTACATATCCTTAAAACCTAGGAGTCAGACTGTTTGTAGTTTGACTTGATCGGTTGAGAAGGAAATCTATTATGCTAGACAACCTTCAGTTCTGGATAAATAACAAATTAAACGAGTATGAAAAGGAGGCTTGTAACCTCTTAACCATGAAGGTGGATCTCTTCACATCCATAGGTAAGAACTTACACGTACATAGTTTCCAAAACTCTTGGCGCATTGTCACTTAGATTGGAAACTTGCCTCCGATAGACACAAAAATTTCTGGATGTGAGATCAAAACTGACAAAACTGAAAAGAAAAACCCACATGCCTTCTGATAGTGGTGTGGTTTGATTATGGTGGAAGTCGCTCCTCTGCTCGCGTCCTAAGAGTTTGACACTCCTCTTTGGACTATGTCCCAGTTCGCTGCTAAGAAAAAGTTTCACGTTGTGCGGCATCCTTTTTGATGTCGTCCACACCCGTGGTTATGTTTTGGAGAATTCATCCTTTCGGATGCTCTCGACAAAGACTGAGATAAAACACGTCAGTATAAAAATGTAATTTAAATGGGAGATAGTGTCTTTTACCATGTCGACACTTAGTTGTTCTCCTTCTTCATTTGACGTCAACTCGATCGGTTTGATGTGAGACAAATAAAGCTTATGTCTTATCTTTGCAATATAATCTTCGATGTACTATTAGTTTGATTTCAAAATAAGTAAAATGCTGATGCATTGTTAAAATTTCTCTTTGTTGTTTTTGATGATTCTCTTGGCATTCACTCTTTCCAAACAAAGATGCAGTTGATGTTGAGCAATAAATATTTCCCTTGAGATGCAAGTTTCATTCTCTAGCAGTGCATGATTTCTTGTGGGGTATGAATATCTTCCCACGATGCGTGATTTCTTACGGGGTATGAAACTTTCCCGCGATGCATAAATTATGCGAGGTATTAATATCTTCTCGCGATGCATAACTTTCTGTGAGGCATAAATATCTTCTCGCGATGCATAATTTCTGCGAGGAATGAAATCTTCTCGCAATGTATAACTTTCTGCGAGACATGAAATCTTCTCGCGGTGCATGAATATTGACTCGTGATGCTTGAATATTGACTCACGATGCATGGTCTTCTGGATACATGAATATTGACTCGCGATGCATGACTATTGACTCGCGATGCATGGTCTTTCGCGATGCATGAATATTGACTCGCGATGCATGGTCTTTCGCGATGAATGAATATTGACTCGCGATGCATGGTATTTCGCGATGCATGAATATTACCTCATGATGCATGATCTTCTGCGATGCATGAATATTGACTCGCGATGCATGATCTTCTGTGAAGCATGAATATTGACTCGTGATACATGGTTTTCCATGATGCATGAATATTGACTCGCGATACATAGATATTAACTCTTGATGTCATACCTGGTACCAAATGGAGATAGTGCTTCAATTGAGCAACATAGTGATCTTCTGGGTGCTTTCTGAATAATCATATCATCTTGCTGGACGATAATGTTAAAATGACTTCCATATAGTATATCGTCTTGATCGACAATAAAATAAATTACCCTTCCGGGTAATGTATCATCTTGATCAACAATAAAATAAATGACCCCTCCGTATAATGTATCTCTTGATCAACAATAAAATAAATGACCCTTATGGGTAATGTATCTTCTTGATCAACAATAAAATAAATGACCCATCCAGATAATGTGTTGGCTTGATCAACAACAAAATAAATGACCCCTCCGGGTAATGTATTATCTTGATCAACAAACAAATAAATGACCCCTCCGGGTAATGGTGATATCATATCTGATATTATGATGCAGATGACGTCCTTTACGGAAGTCGTAAACCCTTTCTTGAGTTTTTCACTTGATTCACATTCAAATCTAGCCAGACGTTCCTTATAGACTTCATGTTGTTTGGAAATTGACTGAAATAAATCATTCATATTCCCAGTCTCCGATATAAGCAATATAAAATAATTCCTACGGCTACAGGAACACTGTTAAATTTGGGAGAGCTTTCTTTTCCCTTGACTTCTTCATATTCATCGATTGGAGGAATTTGTTTATATCAAATCAAAGCTATAAACCTGCATCCACAGAAAAATTGTTAGTTTTAAAATGAACTGATCTGTGTCGATTCTTCAGTTGTGTGCCCCTCGTCCTGCTATCTTCGGTTGATCTTCCTAATCTCCCAACTCTTGATAGTTATGACAATATTTTATGCCAAAACAAATGAAACATAAAAGGAAAATCTTTAGGAAAATAAATTTTTGAGAAGTAATATTTTGAAAAAGGTCACTACCAAGTGTCATGTCACATCAGGCTTAGCGAATTGCTCTGAGTCTGATGCTTGGAAGTATATCTAATTATTCGTTGGGGAGTATTCAAGACCACTCTAAACTGTCGATAAACCCATGTTTGAAATTTTGAGTCCATCCTCAAAATTTGTGTCCCAGTTAATGGTATTGGCTTATCTTTCAATTGTCGCTAAGCAAATCGTGGAATTTTGAGATCCTCTCAAAAATTCTGTCCCAGTTGCAAATCTCGAAATATCTTCAATCTTATATTGTTGAGGAAAAATCTTCTTCTTGAGAATTTTTGAGTCCCTCTTAAAAATTCTGTCCCAGTTTCTATTGTAAAGAGAAACAGAAATCTTACTAGAGATATGACCGAACTCTTTTGGCGCCTACATATCCTAGCTTTGTTAAGATCTCTGTAGTCGAGACAAATTCTAATCTTCCCGTCTTTTTTTTGGCGACCGAAACAACATTGGCCAACCAAGTCGGGTATTGTGTCACTTCCACCAATCGAGACTCTATCTACTTGGTAATCTCTTCTTTAATCTTCAAACTCAACTCAGACTTGAATTTCCTAGTTTTTTGCTTTACCGAAATGAACTCTGGATTAATCGGTTATTTGTGAGACACAATATCAGAACTCAACCCTAGCATGTCACTGACTTCCTAGACGAACACATTAATGTAATCGGTGAGTATATGAATCAGACCCTTTCTTTGATCTTCATTCAAGTGGACTGTGATTTTGACCTCTTTTACACACTCTTGGTCTCCCAGATTTACAGTTTCAGTTTCCTCTAAATTCGGCTTATGCTGGTTTTCAAACTATAGAAATTCTTCAGCAATTTATTCTGGTACCTCACTTTCTTCCTCGTAACAATAAACCTCGTCATCACCTGCCTCTTTTTGTTCGTTCAGCTTGTGACATAACACGACATTGGCAGGTTTAAGACTTACATTACTGAAATCATAAACATGCAAAGTTAGGAAAGCAAAGTATAACAGATGAATAAATAAACAAATTTTAAAATAAAAGAGGCTTTCATTCAAATTGAAAAAAATGGTACAAACTTTGACCATGGCATAGGGCCATGTTGTCTTTTTAAACATCACTATGGAATATTAAAAATTCAAACAGTTAAGAAAAATGCAAAATGATGGGTCTTGGGCCTCTTTCAGACTAGCACCGATTTAAATATGCATAGAACGATGCCCTTCTACCAAGGAGTTCAACGAATCAGGACGGGCGTGGAGGTCAAGTTCTGCAGTATCTCTCCTGGATCAGCATCACGGAATCCTGTCAGCTCGACCTCTTCTTCAATGATAGCATCAATCTTTTCAAAAAGGTCACATATTCCTTCCCCAAGGTCCACCTGCTTGGCATATTCATGGACTGGAAAGGATTGATATAGATGAGAGATTCGCTTGGCCAATGCTTGATCCTTCTTCTTCTTTGTCTTCTCATCATTATCTGTGGGGACGTACCCCAAGCCATACCTTTCTCCTTTGACGGGAACTTGAATGGGCTCAACAATTCCTTGGGAATTCCTTACCAATTCGAAACCTGGTTCAAATCCACTTTGCAACATCACAATAGCAATCATCTTATACACAGAAGGCATGAGAGGCCAAGTCTTCACTGGTGGCATTTACCAGCTTCACCGTGTAGAAATCAGTACCTTGAGACACTTCATCAATAATCAATGCCTGTCTGCCAGAATGACTACCTTCACCATGAATGACTAGCTCTTCGTTCTTACAAACGAGTTTCATAATCTGATGTAGGGTAGAGGGCACAACTCTAGCCATATGAATCAAAGGCTTTCCCAGAAGAAGGTTATAGCTAGTGTCGATGTCCAAGACTTGAAACTGTGCACTGAATTCTACCAGACCCAATTTAATTCACCGTTCCTAACGTATTTCTCTGAACCCCACAAAGGCTCTTACATTGACCTGATTTTGTTCCAGCTTCCCAAGGTCAAACCTTAACTGCCTCAGTGTCGACAACGGGAAAATATTCAGACCAAATCTATCATCTACTAAGACGCGATTAACAACCTTTACGCGATAAACGATAGTGATATGCAGTGCCTTGTTGTGGGACTTCCCTTCAAAAGGCAACTCATCATCGCAATAGCTGATTTGATGCCCTCAAATAACCGGTGGATCATAGTGGCCACGTTATCACTGCTTGTGCCCGCGGGTACATATGTATCATCAAAAGATTTCATCAAAGCTTGCCTGTGCGATTGAGAACTCATCAGCAGGGCCCATATAGAAATATGGGTTGCAGTCTTCTCCAAATGCTTGACAATAGAATAATCTTTTGGCTGTATTCTTCTCCAGAATTCCTCTACCTCACCCTCGCTTATTGGCCTTTTGGATTGATCCTTCTTTTCACCTTTGATAGAAAGCTCCTCAGGAGTATAACATCTTGCGGATTGGGTCATACCTTGTGCAGCGACAGTTTCAATCATGAATTTTGGCTTGATAAGAGTTTTTTATGGCACCATGGCAATAACCTTTGCGGGTGTCAAAATAACAAACTATTTCTTCTCTTTGACACTTAAGGAAGCTACAATATTTTCCAACTCGTCATGAACGACTGGAGTTCTCATTTTCGTCCCACACCAATCATCGTCTGTTTCTATCATACTGACATTGCCGCCTTCATGATTCGATAAAAGATTAGTATTGACATTATGTGCAGCTGGTTGGAGAGAAACCACCTCTTGGTCAATTAAATCCTGAATCTTGTGCTTGAGGTTGATACAATCCTCAGTATCAATCCCAGCACTGTTGGAATGATAAGCACATCTCTGATTTGGCCTATAGAATTTTAAATTGATATCCACGGGTTTGGGCCCCACTGGGTGGATATATCTGGCCGCATCCAGTCACTCGTACAACTTTGTTCGGCTTTCAACGAGCGTAGTGAAGTTCCTTGAAGGCTTCTTCTCGAATTTGGGTTGAGGAGGATCATAATTGTCTTGTTGGGGAGGAGGCACCTATTGATAACTTTTGATATTTGGACGGGGAGCTTGGCTTCTGGGATATGGATTTGTTTGGTAGTTTGGCGGTGGAGCTAGGTAATTTGAAGGGAGATTTTGGTATAATGGAGCTTGGACTTGATAAACAGGAGGGGGTGCTCTGTAGCTCGACTGCACGTTAGCACAGTTAGGAGAAACACCTTGATAATAAGGAGACGAAATTTGGTAAAGTGGAGGATGATTTTGGTAAATGGGAGATGGATTTTGGTAATTCGGGGGTGGACTTTGGTAATAGATGGATTTTGGTAAATTGGAGGTGGATTATTTTATCTGACTAGCCTAATAAGAGTTTTGAGAAGGTCAAGAACAACCTTGGGAGTGGGAGTACGAAGATCTTCTTGGGTTTTTCTTGCCCTCATATGAAACAACATCCCCGTCTTTTCTCTTCTTTTTCAACAACCCTGAAGATTCATGCGATGCGGCTATACGAACTATCTTTCCTGATTTTAAACCGTCCTCGATAGTCTCACTAATATTGACTATCTCGACAAACTTTGCTCCAACGAGTAACATAATTATATCATAATATTTGGGCTCTTGCACCTGCACGAACACTTCAACGATTTCTTTTTCAGACATGGGCGGTCTCACCCTCGCCGTTTCTTTTATCCACCTATAGGCAAACTCCCTATAGCTCTCGGTTGATTTTTGCTTCATCTTCTCCAAAGAGTATCGATTGGAAATAATTTCTACGTTGGAAGCGAATCGATCGATAAAATCTTTGGCCAATGGATTCCAGCTGGGCCATTGTCGGGTTTCATGCGAGGTGAACCATTCAAGAGCTTCTCCGTAGAGGCTTTGGCTGAAGAGCCGCATCAATAGAGCTTCATCCCTACCAAATCCTACGAGCTGGTCACAGTAGGCTCTCAGATGAGACATATGGTTGCGCACTCCTCCGAAAGTATCAAATTTCGAGATTTTGTATCCTTCTAGAAGGTCTAGATTTGGATGAATACATAAGTCTTCATAACTAAGCCCGACGATATCAGGGACGCAGTGGAGCTCCTTCATGGCTCTTTTGATCTCTTGTTTTATGTCGACATTTGCCTCTTCCTTTGCCCTCCATTCTATTTCATGTTCCTTGTAATTGTCCATCTCATATCCTTGCACATCGTGCTTGGAAGGGATGGGAATTTTGAAAGTGGCTTTTTTTTGGTAAGGGTAGAGCTACAGAGGGACTCTGAGCATTTTGAGTGGTTTGATAATTTTGTGGGTACGTCTGAGAATTTGTATTCTTTAAGTGGTGGTGGGGTGTTTGTTGATTGAAAGTATTTTTGTTTTGAATTTGGTTTTGACTTTGCGGTGGTGGAGCTGTTTGATGGTGGGTATTTTGAGGATAGGGTGGCATTTGGGGGTGGTTGTTTTGATGAGGAGGATGTGGAGTTTGGTAGGATGCGGAAGCATATTGGGGATTTTTGGTAGTCAAATCTATACGGATTCTGAGCAGGTGTAGATGGCTGGTTCTGGGCTGGATCCATAATTGAAGAAGGGAAGTAGATTGGAGGTCTCCCCTTAGTAGCGTTAGCAGCAAATCCTGGTGGAGGAAGATGTTGTCTTCTTTGCATTTCTACCCTCATCTCTACAATCTGTTGCATCAGCTGCAGAATCAACTCATTCTGGTCCTCTATGGTGGGTTGAGCCACCACTACATCAGTAGGACTTACTTTTTCATTACTATCATCCATAACTGTCTTTCCCTTGTCTGAGCTTTGTCTAGTTGCGGGACCTTTTGATCTGGTGAAACAACGATGATCTGCCAGCTTTTGATCTACACAGATCATTTTCAAAGTACCTGAGAAGGAAGATAACTCACAGGCAGATTTGTGCAGATTCAAAATACAAAATGCATAATATCACACGGAAAGCAGATAAATACAGAAATTGTTTTGTTTGAGGATATCTCCAACCCGCGAGTGAGGACGGAAACACATTTTTTAACTAGCAGTAGTTTGTTTTAGTTTTGACAATATCTCAGAAAGGTTAAATCACGTTGAGCTACGATCTTCTTGCAGCTGCTCTTTGATGTTAGTTGATCTGTCTTCGTATCCTCTCGTAACATGAAGGGGGAGAATGAATTTTAAAAAAAATAAGGGTCGAGCCCGGTATAGCTGCCTACGTATCTCACAAGGAGAATTTAGGCCCAACGTATTTCGAGTACAAGATTAAATATTTTCATTCATTCATTCATTACGATTACAAGGAAATTGAAAGGTGACAACAAAGCTTTTAAAGATAAAATGATGACGACATATTAATCATTTTCCTTCTTGTTGCAGCATTAGTCTCCTCCTTCCAGACAACCCAGGAATGGAGGTTTATAGATGATTTTCTCGTCGTCGTCTACCCCGATCGCTCTAAGGTAAGCATTATCGGGATCACTACTAGCTTCCTGCTCGTAAACGGGGTATTTTTCGCGCATTTTCTGAAGTTTATCAATCATGTTTCTATGGAATACTTTGTTCTTCTTCCTCAGTGCGGCCATCCTTTCTCTCATGGAGGCAAATTCTTCCATTTCCACTGTTAGCTCCTCATCAAGTGACATGCTTTTAGCTAACAGAGCATCGGTCTCCGATTCTATCCTCGACTCTCGCTTTTCTTTTTTGCACTTTCAACCGAAGCATGTCTAACTTCTCTTGCAAGTCCTCTGTCTCCATCTCAACATCTTTTTTTCTCTTCATCTGTGATGCCAGACCCTCATCCAACGTCACGGTTGCAGCTTTGTAGATTACGGTGTCCATGTTGACTATGATCCCTTCCTCCTTGGCTTCTTGAATTTCATGAGTGATTGTAGTTCTTCTCCAGTGAGTTCCATCTGGTTATTCTTAGTCATTGTTAATTTATTTTTTAATCGTCAATCAATATTTAATTTGATACTTATTTTAGTATTTTACTTTTTAATTAATTTGACTTTGTGATAGAATTATCTCATTTTGAAAGGTGGATTTATTTTTAGGACTTCAATTTGAAGCCTTTAAACTGGGAAAAAATAATTATGATTTGGGGTGTGTTTAGCATTGGAGGAAAACAGTTTTTGAAAAATATTTTTTGATTTTTTCATGTTTGATTGACCTTAATGTGTGGAAAATGTTTTTTAAATCAATTTATTTTCCTCATAACTCTACCTCATCCTTTACTTTTTTTCTTAACTTACCCATACCCCTTATCGGACCTGCGACCCTTCCCATTCAATCGAAATAATAAATTTTTCAAACATTTTTATTTTTTAAATTTCAAATTCCAAAACACCACCGCCCCCACCCAAGCCAACCCCCTCCCTCGCTACACCCGTTAATTTTTAGAAAAAATATTTTTGGGAAATTTCAAAAATATTTGTGAGAAACATTTTTGGCTGCCAAATATATATAGATTCACATTCCACTTTCTTTCTTTTCATTTCCTCTTGCATTTTAACCCCTTTTTTCACTTACTAAATTAGAATAAAATCAATTATTTATTATTACTTTACCCCTACAATAATTATGGTCTTTAGAAGTTTAAACAAATTTTGAAGATTCAATTTTTTGAAGAGGTTAATTAATATGAAAAAAGGGCGAATAGTAAAGTTGATCAATCTATTAGTGATTTCTTAACCATGATATAAAATAGAAAATATACATCTAATGTGAAACAAACATAATAGCTATCTAATTATTCATAAAATAAATGAATAATATAACCAGGCATCGGTATGATGTGAAAAGGGAAGCTTTAATATTTGGTTGACTACTTAATTCTAAGTCATCTAGAAAGTATAATTCTATTCCTTTCGTTTCATATTAGTTGTTAGCATTTATAACTATGCATTGTATGTATCTTTGTTTTCATAACATAGTTCATTTTGGGTATATAAAGGGCACCATTAACATTTATAATAGGAAAATAAAAATAATATTATTAACTGTTGGATTTTAAAAAGTGTGAGTGGAAAATGAAAAGTTGCGACTTTAATGAAGAGTTGTGATTTTATAAAAGGTTGCGATTTTTACGAAAAGCTGCGACTTTTATGAAACGTTGTGACTTTTATGGAAAGTTGTGACTTTTATGAAAGGTGACTACTTTTCCGAAAGATTGTGACTTTTCCAAAGGTTTGTGACCTTTCCGGTAAGACACAATAAGAACCTTTTCACACTACCCTTTGTTTTCTATAGATTGAGGGATTTCCTCTCATTTTAAAAATAGAATTTAATTATGGACTCATTCTTATACTAGTAAATCTAGTATTCTAAGTGTATTTTACTTCCGTTGAGTGGCTCGTTGATACCAGCGTTTTGCATATCAATACACTGGTGATTGAGATCATTCTATCCTAAAGGACATATTCCAAATCAAATTTCGGATACTAGAGGTGAATAATTTCCTTAAGTAAACACTATGCATTCAATGGGCTTGATCTTCTATCCGTTTTCCGAATTCTGGTATCTGTTACAAATTTTAGATTTGTGAGTTAATTTCTGTTCTTCAGTTTTTCACTGGTTCATTAAACTTTGGTAACTTCGTGTTTCTACAAAGTTTGTTGGAATCAACAAGATTCTTTACAAATATATTAACAACAATTCTTCTTTAAGAAAAATATTTCATATATTTTTTTTTCTAATCTGTTTGTGATTCTAGTTTCTCTACTACTTTTAATTTTCTATTTGTGAAAATGTTCTTAAACTTTTGTCTTACCAAGTTCTTCAAAGTTTTGTTCTAAGTATTTTAGGAATACAAGATGAATAACAATCTTAAGGAAATTATTATACTCTTAGTATTTCTTGTATTATACTGATTGAGAGAATTTGATCATTGAAATAGAAGATAAATACATTACTTCTCTATAATTTGTTGCTTCGTTAAGCAAGGTCGAAGTGAGAATGTACCAGAAAAGAATTGGTGATATTTCGATTAAACATTACACCTGGTAACCTTCTTATTGTTTATCTAAGGAGGAAAATAGTTTCTAATGGTTAACAATTTTGATATTTATCATGTGTGTATTCAGATAAAATTCTGGAGATGTTATATATTTTAAATGAATTTTTTTAGCAAATAGTATTGCCTTTCAAATTTACTAGTTTGCAGAATGAGATATGCATATTTTTGTTTGATAAATAGTATGTTAAAATATTATAGTTGGAAGACTTTTTGAAAAGAAAAATATTTCTATCCGATGGTCTAAGAATATGTTTTATTCTGTTTGGAGAAGGAAAAAATCTCTTGTAGTTTTGTACTCCATGTGAAATGTTAGTGTGTCTGATTTTTGAAGACTAAAACTTTTGTGGTTTTCTACTCTGGATAGATTGGATTATGCAATTGGTTTGAAGAGAATGAAAACTTCACATAATAATTAATAAGTCACTGTGTTACTTTTGATTTTCTATGAACTTCAAAGTTATATAGAAATAAACAGTACAATTTTTTTTCTTATTATTAGTATTTAGAATACTAAGTGGTATGTCTATTTGTGATAGTAGAAAAATACCAGTGATTTAGAATTTCTGATTTATACTTTTATGTAATGAATTTTGACATTGTGTAAACAATGTCAAAGAGATTTGAAGGAGTACAATTCGTTTGTAGAATAATATTTCCAAAAGAGGTTTCATATTGTTAGTGACATTTCGAAAGTCTAGAAAGTATGTGGAAAAACTATTTTCAAATACTTAAAAAATATTTTTGAGATCATATTTAAAATGTGGGGGTTCTTTGCTTATGATTAAACCTAGTGTTTAATTTAACTTTGGAACAAAAGATATGAAATTCAATGATACTTTTGTATTATGTTAGACCCACAAAATTTTTGGAGTATATTTGGTATTGTGGTTGTTGAGTTTCTCTATTACTAGTATATAGTGTGACTAATATGAAACAACCAAATTATATATATACTTGTTCAAAATAAATGTGTTTATGAAAAAAAAGTGTCACTTAAAATGTTGCGATAAGATATGTCTATTATAATAAAGGTATTTGCATAGACATAAATATTGGTGAATAGTCATTTGTTATTTTTTGTAAAAGTAACATTTGGAGTATATTGCCTTTATTAAATCCGATGAAACTTTGTTCATGGGTAGTTCTATAACAATCAAATTGAAAGTTATGGAAAGGTCCTTCTGAAAAGGACATTGACAAAAGGTGATGACTCTAAACAATGTTTGTATCACACAAGATTGTAAGAAATAGGAAAAAAATATTAGTGCAGAAAAAGCTACCTTGTGAAGAGATTTTCGAACTCAATGTTTTTCTTTGTTATTACTTGCTTTAGTCAATGTTTGTGACACGGACACTTGGGGCATGTCAATTACAAAACCTTGTAAGGAAAACTGATCAACTTATAAGTTTTGTCTAACTTTGAGTGCTAAGTATGTTGGCAAATGGATTTAAGAATGATGGAAGTGATAAATGTGTTCACATTAAAATCATAAGGTCCTTGTTTGTTTGTATATTGGTGATATGTTGATCATTAATACAGATATTAATAACATAAATGCTACTATACGAATGCTAGAAAGCAAGTTTGAAATGAAAAATATTGGAGTTGCTGATGCAATCTTAGATATAAGAATCCTTAGGACTCCATAATGTTTAGCATTTTCACGGTCTCATTGCATTGAAAAGGTACTTGACTTGTTCAAATATTTGGATGTCAATATTGTCAAGTCTCCAATAAATGTGAGCTTTGCATTTCAAAAGAGTGAAAGCAAAAATGATTCACAATTGGATTGTGCTAGAGTATTGGAAAGTATGATGTATATCATGAAGTGTGCGCGATCATATATAAAATTTGCTATATAAATTGAGTCAGTTCACAAGTGATTCCAAATAAACTTATTAGATGACAATAAATAGAGTTTTGGAGTATTTAAAATAATACTTACAAATATGTCTTGCATTATAATAAATCCAACAACTGAAAGGATATAATGATGCAAATTGGATCATTGGACAAATGAAGTAAAATTCACGAGTGGATATGTATTTACTCTTGATAGAGGAGCAGTCTCTTGGAAATATTTCAAAAGAGACATTATCGCTATCTCTACAATGATCTCTGAGCTAGGTGCTCTAGATAAGGTCGGTGAATAAGTTGAAAGACTCCGAAATTTCTTGATAGATATTCTATTTTGACCCAAACCATTGGAATTAGTATGCATACACTTTGATAGTCAAGATAAAATAGGTAGGGCATGAAGCATTACGTATAACGGAAAGTCTCGTCATATATGACATAGACATGATACCATTAGAAAACTAATTTAGAGTGGAATTATTAGAATTGACTATGTAAAGTCAAAGAATAATGTGTCGGATCCACTTACAAAAAGGCCTAACTAGAGAGAAAGTTGAAAGATCATCTAAGGGAATGGATTTACGGCTTAGGACAAGTCATCATGACGGTAACTCTATCTAGCAGACTGAAGATCCCAAGAGCTAGATTCAAGGAGAAAAACAAAGTTGTGAATGACGGTTCGACATTGTCAACAAACTCAATCCATTCTCATGATGAATACAATGCTCAGGGACAAGGATACAACATTAAGGCTTGTTAATGAGTTAATAAAGATTAATGGTTTTAATGATTTGCTAAGTTTGGCAGAGTTGACCAAATAGTGTATCTACGCGATAACACGGTTAGGAATCACCTATGTGAATATGAAGTGTAAGTCGCTTCAAAGAATATGATTGTCAAAAGCTCATCTCTCTATACACCCATGAAACCAGGAGGTGTTCATGACTAAAATGATCACAATCGTAAAAACCATAAAGAGTAAAGGGTTAATTGTGTGACATATGGTTGTCACGTATACACCAAAGCTCGATGGTTCAAAAATATCACATCTACCAATTGACTGAGTATATCCGACATATGTTCACTACTGAAAGTCTAAGGGAAACCTAATTATCCAAATGCAATTAATTCTTGCTTGTAAAGTACACATACTTGTCAGTTTCTTTGTCTTGGAGTCATTCTTTATTCATGCGGGGGATTGTTGGTTCTGCTCGAGTTTTTCGATGTATCGACTCGTATCCGCATCTCTGAGGGAGAAGTTCGTTCTGCTGCTCGCCTCGCCCCTTCGCTACACTCTAAAAGGTAAACTACTCCTAACTCTCTTATTTGTTTAATTCTCCAGTAGATGTTGTCTTGAGTTGTTTTCGCGCTGCTTGTATGGGGGGAATTTGAGGCTAATTTCATTTTTAATATTTGTTTTACCTTTTTATGATATGATAGTGAAGGTTTCATTTTCAAAATGATTTAGTGTTTGTTGGTAAATCGTCTCTCTATTTTCTTCTGAATTTTGTGATAGTTGTCTACTCCCAGCCAGCCTTCATGTCCAGCAATTTATGATGGGTTCGACCTGCCTAATCTTTTCTTGTGATAATATTGTTCTCATTGAGTTTTGTTGCATGCCTTTTATTTCATTCTATTTTACTATGAAGCATACTTTTTTAGTTTAATAATCGACGTTCAAAGATTCACTGCTTGATTGGTTTGAATTAATATACAAGTTAATAATCTTGTTTTATATTTCATATTTTAGTCTTGCTAATGTTTAAATCGTTAGTTTCAATTAAATTACTTGAAGCATGAGTTTGTTTGGCATTGACTACTGTGTGCATATTACATTTTTATTTATTTATTTATTTTTATGTAATGCTAAGGCTGGTAGTTAGTCATATGTTATAGGGATCGGGTTGTGTAGTCTGCTTATTGATTATTTGTTCCTCTGTTCAATTCTTATGTGAAATCCACTGGTTCAATGGTCATTTGCTCAACAATTAGCGACTAATTAACCGAATTCTAATCTTAATTATAAATGATATTGTTGGTTCGATAATATGAAGAATTAACAGTCGTAGACTAGTACTTTCAGTTTTCTTTAGGCGGCATGCTAGGTTTCTTCCTGTTATGTGTCTCCTTTTCTTTGTTATAGAGTATGTTCGTTTCTTTCATGAGAGCACTAATTTACCCTTCGATTGCTAATTAATTTTTTTTCTATGACTCAAATTGATTCTTACAATATTTACATTTTTGTGCATGGGAAATATGTCCGGGTCCTATGGGCCCCACCCTTGCATTTTTCTTTGGGCCATGGAGGATCGATTCCTTCTTTCACCAAGTCGTCCAGCTATAAATAAACGTACAGGTCCTGAAGTTCGATGAATTTGAATCGGATTGAAGGGTTGAAGTTTTTGTGGCCAAAAGCTCACATTCTGTTTATTCTATGTCGTATTTTGTTATTTTTAGGCATGGGCCCTGTAAATTTACTTATTATTATTTCTGTTAGTTCTTAGGACAGGTACGATGGGCCTAAGACTCCAAACAAAAAGGGGTCCAAATACCAGTCCAGACGGACATAAATCGGATTTTAACCCAACTCTCTCTCTCTCTCTCTCTTTCTTTTACTTTATCGCTTATATGTTTGTTGTTATTCGTCGTTAGTTTTAGGGTCGAAACATTCAAATCCCCGCAAGACGTCAACTTGTTTTAACCATTTAAATTAAATCAACAAAGTATAAATAAACCTTTAAATAAACTTAAATCCCACTTGAATACATAGGTTAACATTTCACTTCTTTAAAGATTTCTAAATAGATTCGTACTAATTTAGAGTTATTTTAAGCCAAACAAGTTAGCTGTTGGATAATCACGAGTTAGTAAATATTTTAGGTGCCGTAAAAACCTTCCTGAAATATAAATAAGAATCCCCGAACCCCTTTCGTACTAAGTTTTCTTGATTTTTCTTTAAAAAATTAAGTGGCGACTCTAACAAAGTCTAAAAACAATATAAAATATTTTTCTTTTTTTTCTTAAAAAACACTAATTAGACTTAGAAAGTTGTTAAGTTGTTTGATAAGTTAAATTGGTGAATGTAGTGTTGGAATTAAGGTAAAACTAAACTAATTATACTTATAAGTTGTTAAATTCCTCAAATAAGTTAAACTATGTATTGTTCTTCATTTTATACTTAGATGAAGTATCTTTTACATGTAATCATAATTAGGAAGTGATCACTATACTTGACATACAATCAAGATCAATCGAAAGTACATATAATACTATCCGCATTTCATATTCGAATGAATTATATGTTAGCTCTTCATCTCTACATCATAACATAAGATATTAAGTTCATGATTAGACGATGGACTGATAGATTTTTACATTACTCTAGAAATATAAGTATAATTATATATCCTAATTTATATCAACGTAGTTTCATACTCTAAATATGAATTATAGATATTTTTTATTTATTCCACGAATTAACTTTTTATTTATAAAAGTATACAAAATTGTTACATTTTTTGAACAATGAATTGTAAGTTTCAAATGAAATTTTACTATTATGCTAATAGCAAAAATTATGATTACTAGAAATATTTTAAACAAACCGACCTCCGAATGTCGCTTTTATTAAAAGTAATTAGATAATAAAAGAAATAACGATCTCATGACGTCAGTATCACATTCAATTTTTTGTTGAATAAAAAGTAATAATATTAATTAAATAATATTGACATCGAGAAGTCGGTATTTTATGTTAATTTATTTTTTAACTTATATAAAAATGTAATCCGGAGGACGATTTATTTAAATTTAATTGAAAATATTAATTTTTTGAAAGACACAAAATAAACATTAAAATTAAAACTAATTTAATTGCATAATATTTAATTATACCGATTTTCAAAAGTAGTTATTATAATATTAATTTTATTGTTTATCTAACGCAAAATCGTCCTCATAAGGTCGGTATTTGAATTTGAATGAAATAAAAGAATACCGACATGCAATCGGTATTTGGATGAAATAAAACTACCGACCTCATAAAGTTGGTATTTTGATGAAATGAAAATACTGACTTCATAAGGTCGGTATTTGGATGAAATAAAATTACCGACCTCATGAGGTCGGTATTTGGATGAAGTAAAATACCGACCTCATGATGTCGGTATTTGGATGAAGTAATAATACCGACCTCATGAGGTCGGTATTTGGATTTGGATGAAATAAAAATACCGACCTCATGAAGTCGGTATTTGGATGAAATAAAAATACCGACCTTATGGGGTGGTATTTGACGAAGTAAAAATAACAACCTCATGATGTCGGTATTTGGATGAAGTAAAAATACCGACATCATCAGGTCGGTATTTGGATTTGGATGAAATAAAAATATCGACTTTATGAAGTCGGTACTTGGATGAAGTAAAAATACCGACCTCATGAGATCGGTATTTTATATAATTTATTTTCAATTTATATAAAATCGTCATCCGGAAAATAATTTATTTAAAGTTAATAAAAAATATCAATTTATTAATCTTATGGAAGTCATTATATAAATATTTTAATAAAAATTAATACAATTATATACTGTTTAATTTTACCGACTTCGGATATCGGTATTATAATTGTTTATTTTTTATTTTACATAAAATCGTCCTTCAGAAGAAGATTTAAATGATATTAAATCAAAATATTTCTCAATTTTTTTTATTTTTATTTAATTGGAAAAAAATAAAATATGGTTATTCATTTATTTTATTTTATACCGACATCAAGAGGTCGGTTTTAATTGTAATTCATTTTTCCGCAGAAAATACTGACCTTCTCAGGTAAAAAAAAAATGTCCCGCATTATTTTGCATAAAAACTGACTACTTGTCGGCTTTCTAAAGTTTTTGTAATTTTTTATTCTTTTTAACAATACTGACCTCCGAAGGTCTGAAATTACCGACCTCCATTTAAGGTCGATAATTTTTAGATCGGTATTCAATATTTTTTTAGTAGTGAAAGATCTTGTGCAAGACTTGCTAAAATAATTGTGTTAAATTTGACAAGATTAAAGAATGGATTAAGTAGAAGATATCGTAGTTAGCAGGATAATTCTTCATTGGTAGAAAAGTCAAAGATAACACCTTTTGTAGGTGAAATTTAGGTGAACAATAAATTGGTTTCACAAGGTAAATCTTGACATTTAGACATATTGTGATGTCATGGATGACATCAATAGGAAGAATTCACTCCTATAAATAGGTAGCTCATAATTCATTTGTAACACCTCTCTCACTTGCCTTGTCATCTCCTAAGACATTTATTCTTCTTTCTCTCTGGTAGTATTTCACTTGTACTCTTTTGGAGTGAAATAAATATTGGTTGGTTGTGTTCGAGGATTAGGCAAAAGAAAACAAAAGTTTACCGAACCTCGTTAATTCCTAATGTTCTTTTTATTGTTGTCTCATTATTTACCATTAATTGCTACCTTTAGATAGTAGTTGTGAATTCATCACTCTCTATTTATTTGGCTTCCGCAACAATTGGTATCAGAGCCAATGTATTATCTAAGTATGGTATGTGGTTGCAGCATAGTCTGAACTTCCACATCAGAAAAAGATTTACTTTGATCTTTGCATTGTTAGCTAGTAAATAGTATTTGTAGTAAAATGGGAGACAAGAAAAATGATGATTCCACATCGAGTGTCAATAACACATCATCATTGGCATCCTCGCTTATGACAAGAAATGTGTCAAATACGAAATTTGTAGTTGAAATTTTGAACGGGTTTGGACATTTTAAAATGTGGCAAGGTGAAGTCCTTGATGTTCTTTTTCAACAAGGGCTAGATATTGCCATTGAAGAAAGGAAACTAGACAGTGTAGGGGAAGAAGATTGGAAGATTATAAACCGTGTCACTTGCGGTATCATTCAATCTTACCTTGCAAGAGAACAAAAGTATCCATACACGAAGGAAACATCTGCAAATAAATTATGAATTGGAGGAAAAATTCTTGAATAAAAACAGACAAAATAAATTTTACATGAAAAGAAGATTGTTACGCTTCACTTATATTCCTGGTAGCACAATGAATGATCATATCACCAGCTTTAATAAGTTGGCGACAGACTTGCGGAATATGGACGTGACTTTTATGGATGGAGATATGGCCTTAATGTTGTTAAGTTCACTTCTCGATGATTTCAAGCATCTTGAAACGACTCTACTGCGTGGGAATGATGAAGTATCTCTCAAAGAAGTTTGTTCTGCCTTATATAGTTATGAACAAAGAAAGAGAGAAAAACAAAAAGGCGGAGAAGCAAAAGCATTGATTGCAAGAGGTCGTTCTCAAAATTATATGAGAACGAAGAAAAGGAGATCCAAGTAAAGATCCAGACTCAGCAAAGATGAATGTGCCTTTTGCCGAGAAAAAGGGAACTGGAAGAAAGACTGCCCAAAGTTGAATAGCAAAGTCAAACCAAATAATGGGAAGGTTGCCATGGATTCAAATGTGGCTGATTATGATGACTCTGATTATTCACTAGTTACGACAGATCTATCTAAATCATCGATTTATGGTTGATGGACTCAGCTTGTAGCTATCATATGTGTCCCTATCGGGACTGGTTTATTGATTTACAAGAAGGAGAATGTAGAGTTATTTACACCGCAAAAAATAATTCTCTTACCGCATATGGTGTTGGTTCATTTCGTTTAAGGAACCATGATGGATTAAGTTAAACATTAATAGATGTTCGATATGTACTAGATTTGAAGAAAAATCTCATTTCTATTGGAGCCCTAGAGTCAAAGAGGTTCAAAGTCATTGCAGATAATGACATGATGAGAATATGCTTTGGTTCATTGGTGGTAATGAAGGCAATTCGAAGAAATAATAACACGTACCACTATCAAGGTAGTACAGTTATTGGGACAGCGACAACAACATCCAATGACGAGAAGGAGGCAGAAATGACCAAGTTGTGGCATATGCACTTGGGACATGCTGGAGGAAAATCCTTGAAAACTTTATCAGATCAAGGATTGCTAAAAGGAGTAAAAACTTGCAACTTAGAGTTTTGCGAGCGTTATGTCAAGGGAAAGCAAACAAGGGTTAAATTTGGAACATTTATTCATAATACTATAGGTATTTTGGATTATGTTCATTCAGATGTTTGGGGTGCTTCCAAAACACCTTCATTAGGTGGAAAACATTATTTTGTAACCTTTGTTGATGACTTCTCTTGAAAAATTTGGGTATATACGATGAAAACAAAAGATTAAGTATTGGGTTTTTTTTCTCAAATGGAAGGCGATGATAGAAACTCAAAGTGGCAGAAAGATCAAGTGTCTTCACACAGACAATGGTGGAGAATACAAAAATGATCTTTTTCATAAAATTTATGAGAAAAATATCATCGTCAGACATTTCACCGTCAGAAATACACCACAACAAAATGGAGTGGCAGAAAGGATGAACCAAACTTTGCTGGAGAAGGTTCGATTATGTTGTCCAATGTTGGCTTGGGCAAAGAATTTTGGGCTGAGGCAATAACATATGTCTGCCACCTCATTAATCGTCTACCATCTGCTGCTATTGGCGGGAAGACACCATTTGAAAAATGGTATGGAAAATCTGATGAAGATTATGGTTCTTTATATGTATTTGGCTCTATTGCATATTATCATGTAAAAGAATCAAAATTGGACCCAAGAGCAAAAAAAGCTTTATTTATGGGAATTACTTCTGGAGTCAAAGGATACCGTTTATGGTGTCCAGAGACAAGAAAAGTTACTTTCAGTAGGGATGTTATCTTTGATGAATATGCCTTGACAAATAAGGTAACAGTTGAAGAAGTCAAACAAATTGATGGTGCTTTAAAGCAGGTGGAGTTTGAAGGAAAGATAATTTTCCCAACACAGGGATCAAACGAGGAAACAACAGAAGATTTTCCTCTTGAATGAGAGCTAGTCGAAGAGGAGGTTCCATCTCAAGAACCTCAACAACAACTTGAATCAATAGCAACCGGCAATCTAAAAAGGACAATAAGAAAATCTACTCGACTCATAGATATGGTGGCTTGTGCGGATTCAATTGCAGCTGATGACATTCCTACCACTTATAAAGACGCAGTCCAAAGTTTAGAAGAAGATAAGTGAAGAATTTCCATGGATGAAGAAATGCAGTCCCTTCATCAGAATCATACATGGAGATTGGCCAATCTCCCGGAGGGTAAGAAAGCAATTGGGTGCAAATGGGTATTTGCGAAGAAAGAAGGATCTCCTAACCAAAAAGATGTTCGCTACAAAGAAAGATTGGTGGACAAAAGATATGCTCAAAAAGAGGGAATTAATTATAATGAGGTATTTTCTCCAGTTGTGAAACACTCCTTCATTAGAGTTTTGTTGGCTTTGGTAGCACAGTTGAATTTGGAACTAGTTCAGTTGGATGTAAAAATTGCATTTTTACATGGAGACTTGGAAGAGAAAGTCTACGTGACTCAGCTAGAAAGATTCAAAGTTGATGGAAAAGAAAATATGGTGTGCAAACTTGAAAAATCTTTGTACGGATTGAAACAATCTTCTAGACAATGGTACAAACGATTTGACAAGTTTATGTTGCAGCAAAGGTACATAAGTAGCAAATATGATCATTGTGTGTATTTACGCAAGCTTGAAGATAATTCATTTATATATCTTCTCCTATATGTTGATGATATGTTGATAGCTTCTAAGAGTCAAGAGGAAATTGAGAAGCTAAAAATTCAACTAAGAAAGGAGTTTGAGATGAAGGATTTGGGTGAGGCAAAGAAGATTCTTGGCATGGAGATAAAAAAGAGATAGACATTCAAAGAAACTCTATTTATATCAGAAAGAATATTTGAAGAGAGTACTTAACTGATTCAGTATGAATGAGAAAACGAAATCGGTTAGCACTCCACTTGCTCCTCATTTTAAACTTATTGATGCTATGCCACCTAAGAATGAAGATGAACGAGAATATATGTCAAAAGTTCCATACGCGAATGCTATTGGTAGCTTGATGTATGCAATGGTTTGCACAAGGCCAGATATTTCACATGATGTTGGAGTTGTAAGCAGGTACATGCACAATCCTGGAAAGGATCATTGGAAGGCTGTAAAATGGATTCTACGGTATATTCATAATACTGGAGATGTTGATTTGGTTTTCGAGCAGAAAGATAGTCAATATCTTGTTGGATATTATGACTCGGATTATGCAGGTGATTTGTACAAATTAAGATCAACTACTGGTTATGTTTTCACTATTGAAAATGCACCAGTTAGTTGGAAGTCTACTTTGCAGTCCACAGTTGCTTTGTCTACCACTGAGGCAGAGTACATGGCAATTACAGAGGTTGCGAAGGAAGCGATTTGGCTTCAAGAATTGCTTAGAGAGCTTGGTATTGGACAAAAAAGAATCACAATATTTTGTGATAGTCAGAGTGCTATTCAATTAGCAAAGAACCAAGTTTATCATGCAAGGACGAAGCACATTGACATCCGATATCATTTCATACGAGACATCATAGAAGATGGTGGAGTTATAATGCAGAAAATTCATAGTACAGATAATCCTGCCGACATGTTGACAAAAGTGGTGACTGTGGTCAAGTTTCAACATTTTTTGAACTTGATCAACATTGTTGAACATTGAAGATTGAGGTTGAAGACACAATCAAAATTGTTGTTGAGAGAAAGTTGAAAATGGAGAATCTTGCCAAGGTGGAGATTTGTTAAATTTGACTAGATTAAAAAATGGATTAATGAGAAGTTATGGTAGTTAGGTAAATAATTCTTCATTGGTAGAAAAGTCAAAGATAACACCTTTTGTAGGCGAAATTTAGGTGAACAATAAATTGTTTTCACGAGGTAAATCTTGACATTTTGACATATTGTGATGTCATGAATGACATTAATAGGAAGAATTCACTCCTATAAATAGGTAGCTCCTAATTCATTTGTAACACATCTCTCACTTGCCTTCTCATCTCCTAAGACATTTGTTCTTCTTTCTCTCTTGTAGTATTTCACTTGTACTCTTTTGAAGTGAAATAAATATTGGTTGGTTGTGTCCGAGGAGTAGGCAAAAGAAAACAAAAGTTTGTCGAACCTCATTAATTTCTGGTGTTCTTTTTATTGTTGTCTCATTTACTATTATTAGCTACCTATAGATATAATAGTTGTGATTTCATCACTCTCTATATATTCAGATTCCGCAACAAATTGTGGATAGCATTTGCCCTCATTTAGTTCCATGGTTTTTCACAATGTATAAATAATTCTATGTATTGCATATTTTGTAATAAAAGTTGGAATAAGAACGACCCCCAATTCTCATTTTTTTAAAGATGTTAACCACTTCTTTGTCATCTCCTATCCAATTTTCTATGATTCCATTACGGAGAAGTAATTTCACATCTTTCTCTGAGGTGATAAGATGATTCATGAAAGTTGCATAATCACTAAAATATGTAGAATGTACATCGGAAGATTGCAACTCATAAGCAATGAGATTTTGTAGGAGGGTTTCGTTAGGAGATGAAGCTGTTTGAGGATAAAAAAAGGAAGTTAGTTTTCTAGTAACAAGTCTCCGAATATTTGATTATATTTGTAATCAACTAAATTGATAAGTTTATCTTCTCTTTCTTACCAATTCCCTCCAATAAACTCAATCATAAAACAACTATCACCCAATAAAACTTTGCAAAATTCATCAGTATCGAGGACTTCTATATCGTCATCCATATCCTCCAATTTATCGATCCAATATTTCACATCTAAACTCTCTCTTTGTTGAAGAAACTGTTGTAGGTAAAATAATTTGCACTCTTCCTATGGTTAGGACCAATAGAGACTATCTTTGGTGTATAAGCATTTGGATTTGATTTACGTAGCTGCACGTTTACTTTGAATATGGTACTCCATTTGTGAAATGATTTGTCCAAATTCTTAAACATTTTATCAAAGATTTGATTTACACATTTCTTTGTTTGCGACCCTGATGGATCTTCATCATTTGTTTCCTTTATATGCACTTCCCTTCCTTCTTCTATCTGTAACTAATTAAATAAATAAGAAATTTTAAAATGTTTATTAAAAATTTTCCTGTGACTTTGTATATAATTTGAGCAAGCACAATTAAGGTCGGCATGGGGTTAAGGATGTGAGGGTTGTGGGGATGAGGACTATGGGATTAGTACATAGGCGTATCCAAAATTTTAATAGGTGCATTATATATTTTCTTTGATTGGTGAGACGAACCCATTTTGTGCAGTTGATTTTCCTCTTTAAGAATCTGATACAAGAATTGACAATATGTCTGTTTCACCATACTTGCCTTCAAGGGTGGGCATTCAATATTTGAGTTGGGATTTTCGAATGAAGAAATGATAATAATATCATCACCACACACATAAAATACATATTAACATTCAACTAGAAAACCCAATACAAAAGGGGGACATAAAATTAATGAACTCATAATAAGATCATCAACACACATATAAAATACATGGATGGAGTTATGAGGAAACGCTAGAATTGAGATAATTACTTGTTAAGAGGACCTGTGAAATCCAGAATAGTCTGTATAGTTGTGAGTATGAGGAGTATGATGGCTGCCACTGTTGAAGCTCCTACCCAAGGACTACTAAAATAATTGTGCTTCAAATTTGCCTTCGTTCTGTTCCATGGTTTTTTACTATATTCATTTGCTTGTTTGAATCTCTCAGTGTAATAAAAGTTGTGATCCATGATTATGACCCCATTTCCGAGTTTTTTGAAGAGGCTAACCACGTTTTTGTCGTCTCCCGACAAGTTCACTATGATTCCTTTCTGGCAAAGCAAATTCACGTCTTTTTCTGAGTCGATAAATTGGGCTCTAGAATGAGATGGGATTGGGTTTAACAAATTGGGTTCATCAAATGTAGCCCAAATCAATTAATTTAGACTTAATTAAATTCATATTTATTGGACTTAAATATTGAACTCAATTATATCAATCCACAATATTTATTTGGATTAATATATTTATTAATTCAATATAATTCGAATCATTTTATAAATTAATGTTTAATAAATTTTAAATGATTACAAATGCCCCCTGCTTCAAGTCTTGTCGAGATATTTTATCTTTTAAAGTCTAGGCTTGAAGCATTAAGCGGTTACTAAATTCACATTAGTTAAAAATAAATTATAGTTGAATCAACAATTGTAATCCTACTCAATTTCATCCTCATATATAGATATATATATATATATATATATATATATATATATATATAGATATATATATATATATATATATATATATATATATATATATATATATATATATATATATATATATATATATTAGTAAAAAAAGAATTGTAATTGAACTAGGAATTGTAATCCTATTCAATTTCATATTCCTATATATGGTTTATTGCCCAAACCAAAAAGAAATTATAATTCAACAAGGAATTGTAATCCTACTTATTTTCATATTCATATATATATTTTATTGGCCAAACCATAAAGAAATTGTAATTGAACTAGGAGAAGGATTCTATCCCACCACATGACATCTATAAATAGATACATTGTCTCCATAATTTTATCTTCAATTATGGATTGTGAGCCTACGAAGAAAAGGGCATACTCAAGGTAATACATTCAGAATCTTTCTAGATGATTTTTTGAAGTTAGCTCTAGATTCTGTCATGCTAAAAATTCGTCACTCTTTTACAGCCTGACATGTTCGTCGTAAAAAAATTCATATCTCATTGTAGAAAAATCAAAATCATGAACCATTTGATTTTTCAGAAACTAGACTTTTTGAACTCTAACATACCAAAATTCAAAATTTAATACCTTCAGAATCATTCTAGATGATTTTTTGAAGTTAGCTCTAGATTGTGTCATGCTAAAAATTCGTCACTTTTTTTTACAGACTGACATGTTCGTCGTAGAAAATTCATATCTCATTGTAGAAAAATCAAAGGCATGACCGTTTGATTTTCAGAAACTAGACTCTTTGATATCTAACATATCCAAAATTCAAAATTTAATACCTTCAGAATCTTTCTAGATGATTTTTTTGAAGTTAGCTCTAGATTATGCAATGCTAAAAATTTTCAGATTTGTGTGACTTACTAAAAATCCCGTGTCTTGACGTAGGAACAATGAAAGCACAATCCACTTGATGATTCCGAATCTAGACATAAAGGTCTACAACACATCCAAGATTAAAGATTTAATACCTTCCGAGTCTCAAACATCTTGACGGGTAACAATCTCTCCTTCACTTGTATTTCCTTTTTTTTTTGTAGATCAGCAAAAGAAATTTTATATTTTATGGAGGCTACATAATAGAAGGATTTATCACATAAAAATGTTCTTAACGTCCATGCCGAAATAAATAAATAATACTCTCAAGGTGTTCCATGTCCCCGAATGGTTAACCAATTTGAAATTTTACTAGAATGTCGTGTAACGCTCCCGCCTTGAAAACAAACTCAAGGTGTTACTAGGTCTCGAGTTTTTAACCATGAATCTTTACTAAAATATCGTGTAACACTCTCGCCTTGAAAATAAACTCAAGGTGTTACAAGGTCCCTAATGCTTAACCAACTTGAAGATTTTCTAGAATACCGTGTAATGCTCCCGCCTTGAAAATATACTCAAGGTGTTACAAGATCTTGACTATTTATCCAACTTGAAGCTTTACTAGAATACCCTGTAACGCTCCCGCCTTGAAAATAAACTCAAGGTGTTACAAAGTCCGGAATGCTTAACCAACTTGAAGCTTTACTAGAATACCGTGTAACGCTCCCGCCTTGAAAACAAACTCAAGGTGTTACAAGGTCCCGAATGCTTAACCAACTTGAAGCTTTACTAGAATACCGTGTAACGCTCCCCCCTTGAAAATAAACTCAAGGTGTTACAAGGTTCTGAATGTTTAACCAACTTGAAGCTTTAATAGGATACCGTGTAACGCTCCCGCCTTGAAAAGAAACTCAAGGTGTTACAAGGTCCTAAATGCTTGACCATGAAACTTTACTTAGAATACCGTGTAACGCTCCTACCTTGAAAATAAATTCAAGGTGCTACAAGGTCCCGAATGCGTGACCAACTTGAAGCTTTAATAGAATACCGTGTAACGCTTCCGCCTTGAAAATAAACTCTAGGTGTTACAAGGTCCCAAATGCTTAACCATGAAGCTTTACAAGAATACCGTGGAACGCTTCCGCCTTTAAAATAAATTCAAAGTGTTACAAGTTCCCGAATGCTTGACCAACTTGAAGCTTTAATAGGATACCGTGTAACGCTCCCGCCTTGAAAATAAACTCAAGGTGTTACAAGGTCCTGAATGCTTGACAATGAAGCTTTACTTAAAATACCGTGTAACGCTCCCGCCTTGAAAATAAATTCAAGGTGTTACAAGGTCCCGAATGCTTGACCAACTTGAAGCTTTAAAAGAATACCGTGTGACGCTCCCGCCTAGAAAATAAACTCAAGGTGTTACAAGGTCCTGAATGCTTGACCATTAAGCTTTACTAGAATACCGTGTAACGCTCCCGCCTTGAAAATAAACTCAAGTTGTTACAAGGTCCTGAATGCTTAATCAACTTGAGATAGGATAAAGCCGTGAAAAGACCAGTTTAATGTGCAAAGGGACAAATATTGTCCACCTTAAGGCATGGAAATTTAAAGATAAATCCGTGAGAACTCTAGTTTAAGGTGCAAAGGGACAAGTTTGTCCACCGTAAAGCATAGAAATTTAAAGATTCGTTGAAGGATAAATTCGCAACAAAACTAGATTAAGGTGCAAAGGGGCAAATATCGTCCACATTAAGGCATGAAAAATCTAAAGATCCTTTTAAATATACACTAGTGAAAAGGTCAACTTAAGGTGCAAAGGGACAAATCATGTCCACCTTAAGACATGAAAATTTAAAAAGATTCTTTTAAGTATACACCCGTGAAAAAAGCCTAGCTTAAGGTGCAAAGGGACAAGTTTTTCCACCTTAAAACATAGAAATTCAAAGATCTATTGAGGGATAATCCGCAACAAAGCTAGCTTAAGGTGCAAAGGGACAAACCTCGCGCACCTTTAGGCAAGGAATTCAATTACATACGCATTTGGAGACTTCTACTTACATACTTGAAGTCTTACCTTCATACTTAGAGGATTTGAATACTTCAACCTGTATACTTAGAGAATTTGGATAGTTCAAAAACTCGAAGAATATAAAGACTTCAATTTGCATACTTGATCTAACTTAAAGACTTCCACCAAACTAATAAGAGATTCATATTTTATAAGGGTTTTCCCCTTCCATAGATCCATCAATACTTCGTAAAAGTTTAAAGTTTGATGAGACAAGATAAAATACATATTGCTTTGACTTTTCTTTAAGTGGGAACATTTTTATTTTTGACACTCATGCAACTGAACTTAGAATATGGTTCTGAATGCCTACGTACCTCAATAAAGAGGATCAAGTCACAACGTAATTCTGGGGATTTGAGTGATTCTTTTTTTTGTGGTTGTGCCGTACACATTTTATACTATTGCGGGCCAGGAGTGACATGTAGTTTAGGCTCGTACCTTAAGGAGCATCATCTTACTTCAAGGATAGTATCTCTTTAGGAATTTGGCATTAATAGGACCGATCCTTAAGCCATCAACATCAACAAGCTTGTAAGCACCATTTGAATATGCTTCTTGTATGACATATGGTCTATCCCACTTTGAGGTAAATTTGCCCCCAGACTTGTGCGAGGTAATGATTGGTCTTCTTACCACGAGAACTTGATCTCCAACTTGAAAGCACCTCAAGCGAACCTTCTTATTAAAAGCACGAGATAGACGAGCTTGATAACATTCAAGGTTTTGTTGGGCTTCTAATCTTAAGGAGGCTATTTGACGCTCGAGTGGCAGGACTGCTTCAACTCCAAAAGCAAGTGAATATGGTGTTGCTTGAGTTGGTGTGCGATATGTTGTCCTATATGCCCACAAAGCTTCTTCCATTCTTTCATGCCAATACCGTTTAGATTTGGAGACAACTTTCTTGAGCAGGTTTCATAGAGTGTTATTGAATGCTTCAGCAAGACCATTAGCGGCAAAATGGTACATAGAAGATTTACGTTCTTTAAGAGCGACAGCTTCATCCCATTTTGAAAAGTAATCAGTTGCAGCCAAGATGTACAAGTGTCCACCAGAAGACTTTGGGAATGGTCCTACAATATTCAGTCCCCAAGCGTCAAATTGCCAAGATGCGATGGTTGGGTGCAATATTTCGGGTGGCTAATGAATGAAATTCACATGAAATTGAAAAGCATCGCATTTCCTGGCATAATATAAGTAATCTTTCACCATGGTTGTCAGTAATACCCCATCCTCTTTATGTGAAAATGAAGTTTTGATCCAGATTGATGTGATCCACATACTCCTGAGTGTGCTTCTTGCAAAGTTTGAATAGCTTCTTCCTCTCCCAAACATCGTAATAACATACCCTCAAATGATCTTCTTTATAATGTATCCTTGTAGTAAAGGAAACGAGGTGCATGACAATGTATGTCAGTTTTTCTTCTTGGATTTTCTGGAAGTATCCCATAACATAGGTAGTCAATGATGGGTTGTCTCCAATCTTCCTTCGCAGCTTCAACAATGGCGATGATATGATCAAGATTATTTTCAATATATTCTTCCTCATTTGACGGTGGTACTATCCATTTTTGACAGACAGTTACTTGCGTTTGATCAAGAAGGGTTAGCGTTGAAGCTAGAGTAGCCAATGCATCAGCTTTCTTATTCTCTGTTCGACGCACATGTTGAAGGGTTACATCCTCAAGCCATCTTATCAACTTTTGAGCATAATCATGATAAGGTCGCAATTCAGGATTTTTTACCTCATAACTTCCTAAGAGTTGATTAATCACCAATTGAGAGTCACCAAAGACCTATAAATGTAATTGTTTCATGTCAACGGCCATTTCAAGTCCAAGTATCAGTGCTTGATATTCAGCGACATTATTGTGCAACACTGATTTAGAGTAAAAGAGAATGGTAGAATCTCTTCTTGTGAAGTGATGAACACCACGCCAGCACCAGCTCCGCCGCGATGTGCATCCCCGTCAAAGTACATTTTCCAAAGAGGTTGAACTTCAATTAACATCGAATCTTCATCAGGAAACTCATCAGTTAACTCCCAATCATTTGGTATAGGATGGTCGGCTAAGAAATCCGCCAGTGCTTGTCCCTTCATGGATTTTTGAGGGATGTACACAATCTCAAATTGTTGGAATTGGAGGTACCATCTTGCTATTCAGTCACTAAGGACAGGTTTTGACATAACAAACTTGATGGGATTTGCTCTAGAAATAAGGCGGACAACATGATCTTGAAAATAATGCTTCATCTTTTGAATTGAGAAGACCAGTGCCAAGCATAACTTTTCAATTGGCGAATAATTTATCTCATTTGGCGTCATCGTTCTACTTAAGTAATAAAGAGTATTTTCTTTGCCTTCACTATTCTCTTGAGCTAACAGGGCTCCTACAGACCTTTCTTGTGCTGCAATGTAGAGTATCAATGGTTTTCCAGGTATAGGGGCTGCCAAAACAGAGGTTTCGCTAGATACGATTTGATACTTTTAAAGGCTTCGCTACATGTTTGGTCCAAATTAAAAGGAGCACCATTCTTCATGAGATGACTGAATTGTTGACATATCCCCGCTAGATTTGAGATGAACCTTCTCAAGTAGGCTAACTTTCCTTGGAGACTTTTTAACTCATTAATATCTCGAGGTTCAGGCATCTTTGATATTGCATCGACTTTAGCTTGATCAATTTCAATTCCTCCATGTCTCACAATAAAGCCAAGGAACTTGCCGGAAGTAACTCCAAAGGAACATTTCAATGGATCCATCCTTAGTTGATATCTTCGGTGTAACTCAAACACCATCCTTAAGTCTTTCAAATGATCACCCCTCTTCCTTGACTTTACTACCAAATCATCAACATAACATTCAACATTTTTATGGAGCAAGTCGTCAAAGATATTTTGCATAGCCCTTTGATATGTGGCGCCAGCATTCTTTAAACCAAATGGCATCACTTTGTAGCACTAAATACCTTTTGGCGTGTGAAATGCAGTGAGTTCTTCATCTTTTGGTGACATGCGGATTTTAATTATATCCAAAAGAACCATCCATGAACGACATTGCCTCATAACCAGTGGTGGCATCAACCATCAACTCTGGAATGGGAAGAGGAAACTCATCTTTAGGGCATGGATTATTGAGATCTCTAAAGTCAACGCAAACTCGAATTTGACCATTCTTCTTCCTCACAGGAACAATACTTGAAATCCATGTAGGATATTTGACCTCACGAATAAAGCCTGCCTCAATGAGTTTGTTAACTTCATTTTCTATCAACGGAATCAAGTCTTGTCTAAAATGTCTTTGAGCTTGTTTAAATGGACGAGAACCATTTTTGACTGCCAATTGATGGACCGCTACTCTAGGATTCAATCTAGGCATTTCTTTATAACTCCAAGCGAATACATATCACACACCAACTCAAGCAACACCATATTCACTTGCTTTTGGGGTTGAAGCAGTCATGCCACTCAAGCGTCAAATACCCTCCTTAAGACTTGCTATTCAAGAAGGCTCATTGAGGAAGAAAATGCTCAATTGCGTCTTGCTGAGTTAGAAGCACTTGATGAAAAGAGGTTAGAAGCCCAACAAAACCTTGAATGTTATCAAGCTCGTCTATCCCGTGCTTCTAATAAGAAGGTTCGCTTGAGGTGCTTTCAAGTTGGAGATCAAGTTCTCGCGGTAAGAAGATCAATCATTACTTCGCACAAGTCTGGGGGCAAATTTATCTCAAAGTGGGATGGACCATATGTCGTACAAGAAGCATGTTCAAATGGTGCTTACAAGCTTGTTGATGCTGATGGCTTAAGGGTCGGTCCTATTAATGCCAATTTCCTAAAGAGATACTATCCTTGAAGTAAGATGATGCTCCTTAAGGTACGAGCCTAAACTGCACGTCACTCCTGGCCCGCAAGAGTATAAACTGTGTACGGCACAACCACAAAAAAAAAGAATAATCACTCAAATCCCCAGAACTACGTTGTGACTTGATCCTCTTTATTGAGGTACGTAGGTGCTTAGAACCATATTCTAAGTTCAGTTGCATGAGTGTCAAAAATAAAAATGTTCCCACTTAGATTCAAAGAAAATTCAAAGCGATATGTATTTTATCTTTTGTCTCATCAAACTTTAGACTTGTACGAAGTATTGATGGGTCTACGGAAGGGGGAAACCCTTATAAAATATGAATCTCTTATTAGTACGGTGGAAGTCTTTAAATTAGATCAAGTATGCAAATTGAAGTCTTTATATTCTTCGAGTTTATTATTTGAAGTATCCAAATTCTCTAAGTAAACAGGTTGAAGTATTCAAATCCTCTAAGTATGAAGGTAAGACTTCAAGTATGTAAGTAGAAGTCTCCAAATGCGTATCTAATTAAATTTTCATGTCTTAAGGTGGACAATATTTGTCCCTTTGCACCTTAAGCTAGGCCTTTTCACGGGTGTATACTTAAAAGAATCTTTTTAAATTTTCATGTCTTAAGGTGGACAATATTTGTCCCTTTGCACCTTGAGTTGACCTTTTCACTGGTGTACATTTAAAAGGATCTTTAAATCTTTCATGCCTTAAGGTGGACGATATTTGTCCCTTTGCACCTTAATCTAGCTTTGTTGCGAATTTATCCTTCAACGAATCTTTAAATTTCTATGCATTAAGGTGGACAAACTTGTCCCTTTGCACCTTAAGCAAGAGTTCCCACGGATTTATCTTTAAAAGGATTTTTAAATTTCCATGCCTTAAGGTGGACAATATTTGTCCCTTTGCACCTTAAACTGGTCTTTTCACGGGTTTATCCTGTCTCAAGTTGGTTAAGCATTCAGGACCTTGTAACACCTTGAGTTCATTTTCAAGGCGGGAGCGTTATACGGTATCCTATTAAAGTTTCAAGTTGGTTAAGCATTCGGAACCTTGTAACACCTTGAGTTTATTTTCAAGGCGGGAGTGTTACACGGTACTCTAGTAAAGCTTCAAGTCGGTTAAACATTCGGAACCTTGTAACACCTTGAGTTTATTTTCAAGGGGGAGCGTTACACGGTATTCTAGAAAATCTTCAAGTTGGATAAGCATTCGAGATATTGTAACACCTTGGGTTTATTTTAAAGGTGGGAGCATTACACGGTATTCTAGTAAAGCTTCAAGTTGGTTAAGCATTCCGAACTTTGTAACACCTTGAGTTTATTTTCAAGGCGGGAGCGTTACATGGTATTCTAGTAAAGCTTCAAGTTGGATAAGCATTCGAGATCTTGTAACACCTTGAGTATATTTTCAAGGAGGGAGCGTTACACGGTATTCTAGAAAATCTTCAAGTTGGTTAAGAATTCGGGACCTTGTAACACCTTGAGTTTATTTTCAAGGCGGGAGCGTTACATGGTATTCTAGTAAAGCTTCAAGTTGGATAAGCATTCGAGATCTTGTAACACCTTGAGTATATTTTCAAGGCGGGAGCGTTACACGGTATTCTAGAAAATCTTCAAGTTGGTTAAGAATTCGGGACCTTGTAACACCTTGAGTTTATTTTCAAGGCGGAAGCATTACACGGCATTTTAGTAAAGCTTCATGGTTGAAAACTTGGGACCTTGTAACACCTTGAGTTTGTTTTCAAGGCGGGAGCGTTACACGATTCTAGTAAAATTTCAAATTGGTTAAGCATTCGGGGCCATGGAACACCTTGAGAGTATTATTAATTTATTTTGTTAAGGCATGGACGTTAAGCACATTTTTATGTGATAAACCCTTCCATTATGTAGCCTCCGTAAAATATCAAATTTCTTTTGTTGATCTACAAAAAAAAGAGGAGGAAATTACAAGTGAAGGAGAGATTGTTACCCGTCAAGATGTTTGAGACTCGAAAGGTATTAAATATTGAATCTTGGATGTGTTGTAGACCTTTATGTCTAGATTTGGAATCATCAGGCGGATTGTGATTTCATTGTTCCTACGTCAAGACACGAGATTTTTTTACTAAGTCACACAAATCTGAAAATTTTTAGCATGGTAGAATCTAAAGCTAACTTCAAAAAAATCATCTAGAAAGATTATGAAGGTATTAAATTTTGAATTTTGGATATGTTAGAGATTGAAAAGTCTAGTTTCTGAAAAATTAAAAGGTTCATGATTTGGATTTTTCTACAATGAGATATGAATTTTTTACGACAAACATGTCAGGCTGTAAAAAAAGTGACGAATTTTTAGCATGACAGAATCTAGAGCTAACTTCAAAAAATCATCTAGAAAGATTCTGAAGGTATTAAATTTTGAATTTCGGGTATGTTAGAGATCGAAAAATCTAGTTTCTGAAAAATCAAACGGTTCATGATTTTGATTTTTCTACAATGAGATATAAATTTTCTACGACAGACATGTCAAGCTGTAAAAAAGTGACGAAAATAAATAAAAAAGGAGGAAAATTACCTTGAGTATGCCCTTTTCGTCGTAGGCTCACAATCCATAATTGAAGATAAAATTATGGAGACAATGTATCTATTTATAGATGTCATGTGTTTAAAAGGTTAGAAGCATTGAGGAAAGGAAAAGTGTTGGAGAAGTAGCTTGCTTGACTTCAGTTCTTCGGTGGAGGTAGATTATGGTTTATTTCTATTTGATAGATAAACTCTAAATAGCGATTGATATGTATTGAGTGATATTGTAAAGTCTCCTATGTACTTGATTGTGTGGTTGTAGGTTAAGTGTGAGTGACACTCACGACTCGTTTTGGGTCGTGACAAACTTTATCTGTTCTATATTTTCTAACATGTCTATCTCTATTCAAATATGGTTTCCTAGCTGAAGATTTTCTAAGAAAATATCCTTTTTTATTATATCTTTTATTATTTTGTGGGTTATATTTCTTATACTTTTTCTTTTTGTATTGATTTTTATCTTAATTTTGGGTTGTATAGATTATATCTTTACAGAAATTCATTTTATTTTGCTTTAATATTTTTTGTATTTGTAAATTAATACATTTTTCTTGTAATATTTTCATTATATGTTGTATTCTATGTCCTATTGACCATTTTACTTGAGGGTTTTGTGCTACTCCTTCTCTTTTAGTCCATCTCTTCTATTTCTCTTCCTACAGCTCCTGGTAGTTTGTTAAATAATTTTTTACCTAAGTCTTGGTCAAAGGCATTTCCACTAATTGACAGTAATAGAAATAATCATTTAAAAATTTCTTTATATAATACCAATTACTTATACTTAATTGTTCTAGTTTTATTACTGCATTTCGTTGTAAGGCTACTAATCCACTATTTGGGTCTTCTCCTGTTATTAATGTATGTATTTTATTTGTAAAATTATATGGGTTTGGTCCTAATGATACTAAATACTGAAATTCTGATGGGAATTCTACTTTATAAGCTTCCCATAGAGCTTTGGTTGATTCTCCTAGGAATGTTTCTAAGTATTTATACATCGTTTCAGCATCAGTTTCTGTATAATTTTTTATAAAATCTGCTACTACTATTCCTTTCCATAAGTCTATTACTGAATTCCATCTTTGTGGATCATGTGCCGCTATATTTAAAAATTTTCCTTTACTTCCTCCTTCTTGGAGTATTATTGGTTCTTCTATAGGCATTCTTTTTCCCATAGGTTTAACTTCTGTTATTGGAGTATCTCCTTGTTACGTGGTATATTTCCTGTGCTATTATCTGCAGTATATCCTTGTTCATTTGTTCTTTGGAATGGACTACTAGAACTAGCTGTTTCCATTAATTCTTTTTGACTTAGTATAGATTCTAACTCAGATATTTCACTATCATTATCTTGTATTTGTGTCATTATATTATTACTTTTTTCTAATTTATCTTGTAAACTCTTTTCTAATCTATATCCTTTATTATCAGTTCTTTGTTCACATATTTTAAAATGAGATATTGTTTGTTCTAAATTTAAGTCTTTTAATTTACATCCTTTGCATGTAAATAGTCTATTCTTATTGTTTTTACTTATTTCTTTGGCTTTTTCTATAGCCAAATCTACTGCAAAATCTTCTTCTAATATTATTTCTATATTCATTCCTTCTAAAGACATCTCTTCTACGACACTTTCTTCTTCAAAGTCTTTTTGAGCTTCATAATTGTAATCTGTAAATCTAATTGAAGGTTCTCCTTTAGAATTTGTATATATTAAATGTTATGCCTCATATTTTTATACGTAGTGCGCGTCATGAACTAGTAGATGTAAGTCCGGGGAATAAGATTTTATTTTAAGTTACAAGTGATTAAAGAAATATTAGGCAAGGATGTTAATTCTAAATGTGATATTAATTAGTGGTTGATTAGGCCATTAAATTTAAGTGTGGGATTAATTAGTGGTTGATTAGGTCATTAACTTTAAGTGTGGAATTAATTAGTGGCTAATTAGGATTAAATTAATCTAGTGGGACCCACCACTCAAGGAAAATTAATAGGAAATTTGTTTTAGTTATTGAATGTGCTAAGTATGAACGGAAACCATGATCGGATTACTAATGGTGTCGTGTTAGTGTTTGGGCTGTTTTGATTAAAGCAAATTGCGGGAAATTCTGTTTTGGTGTTATGTATATGTTAATGTGATTATGGGTATATACTCCAAATGATGAATACAATAAGGTAGATGTGTTGCGAATTATAAAATGAGTCGTTGTTTCATTACTATGGTTGCTGAGATGGAACTGTTTTGGGGGAGGCTGTTTAATATGATTCGTTGGGTTATATGTGTTATTGGTATTGCTGTGGATAATTTGGGTTGTTGTCGGATTGGGATGAAGTAAGGAAAATAGGGGAAGTGATGCCGGATTTTCGTTAGATTATAGCTAGCTTACAATAAGTAGTAAAGCGCGACGTTTATCTAATTGCAGCACGATTGTTGCTTGTTATAGATTAATAGCTTGAGCAGTAAATATTGGACGTGCGGCTCGACTATACGGTATGTAACGCTATCCTTTCTTTCTTTGTTTGGCATGACTTTTAAAAATGAGCGAATAACGGACATGTTTGATACTTACTTCTAGAGCGTCTAGGTGACGTATATTCTTACTTCCACAACTATTCCTCTATATATTGGCTATGTCTAAGGCTATGGTGATTTCTCATATCTATGGTAGTGCTTCTTAGAGTCATTGAGATTTTACGTTTCTATATCGTATTAAAGGTTCATAATCTTGATAAAACGTTAATCTTTGGTAATACTCCTTGCTGGTTCACGTTGATTGTTCTATTGAGTTATAAGAAATGATTTTAATTGCATATGGTTGGTCATAATATTCTGCTCTTGCATAGAGTCATTTATCATTTCACCGAGTCCTGGGTCGGGTAATGTTCGTGCGGAGTTTCTTGCATATGTCACCGAGTCCCTCACTAGAGGGTCGGGTATGTATATTATATATATGATTGGTGATGAGGATGGTTATGATGATGATGATGACGGAGATGATGTGATGACTATTTCACCGAGTCCCTCACTAGAGGGCCGGGTACGTATGATGTTTATATAATGATGATTATTTTTGCCTAGTCCCTTACTAGGGAAGCTAGGCATCTTATATGTTAAAGATATGCATGATTTTCACTTAAAAGGTACATGTGTAGCAATATCGTGTTTCGACTTATCATGTTGGTATCATGTCATCTTTACCTTACGCTTTACATACTCAGTACATTGTCCGTACTGACCCCCTTTCCTCGGGGGCTGCGTTTCATGCCCGCAGGTGTAGACGCTCAGTTCGGTGATCCTCCCGCCTAGGATAGCTACTCTGCTGATTAGGAGAGCTCCACTGTTCCGGAGCCCAGTCGTTTTGGTACATAACTTTTTGTGTAGTCTTTTGCTTGTCTATGGGTATGGCGGGGCCCTATCTCGTTGAGTTTCACTACTATACTCTTAAAGGTCTATAGACTTCGTGTGGGTTGTATATATATGTTTTGGATAATGGTCTGGACATGGTTTGTTTGGGATGTCTGCTTGTACAAGGGCAGCCTTGTCGGCTGCGTACATCTTTGTGTATTCTGTAGTGGCAGCCTTGTCGGTTGCGTATGATATTATGCTTTGGATAGTGGCTGCCTTGTCGGCTCGCGTATGTTGTTACGGTTGATTGGTTATAACTCCTTATGTGACAGATCCACTTTATATATATATGGCGTTGGGGTTGGCTTGCTTTTATTAAATTCCATATTGTCTTAGTTTCAGTTGGTCATACTTAATAGGTTTGTATGTGAGTGTCCAAAATGGGCACTAGTCACGGCCCATCGGGTTGGGTCGTGACAAAGTTGTATCAGAGCGGTTCTTCTTCAGAAGTGTCTACAGACCGTGTCTAGTAGAGTCTTGTTTATCGGTGTGTTGTGCACCACATCTATAAACAGGAAGCTACAGGACATTTATGATGTCATCCTTTCTTCTTATTCTAGATCGTGCGATTGAGCTATATTAACAGGATAATCCCTCTCTAACGAATCCCTGTGTTTTCAGTTATACCTCCAAAGAAAGCGACAGCCGCCCAGAAGGGCAAATCGGTAGCAGAAAGTACTAGTCAGACCCGGAGAGTTACTAGGGCCCGTGCCCAGTCTATGCCTGGTATTGTGCTCCAGTCAGAGAACTTTGCTACACCACCACCGCTAGAGGAGCTTAGAGAAGCAACAACTCCATTTTGGGGGACACCACCACCAGCCCCTGAGGCCCCAGAACCTGAACCTCCAACTCCTCAACCAGAGGCGGAGGATAGGGCCATGAGAGATGCGGTTCAGTTGCTAACTAGATTAGTGGCCGGTCAGGCTCGCAGGCTTGGACTAGGAGTTGATCATGCGGACAGATCTGATAGCTTAAGGGCTCGTGACTTCTTAAGTTGTAATCCTCCAGAGTTCTTTGGGTCAAGTCCCCAGGATGATCCGCAAGAGTTTATTCGTCAGATGTAGCGTACATTAAGGATAATCAAGGCTTCGGAGACCGAGTCTGTTGAGTTGGATACGTATCGTTTGCGGGATGTAGCTATTAATTGGTATGAGTCTTGGGAGTTATTTAGGGGTGAGGGTGCTCCTCCAGCGGTATGGGATGAATTTTTGGAGTCTTTCCATGGCCACAACCTGCTTCCAGAGATGAAGCGATCTAGAGTCGATAGATTCTTGTGTTTGAGGCAGAATGGTAGGAGCGTTCGAGAGTATAGCCTCGAGTTTGATTCATTGGCTAGGCATGCGCCTACTATTGTGGCTGATATGGCAGACAGGGTACATCGTTATGTGATGGGATTGGATCGTTATCTGATTGACGGTTGTATGGCAGTGACTCTTCAGCCAGGTATGGACATTGCTCGGGTGCATGCATATGCACAGGGGGTAGAGGATCGGCACCGGGGACGTCAGGCAGATAGAGATTATAATAGAGGCCAGCATAAGAGGGCTAGATCAGCAGGTTATCCTGACGAGTTTCGAGGCGGGCAGTCTCAACAACATGTTAGATTTTCTTCCCAGCCAGCACAGATTGCACCACCACGTTCCATGGGTAGGGGGTTCGATCGTACGGAATATTCGGAATATGATCAGAGCTCTAGGGCGTCAGGGTCATAGATGCGCAGGGATTTGAGCCAGTCGAGGCCACCTTTGCCTCAGTGTTCTTGATCTGGTAGGTCCCATCCTGGGGAATGTCGTTGGGCTACAGGTGCGTGTTTTTCGTGCGGCCGTCAGGGTCATACTATGAGGGAGTGTCACCTTAGAGGTAGTGCAGGTGGTATGGCACAGCCTACTGGGTCCGTTGCTGGTTCATCTTCTTCTGTGGCTATGCGCCCTATGGGGCAGGGTATTCAGGCGCCCATAGGCCGTGGTAGAGGACGTGTTGGAGCTTCCAGTTCTAGCGGTCCCTCGAACCGTATATATGCTTTGACTAGTAGGCAGGATCAAAAGGCGTCACCTAATGTGATCACATGTATATTATCACTATTCTCCCGAAGTGTGTATTCATTGATAGACCAAGGTTCCACCTTATCATTTATATCTCCCTTCGTTGGTAGAAGGATCAGAATAGAGTCTGAGTTGATAGAACCATTTGAGGTAGCTACACCTTTAGGAGATTCTGTCATAGCTACGCGAGTATATAAGAATTGTTCAGTGGTTGTATATAGTCGTCGTACCGTAGCAGATCTAATAGAGTTAAATATGATTGAGTTTGATATTATCATGGGCATGGATTGGTTGGCTGCTTGTTATGCTAATGTTGATTGCAAAGGGAAGATAGTTCGATTTCAATTTCCAGGGGAACCGATTATAGAGTGGAAGGGGAGTACAATATCGCCGAAAGGTAAGTTCATTTCATACCTTAAGGCCGGGAAGATGGTTAGAAAAGGCTACATTTATCATCTGGTTCAGGTGCATGACATAAAGGCAGAGGCACCGACTCTTCAATCAGTCCCGATAGTTAATGAATTTCCCGAGTATTCCCAGAGGAACTTCCAGGCCTTCCTCCAGAACAGGATATAGAGTTTACTATAGATGTACTGCCAGATACTCAGCCTATATCTATACCTCCTTATAGAATGGCACCTGCTGAGTTGAAAGAATTGAAAGAGCAATTGAGAGATTTGTTAGAAAAGGGCTTCATCAGGCTTGGTACGTCACCTTGGGGAGCACCGATACTGTTTGTTAGGAAGAAGGATGGGTCGCTGCGGATGTGTATTGATTATAGGCAGCTGAACAAAGTAACAGTAAACAACAGGTATCCCCTCATACTTGCGGTCAGGTTATCATCAGGTGCGAGTAAGGGAGGCAGATATTCCAAAGACGGCATTCCAGACCCGGTACGTGCATTATGAGTTTAGAATGCTGTATTTTGGGCTACGACGGTAGTTTATGGGAGAGGCACACTCTGCCTGTTATTTTATTCACCCAGGGTCAACAAAAATGTATCATGACCTCAGATGCTTATACTGGTGGGATGGCATGAAAAAGGACATAGCGGAGTTTGTTGCTCAGTGCCAGAATTGTCAACAAGTCAAGATCAAAAATCAAAAGCCTGGTGGATTATTACAGGAGATAGAGATCCCGACTTGGAAATGGGAGATGATTAATATGGACTTCATTACAGAAGTTCCTTTTCTCTTAGAAGACTTCTTTTCAGGAGACGATTTTCTTGATCGTTCAACCTTGGGAAGCTTCTTAGCAGAAGGTGGTTTCAGACTAGGGAATCCGAAGTCCTGACAAAAACTTCCAAGCTCGTTACTTGAAATTTTTTTATATTTCTTAAGCTGTTCTTTTAGCTTAAGGTCTGTACATAGCTCCATGGCTACGAAGTGAATTAAGCTGGTAAGATCTCCATAAGTCATTTCTGAATATGGGATCTTTCCTTCACATCGATCTCTTATCTTGGATCGGACCTTTTCTGCAAAGTGATGAGGTAATCCGCTAAGGAATCTTTCTTTCCAATAATCATTATTGCAGTCATCCCTTAGCATGACCTTGGTTATAAACATATCTTTATACCACCTGAAATCAGTTAATTTCTTGCAGTATAGATTGTTTAATATTTCTAAACTCCTGTCTTGGAAAAGTTGTGGTTCTCCCACGAAATGCTTTGCTATGCTGTAAAGAAGGGTGGCGGTAGCATCTTCTACTACTTCTAGAGTAGTAGTAGTTTGACCTCCTTCAGTTTTGACGACATTCTTGCTTGCAATAGCATTGAAGATGTCATTCCTGTTATCTTCTGTAAGATAATTGTCCCACTAATTTCTTAATGTTCCTGTGAAACCTACAACTATTTTATTAGCTGCTTGCTTATCAGTGCTTCCTTTCCACTTATAAGTTGTAACATTCATTCCCATTTCCTGGAGTTTATTATAGATTTGGCCATCAGCCATTCCATCAATGTTCCATTCTGTTATACCAGTACCATCTGCAACTCCTTGAGGATGCATATGATTTTCTTCAAACTGGATGTCTGGAAAAGAAGGTCTGGGATAAAAGTTCTTGGAATGAGGGAGCCTCTCTTTAATGGCTCCAACTTTATCTCCTTGAGAGATCTTAATTCTCTTAAGTTGCTCACTAATCCTTTCAAGGATTTCAGGGGAATTACTAAACTCAGAGGTTGGTTTGGGAAAATCCTCTGGGGAAAATTTATGGATTTTAAATATAGGATTGGTTTCTAAATTGAAACCTGATTTGGAAGAACTGGGTTTGTTACCAATTTGACTGGTACCACTGTAATTATACTTTGATTCTTCAATCTGTTTTGACACAACATGAAGAACTTGGTTAGTATAATTATTCTGTTCAAAGACCTTGTTTATATCTTCAACAGTAACAATTTCCTTTTCTTTGTGTACTGAGGGTTTTTTGAAAGGAGATGCCTTAAGGACATCCTTTCTGTAAGGGATATTTAAACCTTCAAGAGGCGGAGTAATACTCTCAACAACCTTGTCTTTGGTGTGCCATCTGTTAATCAGAACTTGAAGTGATGAACTATTTTCACCGATTTGTCCTGTAGCTTCAAACCATTTAAAGAATTCAATTTCCGTTTTGAATCTCTTCATATCTTTAAACCATTTGTCTTTGAACAAGACCCTTTGTTCTTTTGTGTATGTATCCACATACCAAGCTCTTTTTAAAGCATTCTTTGGGCTAACCCACCATTTATTGATCCTTTTTAAGTCAGGAGTAAACTTGTCGACTGACTTAATGGTTCCAATGGAATCTTTCTTCTTGTGAGAAGGAGCTTTCATTTCGCTAGGAGTGGGGCTACCTGCAAAAGAGGATTCATAATAAACCTTAGGGATGGTTTGGGTGAAGTCTACCCCACGAAACTTACCATGCTGTTCTGAAACCTCCGTGGTTTCATACAGATGTTCATCTCCCTCCCGGGTTTTTGAAGTAGAAGGTCTAGAAATAGACATTCTCTTGCTGGAAGACTCTAGATTGAAAGAATTAGATCTGAGAAACTTTAAGTTAACAGATCCATCTGAAAATTGAAGGATACTTTCTATAGAAGACCTAGAGGGTTGAATGGGGAGAGGGTCAGTAATGGATTCAAACTTCCAACTTTCATCGGAAAGGATTTCGTCACACTTTAACATTCTAGGTACAAAAGTAGTGCTATGCTCTTGGCGTGATTCCATAAGCATAGTAACACCTTTGGGACTAGAGTTAATTGCCTTTGGGGAAATAGTGGTTTTCATCAACTTGTAATAAACCCTATATATTACAGCTAGATCTCTGGTTCCTATTTTGCTATTCATATTCTTGGTTTTGATGTTGAGAGTCAAAGTATCAAGAATATTTGGATCATCTATTTCTATAGAGAAATTGGGATAACAATTAAAGTAAATTGGCCCCTGAGCAAGGTTACTTTCTAGGATTCCTAACAAAGAATCATCAACATTGAGAAGTCTACCATCTCTAAGCATCAAACAAATAGGAATATTAAGACCTTTACGAATAAAGGTTTAACAGCAACCTCTACAAGACCAATATGAAGAAATTTAAATTCCTTCTTATACCTGTCAATGTCAGCAGCAATAAGCAATTTAATAGTCTCTAAAGAGTTATTAATAGCAGAAGTAGATTCACAAGTTTTTATATTAAAACTCTTGAATAAACTGAAATTACCTATCTGGTAAATCTTATTAACAGGTTCTTTAGGAATAGACCAATTTTGCAAACGCATATCTTCTTTAGATATTGAACAATTAACAGAGTTAACAATATTATTGTTATTCATGAAAGTTAAACATTTGTCTTTAGGCATGGAAGAAACTCAAGGACAAAATAACAGAAATTATTTTAATAAAGATTATCTGACTGATGAAAGATTAAGTGATTCTTTAAAAACTTTTGAAAGTAATAATTACTTTGTATAATATACTCTTTTAACTATTAATTAAAACAATTTCAAAGCTTTGTTTCTCATTATCATGTTGAGGTTTTGTCTCTGCATAAGTCTGAGTATGCCGATTAATCCCCGGCTTAAGAATTTGGGTAGCCTTTGGGAGATCTTGTAAGTCCAGTAAGACCCAAGAGGGGCAGGCAGCCGATCTTATGGTGATCCGTTCTACAATAAGACTTGACAAAGACATGTTAGATCCAACAGGCGTGATAATAGTTGAAACTATAGCTTAATTAAGTTAATAGGCCCGGATATGATTCAGCAAGCTGTTGACAAAGTGAAGCTTATTCAAGAAAGATTATTAGCAGCCCAGAGTCGACAGAAGTCATATGCAGATAATCGGCATCGAGATTTGGAGTTTCAGATTGGTGACTGGGTATTCCTGAAGGTATAACCCATGAAGGGTGTGATGAGATTCGGCAGGAAGGGGAGTAAGGGAGGAAGATATTCCAAAGACGGCATTCCGGACCCGATACGGGCATTATGAGTTTAGAGTGTTGTCTTTTGGGCTAACTAATGCTCCACCGGTGTTTATGGATTTAATGAATCGAGTATTTAAACCATTCCTTGATATGTTTGTTATTGTATTTATAGACGATATTCTGGTCTATTCACGTTCAGAAGATGAGCATGCAAACCATTTAAGGACGGTACTTAGGGTGCTTCAGCACAAGAAGTTGTATGCTAAATTTGCTAAGTGCGAGTTCTGGTTGACTTCAGTGGCATTCTTGGGCATATTATTGGAGCTGATGGTATTCAGGTAGACACGCAGAAGATTGAGGCGGTAAAGACTTTGCCCAGACCTACGACACCTACTAAGGTACGCAGCTTTCTGGGGTTAGCATGATATTACAGGATATTCGTAGAAAAGTTTACCTAAATTTCAGCGCCTTTTTCAAGGCTAACTCAAAAGGCAGCCAAGTTCCAGTGGACTGATGCTTGTGAGCGAAGCTTCCAGCTATTGAAAGACAAATTGACTACAGCTCCAGTCCTAACTCTTCCGGAGGGACCAGAAGGCTATGTTATTTATTGTGATGCTTCGGGTGTTGGGCTAGGATGTGTATTGATGCAGCATGGCAAAGTTATAGCCTATGCCTCCCGACAGCTTAGGAAGCATGAAAAGAACTATCCTACTCACGATCTGGAGTTAGCGGTCGTGCTTCATACCTTGAACATATGGAGACATTAATTATATGGTGTCCATGTGGACATCTATACATATCATAAGAGTCTCCAACATATCTTTAAACAGAAGGAGCTGAATTTACGACAGAGGCGGTGGTTAGAGTTGCTAAAGGATTATGATGTTGATATTTTATCATCTTGGGAAAGCGAATGTTGTAGCAGATGCTCTTAGCCGTAAGTCCTTGGGTAGCTTGACAGATGTACAACCAGAAAGGTGGGAGATGGTTCGGGAGATTCAGCGGCTATCCAGCCTTGGAGTCCGTCTGGCCAATTCAGAAGATAGTGGAGTTTCTATTCGAGAGGTTGTTGAGTCCTCAATCATAGATGAGGTAAAGAGACACCAATACGAGGACCCTATTCTGGCACAGTATTGAGATGCAGCTCTTCAAAAGGAAAAGACCCAATTTAAGGTTACACCTGACGGAGTGTTACGATATGAAGGCAGATTGTGTGTACCCGATATTGTGTGGCTACGACGGCAGGTTATGGGAGAGGCACACTCTGCCCGTTATTCTATTCTCAGGGTCAACAAAAATGTATCATGACCTCAGATGCTTATACTGGTGGGATGGCATGAAAAAGGACATAGCGGAGTTTGTTGCTCAGTGCCCGAATTGTAAACAAGTCAAGATCGAACATCAAAAGCCTGGTGGATTATTACAGGAGATAGAGATCCCGACTTGGAAATGGGAGATGATTAATATGGACTTCATTACAGGCTTACCTCGCACCCAACGGAAGTATGACTCTATATGGGTTATTGTAGATAGGCTGACGAAATCGGCCCATTTAAGGTTACAGTCAGGACTACTTATTCCGCTGAAGATTATGCGAGGTTATATATCAGGGAGATAGTGAGACCTCATTGTACTCCCACGTCCATTATATCAGACAGAGGAGCTCCATTTACAACCAACTTTTGGAGATCGTTTCAGAAGGGATTGGGGACACATGTGAACCTTAGCACAACATTTCACCCTCAGGCTGATGGGCAGGCTGAGCGTACTATTCAGACATTAGAAGATATGTTGCGGGCCTGTATTATTGACTTCAAAGGTAGCTGGTATGGCCACTTGCCTCTCATTGAGTTTGCTTATAATAATAGCTACCATTCTAGTATCCAGATGGCACCGTACGAGGCCTTATATGGGAGGAAGTGCAGGTCACCTATTGGTTGGTTTGATGTTGGCGATTCAGGTCACCTATTAAGTTAATAGGCCCGGATATGATTCAGCAAGTTGTTGACAAGGTGAAGCTTATTCAAGAAAGATTATTAGCAGCCCAGAGTCGACAGAAGTCATATGCAGATAATCGGCGTCGAGATTTGGAGTTTCAGATTGGTGACTGGGTATTCCTGAAGGTATCACCCATGAAGGGTGTGATGAGATTCGGCAGGAAAGGAAAGCTCAATCCGAGATATATTGGGCCTTATCAGATTGTTCGTAGGATAGGCAAGGTTGCCTATGAGTTGGATCTACCATCTGATTTGGAGGCGGTACATCCAGTCTTCCATGTATTGATGCTACGTAAATGTATTGGTGATCCTTCTAGAGGATTCCTATAGATGATGTTCAAGTAATAGAGGAGTTGTCATATGAGGAGAAACCCGTAGCTATACTTGATCGCCAGGTTAGAAGGTTACGTACTAAGGATGTGGCTTCCGTCAAAGTGTTGTGGCAAAATAATAATAGGGAGGAGATGAATTGGGAAGCGGAAGACGAAATGAAGAATAAGTATCCTTACTTGTTCCCCGTACCTGCAGGTAATTCAATTCCTAGCTTGACTATATAAGCTATCAGATCTGTCCGCAGGATCAACTCTTAGTCCATGCCTGCGAGCCTGACCTACCCCTAATCTAGTCAGCAACTGAACCGCATCTCTCATGGCCCTATCCTCTGCCCCTGGCTGAGGAGCTGGAGATTCAGGTTCTGGGGCCTCGGGGGCTGATGGTGTCCCCCGAACTGGAGCTGCTGCTGCTCTAAGCTCCTCTGGCGGAGGCGGTGTAGCAGAGCTCTCCGACTGGAGCATAATACCAGGCATAGACTGGGCACGGGCCCTAGTAACTCTCCGGGTCTGACTAGTACATTCTGCTACCGATTTGCCCTTCTAGGCGGCTGTCGTTTTCTTTGAAGGCATAGCTGAAAACACACGGATTCATTAGAGAGGGATTATCCTGTTAATGTAGATCTATCGCACGATCTAGAATAAGAAGAAAGGATGACATCCTAAATGTCCTCTAGCTTCCTATTTATAGATGTGGTGCACAACACACCGATAAACAAGACTCTACTAGACACGGTCTGTAGACACTTCCGAGGAAGAACCGCTTTGATACCACTTTGTCACGACCCAACCCGATGGGCCGTGACTAGTGCCCATTTTGGACACTCACATACAAACCTATTAAGTATGACCAACTGAAACTAAGACAATGTGGAATTTAATCAAATCAAGCCAACCCCAACGCCATATATATATATAAAGTGGATCTATCTCATAAGGAGTCATTACCATTCAACCATAACAACATACGCGAGCCGACAAGGCCGCCACTATCCAAAGCATAATAGCATACGCAGTCGACAAGGCTGACACTAGACAATACACAAAGATGTACACAGCCGACAAGGCTGCCCTTGTACAAGCGGACATCCCAAACAAACGATGTCCAGACCATTATCCAAAACATAAATATACAACCACACGATGTCTACAGACCAATAAGAGTATAGTAGTGAAACTCGACGGGACAGGGCCCCGCCATACCCATAGACAAGCAAAAGACTACACAAAAAGTTATGTACCAAAACGACTGGGCTCCGGAACAGTGGAGCTCTCCCAAACAGCAGAGTAGATATCCTAGGCGGAAGGATCACCGAACTGTACGTCTACACCTGCGGGCATGAAATGCAGCCCCCCGAGGAAAGAGGGTCAGTATAGACAATGTACTGAGTTTGTAAAGCATAAGGTAAAGATGACAGGATACCAACATGATAAGTCGAAACAAGATATCGCTACACATGTACCTTTTAAGTGAATCATGCATATCTTTAACATATAAGATGCCCAGCTTCCCTAGTAAGGGACTCGGCAAAAATAATCATCATTATATATACATCATACGTACCCGGCCCTATAGTTAGGGACTCGGTGAAATAGTCATCACATCATCTCCGTCATCATCATCATCATAACCATCCTCATCACCAATCATATATATAATATACATACCCGGCCCTCTAGTGAGAGAGTCGGTGACATATGCAAGAAACTCCGCACGAACATTACCCGGCCCGGGACTCGGTGAAATGATAAATGACTCTATGCACGAGCAGAATATTATGAGCAATCATTGCAATTAAAATCATTCTTATAACTCAAATAGAACAATCAACGTGAACCAGCAAGGAGTATTACCAAAAGATTAACGTTTTATCAAGATTATGAACCTTTAATACGATATGGAAACGTAAAATCTCAATGACTCTAAGAAGCACTACCATAAATATCAGAAATCACCATAGCCTTAGACATAGCCGATATATAAAGGAATAGTTGTGGAAGTAAGAATATACGTCACCTAGACGCTCTAGAAATAAGTATCAAACCTGTCCGTTATTCGCTCATTTCTAAAAGTCATGCCAAACAAAGAAAGAAAGGATAGTGTTACATACCGTATAGTCGAGCCGCACGTCCAATATTTACTGCTCAAGCTATTAATCTATAACAAGCAACAATCGTGTCGCAATTAGATAAATGTCGCGCTTTACTACTTATTGTAAGCTAGCTAATAATCTAACGAAAATCCGGCAGCACTTCCCCTATTTTCCTTACTTCGTCCCAATCCGACAGCAACCCAAATTATCCACAGCAATACCAATAACACATATAACCCAACGAATCATATTAAACAACCTCCCCCAAAACAGTTCCATCTCGACAACCATAGTAACGAATCAACGACACACCGAGCGATAACTCGTTTTATAATTCGCAACACATCTACCTTATCGTATTCATCCTTTGGAGTATATATACCCATAATCACATTAACATATACATAACACCAAAACAGAATTTCCCGCAGTTTGCTTTAATCAAAACAGCCCAAACACTAACACGACACCACTAGTAATCCGATCATGGTTTCTGTTCATACTTAGCGTATTCAATAACTAAAACAAATTTCCTAAGCTACTGTTCACGCCCCCTTCTTAACATTAATGGCTAAATAACAAAGGTATTCTAAGGAATTAACGCACCAAGCAAAGAGATTACTAACCAAATTCTTTGCAGCTGCTGGCCAAGAGTTGCATGGCTGGTTTTCTCCATTTCCATGGCTGCCCAAGTCAAGTGGTGAAAAAGATGATATTCTTGCAATGCATTTCACTACATCATTTAATAATATGAAGTGGAGGCAGCCCCCCAGTACACATGCTCCACTAAGGCCATCTCCCAATCTGATTCCTTTTTAATATTTAATAATATGAAGTGGAGGTAGCCCCCCACTACCCATGCCCCACTAAGGTCAGCTCCCAATCTGATTCCTTTTAATTTGCCTTGAGTGGTGGGGCCCAATAGATTAATTTAATCCTAGCCAACCACTAATTAATCACACACTTAAAGTTAATGGCCTAATCAGACACAATTAATCCCACACTTAAAGTTAATGGCCTAACCTGCCACTAATTAATATCACATTTAGAATTAACATCCTTGCCTAATATTTTTTTAAACACTTGGAACTTAAAATAAAATCTCATTCCCCGGACTTACATCTACTAGTTCATGACGCGCACTACGTATAAAAATACGAGGCATAACATCCTTCCCCCCTTAGAAACATTCGTCCTCGAATGTTAAGTTAGCGTCTTACCAAAAAAAAATCCAGCGAGGTCTCTCTAACAGGTATACCTATCAACCTGCATTCCGTAACTTACAGATGTCTCACAGAGTCACAACTTACTACATAATCTCGTTTATCAATCAATATAGTCAAGCTAGGAATTGAATTACCTGCAGGTACGGGGAACAAGTAAGGATACTTATTCTTCATTTCGTCTTCCGCTTCCCAAGTCATCTCCTCCCTATTATTATTTTGCCACAACACTTTGACGGAAGCCACATCCTTAGTACGTAACCTTCTAACCTGGCGATCAAGTATAGCTACGGGTTTCTCCTCATATGACAACTCCTCTGTTACCTGAACATCATCTACAGGGAATACTCTAGAAGGATCACCAATACATTTACGTAATATCGATACATGGAAGACTGGATGTACCGCCTCCAAATCAGATGGTAGATCCAACTCATAGGCAACCTTGCCCTTCCTGTCGAATCTCATCACACCCTTCATGGGTGATACCTTCAGGAATACTCAGTCACCAATCTGAAACTCCAAATCTCGACGCCGATTATCTGCATATGACTTCTGTCGACTCTGGGCTGCTAATAATCTTTCTTGAATAAATTTCACCTTGTCAACAGCTTGCTGAATCATATCCGGGCCTATTAACTTAGTCTCGCCAACATCAAACCAACCAGTGACCTGCACTTCTTCCCATATAAGGCCTCGTACGGTGCCATCTAAATACTAGAATGGTAGCTATTATTATAGGCAAACTCAATGAGCGGCAAGTGGTCATCCTAGCTACCTTTGAAGTCAATAATACAGGCCCGCAACATATCTTATAATGTCTGAATAGTACGCTCAGCCTGCCCATCAGTCTGAGGGTGAAATGTTGTGCTAAGGTTCACCTGTGTCCCCAATCTCTTCTGAAACGATCTCCAAAAGTTGGCTGTAAATTGAGTTCCTCTGTCTGATATAATGGACGTGGGAATCCCATGAAGTCTTATCAACTCCCTGAAATATAACCTCACATAATCTTTAGCCGAATAAGTAGTCCTGACTGGAAGAAAATGGGCCAATTTCGTCAGCCTATCTACAATAACCCATATATAGTCATACTTCCGTTGGGTGCGAGGTAAGCCTATAATGAAGTCCATATTAATAATCTCTCATTTCCAAGTCGGGATCTCTATTTCCTATAATAATCCACCAGACTTTTGATTTTTGATCTTGACTTGTTGACAATTCAGGCACTGAGCAACAAATTTCGCTATGTCCTTTTTCATGCCATCACACCAGTATAAGCATATGAGGTCATGATACATTTTTGTTGACCCTGGGTGAATAGAATAACGGGTAGAGTGTGCCTCTCTCATAACCTGCCGTCGTAGCCCCGCAATATCGGGTACACACAATCTGCCTTCACATCGTAACACTCTGTCAGGTGTAACCTTAAATTGGGTCTTTTCCTTTTGAAGAGCTGCACTCTATACTGTGCCAGAATAGGGTCCTCGTATTGGTGTCTCTTTACCTCATCTATGATTGAGGACTCAACAACCTCTCGAATAGAAACTCCACTATCTTCTGAAATAGCCAGACGGACTCCAAGGCTGGAGAGCCGCTGAATCTCCCAAACCATCTCCCTCCTTTCTGGTTGTACATCTGTCAAGCTACCCATGGACTTACGGCTAAGAGCATCTGCTACAACATTCGCTTTCCCTGGATGATATAAAATATCAACATCATAATCCTTTAGCAACTCTAACCACCGCCTCTGTCGTAAATTCATATCCTTCTGTTTAAAGATATATTAGAGACTCTTATGATCTGTATAGATGTCCACATGGACACCATATAAATAATGTCTCCATATTTTCAAGGCATGAACCATAACCGCTAACTCCAAATCGTGAGTAGGATAGTTCTTTTCATGCTTCCTAAGCTGTCGGGAGGCATAGGCTATAACTTTGTCATGCTGCATCAATACACATCCTAGACCAACAGCCGAAGCATCACAATAAATAACATAGATGTCTGGTCCCTCCAGAAGAGTTAGGACTGGAGCTGTAGTCAATTTGTCTTTCAATAGCTGGAAGCTTCGCTCACAACCATCAGTCCACTGGAACTTGGCTGTCTTTTGAGTTAGCCTTTTCAAATGCGCTGAAATTGAGGCAAACTTTTCTACGAATCTTCTGTAATATCCTGCTAACCCCAGAAAGTTGCATACCTCAGTAGGTGTCGTAGGTCTGGGCGAAGTCTTTACCACCTCAACCTTCTGTGTGTCTACTCGAATACCATCAGCTCCAATAATATGCCCCAAGAATGCCACTGAAGTCAACCAGAACTCGCACTTAGCAAATTTAGCATACAACTTCTGGTGCTGAAGCACCCTAAGTACCGTCCTTAAATGGTCTGCATGCTCCTCTTCTGAACGTGATTAGACCAGAATATCATCTATAATACAATAACAAACATATCAAGGAATGGTTTAAATACTCGATTCATTAAATCCATAAACACCGCCGGAGCATTAGTCAGCCCAAAAGACAGCACTCTAAACTCATAATGCCCGTATCGGGTCTGGAATGTCGTCTTTGGAATATCTGCCTCCCTTACTCGCACCTGATGATAACCTGACCGCAAGTCTATCTTTGAAAAACACTTTGCACCCTGCAACTGGTCAAATAGATCGTTAATCCTTGGGAGAGGATACCTGTTCTTTATTGTTACTTTGTTCAGCTGCCTATAATCAATACATATCCGCAGCGACCCATCCTTCTTCCTCACAAACAGTACCGGTGCTCCCCAAGGTGACGTACTAGGCCTGATGAAGCCCTTTTCTAGCAAATCCCTTAATTGCTCTTTCAACTTAGCAGGTGCCATTCTATAAGGAGGTATAGATATAGGCTGGGTATCTGGCAGTACATCTATAGTAAACTCTATCTCTCGTTCTGGAGGAAGGCCTGAAAGTTCCTCTGGGAATACATCGGGAAATTCATTAACTACCGGGACTGATTGAAGAGTCGGTGCCTCTGCCTTTATGTCATGCACCCGAACCAGATGGTAAATATAGCCTTTTCTAACCATCTTCCCGGCCTTAAGGTATGAAATGAACTTACCTTTCGGCGATACTGTACCCCCCTTCCACTCTATAATCAGTTCCCCTAGAAATTGAAATCGAACTATCTTTCCTCTGCAATCAACATTAGCATAACAAGCAGCCAACCAATCCATGCCCATGATAATATCAAACTCAATCATATTTAACTCTATTAGATCTGCTACGGTACGACGACTATATACAACCACTGAACAATTCGTATATACTCGCGTAGCTATGACAGAATCTCCTAAAGGTGTAGCTACCTCAAATGGTTCTATCAACTCAGACTCTATTCTGATCCTTCTAGCAACGAAGGGAGATATAAATGATAAGGTGGAACCTGGGTCTATCAATGCATACACACTTCGGGAGAATAGTGATAATATTCATGTGATCACATCAGGTGACGCCTCCTGATCCTGCCTACTAGTCAAAGCATATATACGGTTCGAAGGACCGCTAGAACTGGAAGCTCCACCACGGCCTCTACCACGGCCTGCTGGCGCTTGAATACCCTGCCCCATAGGACGCATAGCCACAGAAGGAGATGAAGCAGCAACGGACCCAGTAGGCTGTGTGATACCACCTGCACTACCTCTAAGGTGACACTCCCTCATAGTATGACCCTGACGGCCACATGAAAAACACGCACCTGTAGCCCAACGACATTCCCCAAGATAGGACCTACCACAGCGAGAACACCGAGGCAAAGGTGGCCTCCACTAGCTCAAACCCCTGCCCATCTGTGACCCTAACGCACTAGAGCTCTGACCAGCTTCCAAATTTTCCATACGATCGAACCCCCTACCCATGGAACGTGGGGGTGCACTCTGTGCCGGCTGGGAAGAAAATCTAACATGCTGCTGAGGCTGCCCGCCTCGAAACTCGTCAGGATAACCTGCTGATCTAGCCTTCTTATGCTGGCCTCTATTATAATCTCTATCTGGCTGACGTCCCCGGTGCCGATCCTCTACCCCCTGTGCATATGCCTGCACCCGAGCAATGTCCATACCTGGCTGAAGAGTCACTGCCATACAACCGTCAATCAGATAACGATCCAATCCCATCACATAATGATGTACCCTGTCTGCCATATCAGCCATAATAGTAGGCGCATGCCTAGCCAATGAATCAAGCTCGAGGCTATACTCTCGAACTCTCCTGTCATTCTGCCTCAAACGTAAGAATCTATCGACTCTAGCTCGCTTCATCTCTGGAGGTAGGAAGTGGCCTTGGAAAGCCTCCACAAATTCATCCCATAGAGGAGCACCCTCACCACTAGATAACTCCCAAGACTCATACCAATTAATAGCTACATCCCGCAAATGATACGTAGCCAACTCAACAGACTCGGTCTCCGAAGCCTTGATTATCCTCAATGTACGCTGCATTTGACGAATAAACTCATGCGGATCATCCTGGGGCCTTGACCCAAAGAACTCTGGAGGATTACAACTTAAGAAGTCACGAGTCCTTAAGCTATCAGATCTGTCCGAATGATCAACTCCTAGTCCATGCCTGCGAGCCTGACCTGCCACTAATCTAGTCAGCAACTGAACCGCATCTCTCATGGCCCTATCCTCCGCCCCTGGCTGAGGAGCTGGAGGTTCAGGTTCTGGGGCCTCGGGGGCTGATGGTGTCCCCCGAACTAGAGCTGATGCTGCTCTAAGCTCCTCTGGCGGTGGCGGTGTAGCAGAGCTCTCCGACTGGAGCATAATACCAGGCATAGACTGGGCACGGGCCCTAGTAACTCTCCGGGTCTGACTAGTACATTCTGCTACCGATTTGCCCTTCTAGGCGGCTGTCGTTTTCTTTGAAGGCATAGCTGAAAACACACGGATTCATTAGAGAGGGATTATCCTGTTAATGTAGCTCTATCGCACGATCTAGAATAAGAAGAAAGGATGACATCCTATATGTCCTGTAGCTTCCTGTTTATAGATGTGGTGCACAACACACCGATAAACAAGACTCTACTAGACACGGTCTGTAGACACTTTCAAGGAAGAACCGCTTTGATACCACTTTGTCACGACCCAACCCGATGGGCCGTGACTAGTGCCCATTTTGGACACTCACATACAAACCTATTAAATATGACCAACTGAAACTAAGACAATATGGAATTTAATCAAATCAAGCCAACCCCAACGCCATATATATAAGGTGAATCTATCTCATAAAGAGTCATAACCATTCAACCGTAACAACATACGCGAGCCGACAAGGCCGCTACTATCCAAAGCATAATAGCATACGCCGCCGAAAAGGCTGCCACTACACAATACTCAAAGATGCACGCAGCCGACAAGGCTGCCCTTGTACAAGCGGACATCCCAAACAAACCATGTCAAGACCATTATCCATAACATAAATAAACAACCCACACGATGTCTACAGACCTCTAAGAGTATAGTAGTGAAACTCGACGGGACAGGGCCCCGCCATACCCATAGACAAGCAAAAGACTACACAAAAAGTTATGTACCAAAACGACTGGGCTCCGGAACAGTGGAGCTCTCCCAATCAGCAGAGTAGATATCCTAGGCGGGAGGATCACCGAACTGTGCGTCTACACCTGCGGGCATGAAACGCAGCCCCCCGACGAAAGGGGGTCAGTACGGACAATGTACTGAGTATGTAAAGCATAAGGTAAAGATGACATTTTTGAAGGCTTTCCAGGGCCACTTCCTGCCTCCAGAGATGAAGCGAGCTAGAGTCGATAGATTCTTGTGTTTGAAGCAGAATGGCAGGAGCGTTCGAGAGTATAGCCTCGAGTTTGATTCATTGGCTAGGCATGCGCCTACTATTGTGGCTGATATGGCAGACAGGGTACATCGTTATGTGATGGGATTGGATCGTTATTTGATTGATGGTTGTATGGCAGTGACTCTTCAGCCAGGTATGGACATTGCTCGAGTGCAGGCATATGCACAGGGGGTAGAGGATCGGCACCGGGGACGTCAGCCAGATAGAGATTATAATAGAGGCTAGCATAAGAGGGCTAGATCAGCAGGTTATCCTGACGAGTTTCGAGGCGGGCAGTCTCAACAGTATGTTAGATTTTCTTCCCAACCAGCACAGAGTGCTCCCCCACGTTCCATGGGTAGGGGGTTCGATCGTACAAAATATTCGGAAGCTAGTCAGAGCTCTAGGGCGTCAGGGTCACAGATGGGCAGGGGTTTGAGCTAGTCGAGGCCACATTTCCCTCATTGTTCTTGTTGTGGTAGGTCCCATCCTGGGGAATGTCGTTGGGCTACAGGTGCGTGTTTTTCGTGCGGTCGTCAGGGTCATAATATGAGGGAGTGTCACCTTAGAGGTAGTGCAGGTGGTATGGCACAGCCTACTGGGTCCGTTGCTGGTTCATCTTCTTCTGTGGCTATGCGTCCTATGGAGCAGGGTATTCAGGCGCCCGCAGGCCGTGGTAGAGGACGTGGTGGAGCTTCCAGTTCTAGCGGTCCTTCGAACCGTATATATGCTTTGACTAGTAGGCAGTATCAGGAGGCGTCACCTAATGTGATCACAGGTATATTATCACTATTCTCCCGAAGTGTGTATGCATTGATAGACCCAGGTTCCACCTTATGATTTATATCCCCTTTGTTGCTAGAAGGATCGGAATAGAGTCTGAGTTGATAGAACCATTTGAGGTAGCTACACCTATAGGAGATTCCGTCATAGCTACGCGAGTATATAAGAATTGTTCAGTGGTTGTATATAGTTTTCGTACCGTAGCAGATCTAATAGAGTTAAACATGATTGAGTTTGATATTATCATGGGCATGGATTGGTTGGCTGCTTGTTATGCTAATGTTGATTGCAGAGGGAAGATAGTTCGATCTCAATTTCCAGGGGAACTAATTATAGAGTGGAAGGGGAGTACAATATCGCTGAAAGGTAAGTTCATTTCATACCTTAAGGCCGGAAAGATGGTTAGAAAAGGCTATATTTATCATCTGGTTCGGGTGCATGACATAAAGGCAGAGGCACCGACTCTTCAATCAGTCCCGGTAGTTAATGAATTTCCCGATGTATTTCCAGAGGAACTTCCAGGCCTTCCTCCAGAACGGGAGATAGAGTTTACTATATATGTACTGCCAGATACACAGCCTATATCTATACCTCCTTATAGAATGGCACCTGCTGAGTTGAAAGAATTGAAAGAGCAATTGAGAGATTTGTTAGAAAATGGCTTCATCAGGACTAGTACGTCACCTTGGGGAGCACCGGTACTGTTTGTGAGGAAGAAGGATGGGTCGCAGTGAATGTGTATTGATTATAGGCAGCTGAACAAAGTAACAGTAAAGAATAGGTATTCCCTCCCAAGGATTGACGATCTATTTGACCAGTTGCAGGGTGCTAAGTGTTTTTCAAAGATGGACTTGCGGTCAGGTTATCATCAGGTGCAGGTAAGGGAGGCAGATATTCCAAAGACGGCATTCCGGACCCGATACGGGCATTATGAGTTTAGAGTGCTGTCTTTTGGGCTGACTAATGCTCCAGCGGTGTTTATGGATTTAATGAATCGAGTGTTTAAACCATTCCTTGATATGTTTGTTATTGTATTTATAGACGATATTCTGGTCTATTCACGTTCAAAAGAGGAGCATGCAGACCATTTAAAGACGGTACTTAGGGTGCTTCAGCACCAGAAGTTGTATGCTATGTTTTCTAAGTGCGAGTTCTGGTTGACTTCAATGGCATTCTTGGGGTATATTATTGGAGCTGATGGTATTCGGGTGGACACGCAGAAGATTGAGGCGGTAAAGACTTGGCCCATACCTACGACACCTACTGAGGTACGCAGCTTTCTGGGGTTAGCAGGATATCACAGGATATTCGTAGAAAAGTTTGCCTCAATTTCAGCACCTTTGACAAGGCTAACTCAAAAGGCAGCCAAGTTCCAGTGGACTGATGCTTGTGAGCGAAGCTTCCAGCTATTGAAAGACAAATTGACTACAGCTCCAGTCCTAACTCTTCCGGAGGGACCAGAAGGCTATGTTATTTATTGTGATGCTTCGGGTGTTGGGCTAGGATGTGTATTGATGCAGCATGGCAAAGTTATAGCCTATGCCTCCCGACAGCTTAGGAAGCATGAAAAGAACTATCCTACTCACGATCTGGAGTTAGCGGTCGTGCTTCATACCTTGAACATATGGAGACATTAATTATATGGTGTCCATGTGGACATCTATACATATCATAAGAGTCTCCAACATATCTTTAAACAGAAGGAGCTGAATTTACGACAGAGGCGGTGGTTAGAGTTGCTAAAGGATTATGATGTTGATATTTTATATCATCTTGGGAAAGCGAATGTTGTAGCAGATGCTCTTAGCCGTAAGTCCTTGGGTAGCTTGACAGATGTACAACCAGAAAGGTGGGAGATGGTTCGGGAGATTCAGCGGCTATCCAGCCTTGGAGTCCGTCTGGCCAATTCAGAAGATAGTGGAGTTTCTATTCGAGAGGTTGCTGAGTCCTCAATCATAGATGAGGTAAAGAGACACCAATACGAGGACCCTATTCTGGCACAGTATAGAGATGCAACTCTTCAAAAGGAAAAGACCCCATTTAAGGTTACACCTGACGGAGTGTTACGATATGAAGGCAGATTGTGTGTACCCGATATTGTGGGGCTACGACGGCAGGTTATGGGAGAGGCACACTCTGCCCGTTATTCTATTCACCCAGGGTCAACGAAAATGTATCATGACCTCAGATGCTTATACTGGTGGGATGGCATGAAAAATGACATAGCGGAGTTTGTTGCTCAGTGCCCGAATTGTCAACAAGTCAAGATCAAACATCAAAAGCCTGGTGGATTATTACAGGATATAGAGATCCCGACTTGGAAATGGGAGATGATTAATATGGACTTCATTACAGGCTTACCTCGCACCCAACGGAAGTATGACTCTATATGGGTTATTGTAGATAGGCTGACGAAATCGGCCCATGTTCTTCTAGTCAGGACTACTTATTCGGCTGAAGACTATGCGAGGTTATATATCAGAGAGATAGTGAGACTTCATGGGATTCCCACGTCCATTATATCAGACAGAGGAGCTCAATTTATAGCCAACTTTTGGAGATCGTTTCAGAAGGGATTGGGGACACAGGTGAACCTTAGCACAGCATTTCACCCTCAGACTGATGGACAGGCTGAGCGTACTATTCAGGCATTAGAAGATATGTTGCGGGCCTGTATTATTGACTTTAAAGGTAGCTGGGATGACCATTTGCCGCTCATTGAGTTTGCCTATAATAATAGCTACCATTCTAGTATCCAGATGGCACCGTACGAGGCCTTATATGGGAGGAAGTGCAGGTCACCTATTGGTTGGTTTGATGTTGGCGAGACTAAGTTAATAGGCCCAGATATGATTCAGCAAGCTGTTGACAAGGTGAAGCTTATTCAAGAAAGATTATTAGCAGCCCAGAGTCGACATTTGGAGTTTCAGATTGGTGACTGGGTATTCATGAAGGTATCACCCATGAAGGGTGTGATGAGATTCGGCAGGAAGGGGAAGCTCAGTCCGAGATACATTGGGCCTTATCAGATTGTTCGTAGGATAGGCAAGGTTGCATATGAGTTGGATCTACCATCTGATTTGGAGGCGGTACATCCAGTCTTCCATGTATCGATGCTACGTAAATGTATTGGTGATCCTTCTAGAGTATTCCTTGTAGATGATGTTCAGGTAACAGAGGAGTTGTCATATGAGGAGAAACCCGTAGCTATACTTGATCGCCAGGTTAGAAGGTTACGTACTAAGGATGTGGCTTCCGTCAAAGTGTTGTGGCAAAATAATAATAGGGAGAAGATGACTTTGGAAGCGGAAGACCAAATGAAGAATAAGTATCCTTACTTGTTCCCCGTACCTGCAGGTAAATCAATTCCTAGCTTGACTATATTGATTGATAAACGTGATTATGTAGTAAGTTGTGACTCTGTGAGGCATCTGTAAGTTACGGAATGCAGGTTGATAGGTATAATTGTTAGAGAGACTTCGCTGGAATTTTTTTTTGGTAAGACGCTAACTTAACATTCGAGGACGAATGTTCCTGAGGGGGGAAGGATGTTATGCCTCGTATTTTTATACATAGTGCGCGTCATGAACTAGTAGATGTAAGTCCGGGAATGAGATTTTATTTTAAGTTCCAAGTGATTAAAGAAATATTAGGCAAAGATGCTAATTCTAAATGTGATATTAATTACTGGCTGATTAGGCCATTAACTTTAAGTGTGGGATTAATTAGTGGTTGATTAGGCCATTAACTTTAACTGTGAGATTAATTAGTGGCTGATTAGGATTAAATTAATCTAGTGGGATCCACCACTCAAGACAAATTAAAAGGAATCAGATTGGGAGCTGGCCTTAGTGGGGCATGGGTAGTGGGGGGCTGCCTCTACTTTATATTATTAAATATTAAAAATGAATCAGATTGGGAGATGGCCTTAGTGGAGCATGTGTAGTGGGGGCTGCCTCCACTTCATATTATTAAATGATGTAGTGAAATGCATTGCAAGCATATCATCTTTTTCACCACTTGGTTTGAGCAGCCATGGAAATGGAGAAAACCAGCCATGCAACTCTTGGTCAGCAGCTGCAAAGAATTTGGTTAGTAATCTCTTTGCTTGGTGTGTTAATTCCTTAGAATACCTTTGTTAATTAGTCATTAATGTTAAGAAGGGGGCGTGAACAGTATCTTAGAAAATTTGTTTTAGTTATTGAATGTGCTAAGTATGAACGGAAACCATGATTGGATTACTAGTGGTGTCGTGTTAGTGTTTGGGTTGTTTTGATTAAAGCAAACTGCGGGAAATTCTGTTTTGGTGTTATGTATATGTTAATGTGATTATGGGTATATACTCCAAAGGATGAATACGATAAGGTAGATGTGTTGTGAATTATAAAATGAGTTATCGCTCGGTGTGTCGTTGTTTCGTTACTATGGTTGCCAAGACGGAACTGTTTTGGGGGAGGCTGTTTAATATGATTCATTGGGTTATATGTGTTATTGGTATTGTTGTGGATAATTTGGGTTGTTGTCGGATTGGGACGAAGTAAGGAAAATAGGGGAAGTGCTGCCGGATTTTCGTTAGATTATTAGCTAGCTTACAATAAGTAGTAAAGCGCGACGTTTATGTAACTGCAGCACGATTGTTGCTTGTTATAGATTAATAGCTTGAGCAGTAAATATTGGACGTGCGGCTCGACTATACGGTATGTAACGCTATCCTTTCTTTCTTTGTTTGGCATGACTTTTAAAAATGAGCGAATAACAGACAGGTTTGATACTTACTTCTAGAGCGTCTAGGTGACGTATATTCTTACTTCCACAACTATTCCTCTATATATTGTCTATGTCTAAGGCTATGGTGGTTTCTCATATCTATGGTAGTGCTTCTTAGAGTCATTGTGATTTTACGTTTCCATATCGTATTAAAGGTTCATAATCTTGATAAAACGTTAATCTTTGGTAATACTCCTTGCTGGTTCACGTTGATTGTTCTATTGAGTTATAAGAAATGATTTTAATTGCATATGGTTGCTCATAATATTCTTGCTCGTGCATAGAGTCATTTATCATTTCACCGAGTCCCGTGCCGGGTAATGTTCGTGCGGAGTTTCTTGCATATGTCACCAAGTCTCTCACTAGAGGTCCGGGTATCTATATTATATATATGATTGGTGATGAGGATGGTTATGATGATGATGATGACGGAGATGATGTGATGACTATTTCACCGAGTCCCTCACTAGAGGGCCGGGTACGTATGATGTATATATAATGATGATTATTTTTGCCGAGTCCCTTACTAGGGAAACTGGGCATCTTATATGTTAAAGATATGCATGATTTTCACTTAAAAAATACATGTGTAGTGATATCTTGTTTCGACTTATCATGTTGGTATCCTGTCATCTTTACCTTATGCTTTACATACTCAGTACATTGTCTGTACTGACCCCCTTTCCTCGGGGGGCTACGTTTCATGCCCGCAGGTGTAGACGCTCAGTTCGGTGATCCTCCCGCCTAGGATATCTACTCTGCTGATTGGGAGAGCTCCACTGTTCCGGAGCCCAGTCGTTTTGGTACATAACTTTTTGTGTAGTCTTTTGCTTGTCTATGGGTATGGCGGGGCTCTATCTCATCGAGTTTCACTACTATACTCTTAGAGGTCTATAGACATCGTGTGGGTTGTATATATATGTTTTGGATAATGGTCTGGACATGGTTTGTTTGGGATGTCCGCTTGTACAAGGGCAACCTTGTCGGCTGCGTACATCATTGTGTATTGTGTAGTGGAAGCCTTGTCGGCTGCGTATGCTATTATGCTTTGGATAGTGGCGGCCTTGTCGGCTCGCGTATGTTGTTACGGTTGAATGGTTATGACTCCTTATGTGACAGATCCACTTTATATATATATGGCGTTGGGGTTGGCTTGATTTTGTTAAATTCCATATTGTCTTAGTTTTAGTTGGTCATACTTAATAGGTTTGTATGTGAGTGTCCAAAATGGGCACTAGTCACGGCCCATCGGGTTGGGTCGTGACATTAAATGAGCATCTGGTATTAATGCTTCTTTTTCTTTAAAATCTCCTAATTTCCATTCTAATCCTATATATTCTTCAGGACTTATTTTTATAGGTTTTATTAATTTTATCCCTTTATTTCCCATTACTTCTGCTACATCTTTTATTTGTAATTTAAATCTAGTGTTACTATTATCTGTCATTTTTCCTAAAAATCCTACACACATTAATAAATTTTTTCCACTATGCATCTCTTCATATCCTTTAGTTTGTATTCCTATTCTTATTTTGTTTCCAGATTCATTTAAATTCATCATAAAATCTGGACTTATGTAGAAAATTCCTCCCATTATTAGTCATATCTACTTCTGTTAATCCTATAATTGCTTTTTTTATGTCTGACCATCTATTATCATATATCGTAATTAATGTCTTTGTTCTCAAGTTTTTTCTAGTTAATCCTTTAATTCCTATAACTATTAATCCTATATGCATTAAATCTTTTTTAACAAGTTTTATTTCCTTTACAGATTCAGCGTTTATGAGTGGTAGAGATACAGAGTTTTTTCCTAATACTGATAATTGTTCTTCTCTATAATGTCTGTATAGTTGAGATTTTGAGTTTGTATTATATAAAACTTTTGGATTTAATAAATTTAATTGATTTTGTTGGAAGATTTGTATATCTTTATCTGTATCTATTATTTCTTCTAATTGTTGATTATTTTCTTCCTTTGTTTTTCTATTTAATATTCTTGACAAAAAATTATTGCTTATCATATTCTGGGAGTAACTTGGTCTTGGTCTTTCTTGTCCTTTATCTCTTGATCTAGTTGGAAAAATATCTATTTTTTGTTTTTTAATTATTTTTTCTTTTTGAGGAGTAATTTCTATTTTATTTAACTTTTCTATTAATTCTTCTATTCCGGTTGTGTCAATATTTTTGTTTTCTAATCTTTCTTTAGAGTTCTTATCTATCTTATTATGTAGTTGTAGTAAAAGTGTTATTATTATATTGTTCTGTTGTATAATAATTTGATCTGATTTTGAAGGTAGATTTTCTTTATAATCTAATGGAAGGGCTATTCTTTTTTCTATTAGTTTTATTGCTTCTTTATGGGTCTCAGACTCTACTAAATATATCATGAAAGAACTATTTTTTTATTGATGCTAATTCTGTCTTTATTTCTTGTATTTTTATTATTAATGTATTACTAATTTCTTCTTTAGATTTATTTTTTAACTCGTTTAATTTTCTACTTAAATCTACTCCTTGTTCCTTAAGGTAATCTAAATTATTTTTTATCTTACTAAAGAGTTGTTTTTGTTTATTTTGTGTTTCTTCTTGTTCACTTAATATTTTTATAATTTTGTTGTTTGATTCTTTTATTTTTTCACTGAGATTGATTATCAAATCTATTAAAGTATTATATTGAGCGTCTTCTGTATGTAAGCAATGATTTCCGTTCTCAAAGTTACACTTAATTAGATTGTCTGATTTTAATCTTTGAAATCTTTTTTCTATATTGATTTGTAAGTCTAAGTAGTCTATGTTTTTTAATGAAGCTATTTTTACTATTGTTACTTTATCCTAAAGTAGTTGGGTAATAATATTCGTAAAAAAAATTTATTCTTTTATTATAGTTATGTATAGTGTCACTAATTCCTTGTAATTTCCACTTTAAAGCGTTTATATATTCGTTGTTATTTATAGTTTTTTCGAAGTAAAAAGCATTTGGTATAAATAATTTGTTTTCGTATATATATGTGTATGCTTCTGTAGCTTTTTCTATTCTTTGTAATCTTTTCTTTTCTTCTATATCTCTATATAATATCCAAAATTCTAATCTTATACTTCTAGCAAATGGAAGATTTCTCATAAAGTATTTTTGATTGAAATATTTCTAGATTTAAGATGTTTTATTAATTTTTGTTCTAAGTTTCTAGCTAAGAAAAATATATAATCTAATTTATTAGTTATTTCCTTTTTAAAGCTTGTAATTTTTAGGTCTTTTAGTATTATATCTGCTATTACATATAAGTCTTGTAATTCTCTTTTAGCCTTTTTATATTCTCTAGTATTTTTATATGGTCTTTCATATATTATCCTATAGAATTATGGTAATAAGGATTATTTTTAATTATTTTAATTCTTTCTCTTACTTCTTTTATTTCAAACTCTACTTGTTTTAATTCTTCACTATAGGTTAGAGATAATCTTAATTTTAATGTAAATAAATGGCTTTCTAAGGATTTTTTATATAAACTTATTATTTTTAAATGTTGTCTATTATAAAACAAAATTCTATGGTAAGCAAATCGACTTCAACTCGCCCTCAGCTCTAATCAGTCTCCAGCACATCAGAGTTCAGGGTGAGCTATTATTTCTAGCTCGTGCTGGATTCTCTCATTCACGTCTTGATGTCTTTGAATTTCGGACATGGACCATCTTTTTACTTATTTTGATTTCTTAAATACTCTTAGACTTGGTTATTTGAGGATAGGTGTTCTTGATGTGATGACTTCCAGATTTTGGGGATAATAAGGGTTAAACTTTAGAAGCTTTAATTGGTTACGTTAATAAGTTTTGGATCTTCCGCATTATTTTATTATTCATAGTTGAACTATTGGTAAGTGTTGGGGTTTAGCTTTGTTGGTTCGCTCACCTAGTAGGTTAAGTGTGGGTGCCACTCACGAATCATTTGGGTCGTGACATATATATATATATATATATATATATATATATATATATATATATATATATATATATATATATATATATATATATATATATATATATATATATATATATATATATATATATATATATATATGATGAAATTGAGTAGGATTACAATTGTTAATTCATTTTTAACTAATGTGAATTTAGTAACCGGTTAATGCTTCAAGCCTAGTCTCTAAAAGATAAAATATCTCGACAAGACTTGAAGCAGGGGGCATTTGTAATCATTTAAAATTTATTAAACATAAATTTATAAAATGCTCGGATTATATTGAATTCATAAATATATTAATCCAAATAAATATTGTGGATTGATATAATTGAGTTAAATATTTAACTCCAATAAATATGGATTTAATTAAGTCTAAATTAATTGATTTGGGCTACATTGGATGAACCCAATTTGTTAAACCCAATCCCATCTCATTGTAAAGCCCATCTTGGCGCCACGTGTGCAGATGATGTGACATGCCAAGTCAAATAAGAAAACCAATAAAATTATGACATGTGTCAAAGATGACAAGCCCGCTCCATAAAGTCCAAATGTCATGTCACTTAAATCTGATTGGTTGAACGGTATCCTATTTAATCGCAACTCCTCTATTTTAAAACTAAAAATAGGGGTCCTCATGATTCAGAAAAGAGACAGAAAATTCTAAACAAGAAGCTAGAGAAACTCTGTGGTACAAACGCCATTTAATTCTCTACAAAGCTACAAGTTTAAGAATTCAAGCATTCAAGTTCAAGAACGATCAAGATCAAGACTGCCGAATTCAAGAACAAGCTCGAAGCCCTTGAGTTCAAATAAAAGTCAAGATCAAGATAAAGTTCAAGTTCAAGTTCATCATAGATTCAAAAACAAGCTTTAAAGCCCTTGAATTTATATTTGAAAAGGTGAATTCAGAGGAATTATAGAGATTGTAACACTCGCATTTGAAATAATAAAATTGATTGTTGCTATAATTTTTCGTTCTTGATTATTGTTTTCTCGACGCGAATTTTATGGTCTACACATGGGTATGAAATTTCAAATTACAATATCTAAAAAAGGATGATAGAATGAAAAGAAGGGATTTTATATATTTTTTAAAATGATAGAAAAAATAAGAAAATATGATAATAAAGTGGAGTTAAAAGTATTTTTTTCCTAAAAAAAAATGAATTGGACTTCAGGGGTGATGGGTTTTGACAAATTTTAACTTCAAAAAAATGGCTGAATATAGTTGGTTTATTATTGCAAAGGATACCTTGACCAAATCTCTACCAAACACCATTTCTAGTTGATTTATCATTGCAAAGGATACATCAGTCAGAAGACAAATGATTCTCGTTACTAATAAGGGTTCTGGTGGAGTGATAAATACTCATTTAATCTTAATCAGAGGCTTCGAGTTTTAGTCCACTTGATTATAAAGTAGCCTTTGTTAGAGAGCATGTCACCCACCCACCCCAATGTGGGACTTCCGGGTAAGAATGCAGATTTGGACCAGGCACCAGGCAGGAAAAAAAAGGTTCTCACTGGCCAAGAATGTACTGTACATGTGGAAAATGCAATATTAACAATTTCTATAAATCTACTAATTGCTCTCACATGGAAATCTATCAATGATATTTTTTTTTCTTCTAAAAAAAAACGAAAAACACAATACCATGCAACAAAAAAAAGGTCCAATAGCAATAGTTACCACCCATTACAAATATAATATACCTAATATATTCACACAAGTGGGGTGTTAGCAGAATCTACCCCTACCCTTGATAGGGGTAATGAGGTTGCTTCTGATAGACAAATAATAGTGTAAAATGCAAAAGTAACAATCTTCAAACAAAACTATTTCTGGATGCACTCTATTTCCTGATCACTATCGAACTTTCTGACAAATTGAGGACATGTGATGTGCAATTTCAAGTATAAATTAAGCTAACACAAGGTACTAGACTGTTTACAAAATGACCAGTCCAGGAGAAAATTATTTGTGCCAACTAAGACGTGCTTTTTTATGGCTAGACGGATGTGACGAAAAGAAGTTGCATTTGGAAAAAGTGTTGCTGACTTAACATTTAGGTTTCGCCATAAACAAGATAATTCTATATCCTCATTTATTTGCTCCGATTAACTCCCTATATTCTCTCTTCATTTTTACACCTGATATGGTCCTGCATATATTCAAGCAGCCAAATTAGAAACTTTTGAGGCAACAAATGTCACGCTTTCTAATATTCTCTTCATGAATGCCCTATTTTGGGGTGGTCTTTAATTTTTGCTCTTCCACACTTTAAAGTAATAAAAAATGGTAGAAAATACCCCTGACATCAAAATAACAAAAAAGAATTTGCAAGACAAGTTTATAGTTTCGACATAACAAGTTATGATGCTTAATTCCTACAGAATAATGGCACAAGGCATAAGTTCAGTTCATAACCCAAAATTATGTCTTGCAAGATATAACTTAGTTCTTATCGGCATAAGTTTAGCTTCAGAATGTTATGCCTTACGAAATTCATAACCCACACGTTAATGTCTTACAGTTCCTACAAAACTTAAGTCGATGGAAGCATAAGTTTTTATTTCACAATCCACAAAGTTGTGCCTTCAGAGACTTTAACTTTTTCCTATTGCAAAAGATCTCTAAACTTGTGCCTTATAACTTTTGCCTTGAGAGATTAGGTCACACGTTCCATTATATGAGCAGTAGGGGCAAAAATTAAGGACTACCTTGAAATAGGAGCAATCCGTGCAAAAACTTGAATTTTGAGGCAACAAACTTTACACTTTCTAACATTTTAAAGATTGAAAGAAATGTAGCAAGTAATGAATGTTACAGAAGTTAATGTAGGAGAATGAGATGGATAGCACTGCTAATAGCAAAGTGACACCAAGTGTTTACACCTTATCATTCTACTTTACCATGGTTAAGTCAACAATTAAGGTTAGAACGTGTATTCATTAACTATGGTTATCAATAAGAGTATGTTAAGATATGTATCATGTACATGTATTCATTGGAGTAAGTTTTTACCTAGCAAGTGCAAAGTATAATGCAACATTAAGACGGGCAGAACTTGAGGTTGCATTTGGCCGACTGTAAAGTATTTTTAACAAATTACATTGAAGATGCCACCCAAACCCTCCACAAAAGAGAGACATATTAGTTGGGGATTAGTAATCTAACATCTGATAGTAGTGCAGGGGAGTGGTATTAGGCTATAAGTTATCAATAGCAAAAGTAGTCAAACATATATACCTTTACTGTGGGAGCTATGAGGTAGTTGCATGAGTGTGATTTTATTAGGTGGAAATTTTTTCTCAAACTATGTTTTATGCCGTGCAGAAAATCCCTGACAACATGAAGTTCATAGCGCCTTAACCCGAATATAGGCATATTTGGTTGGTGTTAGTGAAATCTCAACATGGAAGATTTCTTGCATGACTTGATACAAACAAAGAGTTCAGAGAAGACAATCAACCAACTATAGTATGTAAAAAATAACGTTAGACAGCAACGCTATGAAGAGTGAGTATAACCAACCTGAGCATTTCCTTGTTCTTGAAAAATTGCACACATGGAGTACCCATAATTTCAGCTGCCTCAGCAATCTCTGGGTCTTCAGTAATGTCAATTTCAACAAAGTGGACATGCTGGTCAAATTCATCAATTACCTGTTGCACAACCATAGATTGAGCAGTCAGTATTGTGGCCAAAGAGTCACTACATTATAAAAGCCAAAGGAAACAAATCAGTGAGCAGAAATAAGGTTATGCAAGAGCATCCTGGTGCACAAAGCATCCGATGTTCACACAGAGTCCAGGGAAGAGCCGCACCACACGGAGTGTGATGTAGACAACCTACTCTAATGCAAGCATTAGTGACTGCTTCCACGGCTCGAACTCATGACCGGTGACAATGTTCAAACCCATGACTTGCCCTTAAACCTACAAATTATGCGCTCTTACCACTAGATCAATACCCTGGAGAGTGGGGACAACCCCTCATCTAATTCTTTTATCTTCTAGCAGAAAGAAATTTGCAAGACCAATAAAATTCCACATATATCTTTGGTGTTTTTTCTGACTTTCGCACAGAAGTCACTGAATTAAATGTTAACTTGAGTTCTAGGGTTGCTCTTTAAATTGAGCTCTTTCATGAAGGAAACACTTTCTTGCTACTTCAATGATAATAAATCTTCATTAATTTTTTCTTATATATATATATATATATATAGTGTCAATCATCATTTTCAAAAGTCGTCAGCTTGCTTCAAAATGATGGACATAAAACGGAAATAAAGCTCCTGTTTGGACATAATTTTTGAAGTTGAAACTTGACAATTTGAGTTTTTGAAGTTTTGATTTTTGGTACTTGAAATTGTGTTTGGACGCATTTATACTCAGAACAGAAATGAAAATTTGTGGGTTTAAGTCCCAAAAATTAGTCTGAGCCAACTTTTGAGAACTTGATTTCAAAATCTGATCAAATTTCATGGCCAAACCGATATGGGCATGTCTGAAGAATTATTATGTTTGAAAGGATTGAACAATGTCCCCCTGTTGACAGAGTGGGTCGGTTATCCTGGAATATAAATAAATATGATGTATGTCTACATAGAAGTAATGAGTTGCCATACCTTGCTAAGAATTGGTTTCAAAGTCCTGCATGGACCACATGATGGCGATGTATATAGTACACACAGAAGCCTTGGGCTCTCATGGTACAATTTCCGCAAAGCATACTGAGAAAGAAAAACAACAAAATTCAAGCAAAGATAAAATGATTATCAAAAGGATAATTGTTTACAAGGGGCAATTCAGAAAAGATCTAAGCTTCCTAAATCTCATACCTGGCCCTTGTGCTTCGCATATGTTATATCAAAACTTTCTTGAACATCTTTCTCCATAAGTTCCTTTTTATCATCTTCACCTTGTGGCTGATGATAGAGGGTTCAAGAGTATTAATCAGATAATGAACTATCGGTTCCAAGTAAGAAGCGATCTGTTTGGTGTGTGTGTGTATATATAAGGATGTCTGGAAGTGATTTTTGTATTGTCAAGTAAAGTAAAAATGTTGTGGAAGCGAATTCATCCTGTTTCTCATTTTCTTTTTTGGATATGAAGAAATGGAGATGCATAATCTTTTAAACAGGAAAATATGCTTAATGTCGATAAACAGTATCTACAAGTTAGCCATTGCAAAAGATTGAATGTTAAATGTCGAATTACACTTGATTAAATATCTATTTGCAAGCATAACAGTGGAAAAATATAAAATGACTTCTAAAAGAGATATATGGCTTCATAAAATTAGTTCTTTTTAGAAATCAGATACCTGGTGAAATTCAACCAGAAGATTTTTGCTTGTGAGATATCTCTCAACTGATAGAGCAGCTAAACATCCAGAGCCAGCTGCAGTTACAGCTTGCCTCCATTCATGATCCTACGTACACACGGTAACAATGGTATGAAAGAGTGTCCATGGCAAGACGTTGCAGAAGAAGACAAGCTTGAGTTTCTTTTGAAGACGAAAACGAGAAAAATAAAATAACTTACTTTTAACAAGATATTAAAATTGTGAGTTCCTGCTAATAAAAAGGAATTCCGCATGAGCATTGTATACAGAGAACAAAGACATTTGAAACCATCCATGAGTTCTATTTCACCTCCCCCCTTCTGGACAATCGGGCTACAATTAAAAAGGGCAAGAGAACCATTGTTTATGTATCATTTTCATTAGATAGCTTCCCTCTCTCACTGCACACCTAAAATCTAATTTCTGATAGAGGGAAAAACCAATTAGTCATTCAAGTATCCCTGCTAAACAGGGTATTTGTTCTCTACAATATTTCTTTACTTGAGACGTTTCGAAGTCTAGACTAGACCCGTATAGCGAATGCAGACTCATAGAGGTTTATGTCTTAAATCTCAGGAAAACATCACAATAATTAACTGGAGCTGTTTTGTGAGCAGAATCATCATTCAAGTACTAGATAATAAATTATAATAATAGGAATGGAAGAATGAATTTCTGTGCATACCTGGACATCTCCAGCTGCAAATACACCTTCAACAGAAGTTTTGGCGGTGCTCTCCTTGACTAATATATAGCCTGCATCATCAAGTTCAACTTGGCCTTCCAAGAGTTTACTATTTGGAGAATGACCGATACCATAAAATAGGCCCTTTGCCTCGAGCACAGACTCTTCTCCTGTATCAACTGTTCTGATCAAAATGCCTGACATCTGGCCTTTAGAGTTGCTGACAACGTCAACAGTCTCAGTGTTGAAATGCACAGTGATGCTTGAACTGTTAAAAACTCTGAAACATTCGCGATAATCAACCTGTTAAACAATCATGCAGGGAGTTGAAACTTGAAATATATGACTCATTAGTAATTTTATTCGTTTGAAAAGGAAAAGATCAAAGAAGTATGTAACATTGGGACAAAATGAGATATATTGCACAATGACTAAAGAAAACAAGAGCTAAAAGGCACAAAAATAGCCAGCAATAAGCTGAAGTTAGCTGTCTTAAGAAGCACAAGAAGTACCAGATTAGCCAATTATTCAATACTTAAGAGGATTGTATGTCCTATCAAAACATATAGTTGCAACTTGCAGGTGCACTGAAATCACATGCTGATAATAAAGAGCACATCCACTAATTTGTGTTCAACGATAATAGGATACACTCTCAAATGAATATTACAGGATTGGTCCATCTTCCAGAACTACAGGATAATTGCCAAACATATTACACTCTTGAATACTTAAAAGTAGCACCATTGGCTGTTTTACATAACTTAAATGCTCTTAGTTATCATTAAGAACTTCTGAATTGGAAAGCAAATCAATGGAGGAAGAGTATTATTTGAGTCAAAGTCCAAACAAGGGCCCTCCTCTCCCATGATGCACAAAAAGGAGAAAAAGGTTGGTTACAATGTCGATTTTAAGAAGAGCTCTATTACCGTGCCTCTGTAACCTCGACTTTTAAATTGTGATGTACCACTAAGAACAAAATACATACGAGTATTTCTCTGTGAAATTACTCGAATTTCAAATCATTCACTTGCTTTAACTACTCGTGCTATGGATGTATATTAGAGAGGAATCACAAAATGAGATGATAAAAATGTGTACTACCTGTCTTGCATTGCCTTTGATGCCCTTAGTTGGTCCCTCCTGACAAGTAAATGGACATGGCTTGCATACTTTGTTAAGTATATTGCTTCCTCTGTAGCTGTATCACCACCTCCAACAACAGCAAGAACCTGACCCTTGAAAAGTGGCGATGCTCCATCACAAATTGCGCATGCACTAATACCTCTACTCCAAAATTCATCTTCACGAGGTAATCTTAGCCTTTGAGCTCTGGCTCCCGTTGCTATGATAAGACTATGACACTTGATCTATAATTTCAAAAGTCAGTAGTAATCCTTTAGGACTTAATAGAGAGAATTGTGTGTAGTGTGACAAATAAGTTTTGAAATTAAAATTGGTGACAAGTTTGACCAGCTCATGCCAAATCTTTTTTCCAATTAGTTAGTAGCTGGAAATTCCATAGCAATTGTTGAAATATGGTACACAAGTTTGTTAATTGCTGCAAGTTTCATTGTTGAAATATACTATGCAAATAAATTAGTTTTTTATGTTTTGATGACAAGGGAAATGCGCAACCGCTACCCTTTGGGTGCTATAGGGTAAAACCTCCGCTCCTATGCAATAGCTCGCAAATTACACAAGAGAGGTAATCCGCACTAGACAAGCCCGGTGCGACGAGCTCGACTCAAAATGCAGACTCCTTGCTTTCGTTGGCAAGGGGTTTTGAACTTGAGACCTCCAACATGGAAGTCCCAAGCCCAAGCTTAAACCACTGTACCACCCCGAAGGGTGCAATTTGCTCATGTAATTAACCTAAATTGATTGCATAAATCATATCTATAGATAAATAGGATGACGTAATCAACTTAATAAGTAAATTAATTGTATCAATCATATTTAATTGAATCGGCTATAACAAGTGAATTAATTGCTGGAATTTTTCATAACAATTGTTGAAATATATTAAAACAAGTTGTTGAAAAATAATAGACGATCAATATAACAATTATTGGGAATTTTCTAGCAATTGTTGTAATCTGTTGAATCACTCTACCAAATATTCATGTCAATAATTTAGTTGTTGGTTGAAGATTTATGTTTTGTTTAATGTGATGAAATTAAAATGGCTCCAAGGAAAGGAAGAGCAACAACTACTACTAGAAAGAGAATTAGTACATAAAAGCAAATAGAAGAAGGTGGAACATAGGTTCCTTCCACAAATGTAGATGCCTTAGAAGTTAGATGATAAATTCTAAAGTAATGAGAATATAGAAAGTGAGGATACAGGATGAACAGAAAACAAAGCATCAACATGATATACCTATCCCGAAGGAGGAGATATGTCATACTATCGAGTTCTTTACCAACCCCTCCTTTGTTAAGCTTACTAGGTATTAGATTACAACTTTGAGACCACAATCGATAGGTATCTAGATTTGACGGGTGTTCTTACTGTTAAGTCAGGATTGGATAAGTCTTTTTTTAGTTTCAAAGAATCTTGGAGGAACAAATTTGGAAAAGTTCTTTAGACCTTCCATTTTCGGGAATTACCTACAACTACCTAATGATATCAATAAGATTTCAAATTAAAACGATATACTAACTTCTTCAACGCTGAATTTATAGCGATTGAATAAAGGAAGTTTGGATAAACTATTGCGGCATGCCAATCTGTTTTGGCATGAGAGAGTGTCATTGTCATTGCTTGAATTGTCATTTGTTAGATGTGTATGATGAAGAATAACTCTCAACTAAGACAAGGATGGAACAACAAATTTTTGACATAACAGGGAAGAGTTGCAAGGAGAATGAGCATCTCAAATTCAAGAATGTTCGTAAAGATGTGAAGAAATTGTGTGAAGAAATCATTGTGCTTGCTTTATTTTGTGCATAACATTCTTTGTGGAAAAGATTTGAACATGAAGATTGCGCCTGAATGGGTTTTTCTTTTAGCCGATAGAGAAGCATTTCCTGCCTATCCATGAGCTCGTGTTAGCTACGATCTTACAGTTAAATATTTATTGACCGCGGTTAGTTCAAAAGTGAAGATCACCAATCTTTATGGCTTTTCATGGTATTCACATCGCTCAGTAGATATGTAATTGTAAGATCTAACTAACACGACCCCGTGGATAGGCAAAAAATGTATATCCATCGATTGAGAGCAAAATTCATTGAGGTGCATCTTTGTCTTCAGATCTTTTCATCAAAGAATGTAATGACTTCTTCACACCTTTACGAGCATCCTTGGATTTGAGATGCTTAACCAACTCAATCTCCTTACAACTCTCCCCCACTACGTCAAGAATTTGTTGTTTCCTCCTCATTGTCTTAGTTGAGAGTTTCTTTTTTTTTTTGAGAAGTCTTAGTTGAGAGTTTTTCTTCATCATACACATCTAGCAAATGAAAATTCAAGCCAGTAACAATGGAAAACTCTCTCATGCCAAAACTAATCACCAAGCCACAATAGTTTATCGCTATAAATTCAGTTGTCAAAGAAGTTGGTACACTATATTCATTTGGAATCTTATGTTGATATCCTTAGATAGTTGTAGGTAACTAGCAAAAATGGAAAATCTAAAGATCGTTAAGGGCTCGTTTGGTGTGAGTGTAAGGTATGATAATTCCAAGAAAAAATGTACGATTATTTTATCTCATGTTTGGTTGGAGGCATTAGGTAGTCATTGGATTAATTATTCCACCATTTTTGCCATAGTGATGGGATAACATATACATGGTGGAGTAACTTATTCCTAGGATAAGTTATCTTGGGAAAACTTGGAATAATTGTTCCTTCAGAATCCCTCCAAACACGAAAAACAGATTTATTTAATCCTGACTTCACAGTAACAACTCCTCCTGTCAAATCTGGTTACCTATGATCGTGGTCTCAAAGTTGAAAGTTGTAATCTGAATACCTAATAGGCTTGACAGGGAGGTATCGGGTAAAGGACTGTTAGGAGAGGACTCGGCAGTATGAGATGTCTCCTCCTCTGGGATAGGTATATCATGTCGGTGCTTTGTTCTTTGTTCATCCTCAACTTCTCTATCCTCACATTCTACATTCTCAATTTCTCATTACTTTTGGATTTAACATCGAAGATATTTACATTTGTGGTAGAAACGTATGTTCCACCTCCTCCTACTTCTATAGACTTCTCCAACCTTGTGTTTTCTTCTTCTATTTGTCTCTGTGTAGCAGTTGTTGTTTTTCTTTTCCTTAGAGTCATTTTATCTTCACCAGTTAAACAAAACAGAAACCATTAACTAATTTAACCAACAACTAAATAATTTGACCTAAATTTTTGGTAAAGTGATTCAGTAGATCACAACAATTGTTGCATTTATCGTCTATTATTTTTCAACAACTTCCTATTACATGTTTTAGCAATTGCTGTGAAATTTCTAGCAATTTACTGAGTTGATTACAACACCTTATTTATCAATAACTATGATTGATGCAATTAATGATCAATTTACTCAATTTAGGTTGAGTACATGAGCGATTGTTATGTTACTTAACGTACTTGTGTAGCATATTCCAGCACATAGGTCAAAAACTGTGCATCACAAGGAGCTGTTCGACGAAGATCTAAAAGATTAAGCTAAAAGTAAGACGAGCAAGTGCTTTAATGGGGAAAGAAAGATAAGACTTAAGCAGCACCTGCAACCAAACGGAAGCATCACCTTACGTTCACTACTTCGTACAGTAAAAGGAGTGTTCTTGACATCAATAAACTCCACATCTTCCTGAAACAATTCGCCTCCCCATCGCTCAGCTTGTCGTCGCATCCTAGTAAACATAAGGTTAGGATTGAGACTTTTTTCGCTTATAACCAAGGAAACTTGGAAAGAGAACAGCCCAAGGTATTCTTGTACCTATCCATTAAGTCAGGGCCAGTTATCCCATCAGGAAATCCAGGGAAGTTTTCTACTTCAGTTGTTGTCATTAATTGTCCTCCTGGAACACCACCCACTTGAAATCCCTCAAACACCACGGGCTTCAAGTTGGCCCGAGCAGCATAAATTGCTGCTGTATACCCAGCAGGACCTGATCCTACTATTACCAAGTTCTCAATACCTTGCGCTGCAAAAACCCAAAAAAAAGAACAGAAAATAATTAAAATCATAACTAACATCAGAAACTAATGAACTATGCAGCATCCAGCTGTTGAGGTTAATTTTTGTGTTAATTCATTTTTATTTAGCTTTGATTTATTTGCTGCAATTATGCCTAGATTGTGAATAATAGGATATGTAAGTTGTGACCTACGTGAACGGTATAAATTCTCAACCAGCTTAAGGGTATAATCAAGAAAATAATCCTACTCAATTTAAAAAAACAGCAAAAACTATTTACTCTGCTGCAACAGCAATTAGAAGTGACTCTGCGCGCTATGGAAACTCAAGAATATCTTTGTCCAAAACAAAGAGAAAACAAAAGATGGAAATGGAAGAACGTCATTAAAAAGCCATGACTTCACATTAACAAGAAAGTTGAAGAAGATCTACTCTTTCATTGCTTTCTTCATGCTCCAGTTTTTTAAAATTGTTACAGTTTTGGTGCAAGTTGGGGAGACAAAATGTAATATTCCATCAACAACTACCAATGGAGTATATACGCGTCAAAATGATCCTCCTTGACGTGGTGCCAATAGAAGCAATTCATCAAAGCATAAGAAGATCAATGTGGCCTGTCAAGGACCAAACTAACTAATTTATTCAAGCACAAATCATCCTTTCTTACTCTATACCCGCTCTATATCATAATTATCAGTGTTACCGAGCTGAAGTGTAGGCAAATATAAAGCTTTCTTATCTAGAATTCGAAGATCAACATGATCCTCTCTGTTTAAAACTACATCACTCTCACATTCTGAAGTTTGATAGCTCAAAATAACGTTTTTTGTCCAATCACAGAATACTTTACTTGGTAAGATACAACAGTGCATCTGGACCACCTTGTACACTTACCATCACCACTTTCACCCTCCTTAAGATTTCAATTTAAGAACTTGTTTTGTATTACTGCTAAAAATCGCTTACTTTTAGAAAATAACTTTTCGGGAAAGTGTTATTGCAAAGGAACAACTTTTGTTTGACTAATCCATTTGAAAAGTATTTTTGATAAGCAGATCGTATTTGACTAATCTTTTTTACAAAATATTTTTTAAAGTCAAATTAAAAAAAAAAGATAAGTATCAATACACTTTTAATATTGATTGTTTTATAGAGAGAAATTGTTTCAAATATCTATATAAAATTTCTAATTAATTTTTTATTTTTATTAATTAAAATATACGTATTTATATTTTCAATCAATATTATACATTAAAAAATAGTTTAAAATTAATGTCATATTAATATGATGATTTAAATATAATTAAAAATATCATGTAAAATAAATTCAAAAATATTTAACAAATTAAATCACTACATACGGAATATTCACCACAAAAATAAATAAAGTCCTAATTTTTTTTTCTTTTTTCTAAATATGCAAAAGTATTGTTGTTATCTTTTATTCTAGTCCTACAAAATAATATATAAAATATAAAATAGTAATTAAAATAAAATTATTATATAAAAAAATTAAATGAAACTTAATCAAACTTATTATAAAATATGTTAATTAATTAATAAGTCATATATTGATAAATATTGTTATATGACGGGGATATACTTTGGTCTTGTAAATAACAAATTTTTTGTTTCTACTTTATTAAAAAGAAAATTATTAGTTTCTTCCCGCACAAAGAAAAACTATTTTTGTTTCCATTTAACACCTTAGTTTTTCAAAAAAAAAAAAAAAATTCCTCAAAATAAGTATTTTTGACCTCTCAAAAAAAAAAAAAAACGAAGGAGTGGACCAAGCATTTTGCTATTAATTTTCCTTTTATAAACAAGGCAATATGCATATATTGAGCTACTTCTGGATACTATATGATATTATTCATTACAAAATTCAATCATTATTCATATAAAATAAATAAATTACTAATATATATGCTTTTATTATTATGAAAAAATATTTAAATTCAGTAATTAGTAGTACTATATATGTGAATACTATATATGTGAATCTGGAGGACTCTGTTTATAAATCCACATTTGTGTATACCCATTCCTCTACAATGTGTTCATATAAACAGTAATTACAGTAAATACAAAATTAGTATATAGTTATTGACCTGAAGAATCAGCTTCCGCTTGCTCACCGGCGGACTCTGCGGCGGAGGATCGAATTGAAGAAGAGGAGAGACGAAAACCAGTAAGGAATGAGTCAACTCGACCGGCTCGACTCGGGCCGGAGTTAATTAAGCGCGAACCGGTCGGAATACGAAGAGCGGTTGACAGAGTTGAAGGTGCAGGCATAAAGCTGAAGGCAGATCGGCGAGTTGCATTGCCGGAGATCTCGGTTCCGGTACCGATTCCAGCTACGACGGCGCCGTTAATATTGGGAATAGTCGTAGCCATGTGGTTCCCGTCCCGCAACGGAAAAGAATAGACGGGGATTTAACTTATCTAAATCTATTTAGTTTAAAAATTAATTAGTTAAATACACGTTATTTCGTAATATTACAAATTTTATTAAATTTTACTGTGTTTAAGTAGTCTCATTTCATGTATCTTGAGATACACGAGATTTAGATTGGAAGTAATTTGTTTTAAATATAATGTATATTTGAAATACATAAACAAATATCATTTGTCTCTCTCGCTTATTTTTATCTTGCTCGTCAGTCTCCTATTTTGCTCGCATATATCGTATTCTAGATACATGTGACTCACATCAAATACATGATTATAGTGTGTCTACTGTGATTCGTATGTATCTGAGATACATAGACAAATCGTGCTCAGATCTTTTGTTTTCACTTGCATAGTTCATTGTATATGGTAGCAAGTTGAATTCATCTAGATGGACTTGACTTAAAATCTTATATATATTATTAGTTAATTAGATAAAATGTAATTCTTTTAAACTATACAGAAATTTAATAAAGATGGTACAAATATTTCTATAATTAGGTAGTTTCTTTTTAATGTATAAATATTAAGGGTAACTTACAAAAATTACACTAATTTCATATTAGTTAGATAAACTTTAGTTTGTAATATCTTTCATTTATTTGTAACAATTTGTTCGGTCATTTTGAGTACTAGAACTTTTTTTTTGATAAAATACTTTTCGATAGATTCTAAATAGATGTTTTAGACTATTCATAATCATAATTATGAAATTAGTGAGGTAGTTTTAATAATTTATTTAATTGATAGTTAAAGAAAATAACATTAAAATTAATAATGGTCACTTTTATTATTATTTTTATAATTAATCATATAATAATTAGGATAATAAATAATTTATAGAAGAAAAGAAAAGAGGAGTAGAGGGGAATAGCAGAAAGAGACGTTTGAACAAAGGAAAATTACGGGTGCTTCACGTGACTCTTTTACTTGAGAATTGAAAATAATAATTTATGTACATTGCATGTTTGTGAAAGGGTTATGTGTTGTGTTGGCTTGGGAGAATAAGAATTAACAATTAAATTGGTTTTATGTTAGAATGAGTATTTAAAGGGACAAGTTTGAGTTGGGGAAAATGTGATAATTAATTGTCTGTGGCGATACTAATAATTGGCTTGGAGTAGTAGTCGGTCACTAGAAGTTGTATAAGAAATTAAAACGGGATAAAGTTGTAAGCGTGAAACGTGTTCTAATTTGGTTAACAGTACAGGTTGTTTCTCATGCCTAATATTTAATCAATGATTGGGTGAATTTATACTTGTAATTGAAAATCCTTAGGAATAGGCTACTGTGCCATTGTTCTGTAGTACGCAATGTTTTAGAGAAAAGACATAAAGTAATCATAAAGTTATTTTGAATTTTTTTTAATTTTGTAATTGTTTTATTTATCCTATTAAATAATTCTGAACTGATATTATTATATTATTTTCGATTAGCCTCAAATTTTAAAAAATAAGTGTATTCACACATCAATCAATACATGTCACGTGTTAATTTAATTAAAAATGTATTTTTTTCATATTAAGTTTTCATTTATCTTTTTTTAGTTTCTCTCTCTCTTACTTTTTTTTGAATTTTAATTTTGATTTATTTTAAAATTCATTTTATCTTTCATCTTTCTCTATTTTCTTTTTTTTTTCTCTTCACCGACCATCCTGATTCCAACAACAAATTTGATTCCTCCGGCAACAACAAAAAGAAGAAAAAAGAAAATCTCCCCCACCCGCTCCTCCAAGTTCGTCAACCTAATCATTTGTCTTATCTTCTTCTTCATCATCATCAATTACTTCTCATTCTCTATTCCTTTGAAAAGATTAATCTTTTTGAAATCTAGTCTAATGCAAATAGTAAATAAATTATGAAGTATAATATATTAATGGAGTGATTATTAAGATTCTTTATGAAAAAAATTGATGTAGATAAATTATTTTGATAAATTATTTCAAAATCAATAATGAAGAGAAATCAAGATGATTCAAATGAATTATATCAATTTTCTGATATCATTTTAAATAATGGTTGGTAATATTTGTTGATCGAAGTGACCGAAAAAAAAATGAACAAAGATTGCTTTTATAGTTTTGATGTCCTATTTCTTGTTGCAAATTCTTTTAACAAATTCAATTTTACTTTATGAAGAGTGAAAAATAAAAACGAAAGAAAAAAATAGAGTGCATAAATTGGGTGAAAAAGAAGACAATTGGTATAGCCTACAGGGGTTGGGGTAAGGATGGGTGGGGTTGCATTCTTTTTGGTCAAAACATTATTTTAAATAAAAAAATATTTTGAGTTGTATTAATTAATGCTGATTAGGACAAAAAAAAAGAGTAAAATTTATTCTAAAAAAAATAGGAATATATTCACGCACTACTAGGTTGTGAGATACACTTATTTAGCCACGTCTGCATTTTGTGCTCAATAAACCCACGTTTTGAATAATTAAAGTGTTTAATAGGTACAAGTCTTAGTTAATGTATTTAAATGAATTATGCAGACAACTTTAAGGGGCCGCATATGACTTAAGTCTTTATAATATTATAAACTAAATTTTAGTAATTATGATAAGAAAATTTAATATTAGGTGTATTATATTATATGAATTAAATTAAAAGTTATGTTAAAGGGAGGAAGAAGATTTACCCTTAGGCTTGAATTTTAGGAAATTGATTATAGAATTTGGTGAATTTTGAATTTATGCTAGACATATAGTAGCATGGGTGCCTAGAGACTCGTTAACTTGCAATTTTGTATACTTGATAGATTGAAAATATTCCGAGGCATTGAGGAAAGTAAAAACATTGGAAGAGTAGCTTGCTTGACTTTGATTCTTCGGTAACGGTAGATTATGGTTTATTCTATTTAATAGATAGACTCTTAATAGTGATTGATATGCATTGAATGATATTGTGAAATCCTCTATGTACACGACATAATGGATCGGAGTGTCACGTTCCGACATGATAACATTAAAGGAAAAAGATATTGAATTAACTTAATGTACTCGATCTCAAAGAATCCTTTTCGCAAATGAGCGTGGTGTGGAGGCATGAGTCCCCATATATGTGTGTTTGATATTGTAATTGATTGCATACTTACTTTAGTGTTGTTGTCACTGGTTCATTTTGTTTGTTGCTTGTCACCTATTAAGTGTCATTGTTGATTTTATATTATTATTCATTATATATTAGTTTCTATTTTGGGTTGGCTGATGATACCTACTCAGTACATGTTGCCTCGTACGGAGCTCTACTTGTGTTTTTCTTTATTTTCCTTTATGGAGTACAACGAGTGTACTAGAGACTTTGACTTGCCCTCAGCTCTAATCAGTCTTCAGCATATCAGGTTCCATGGTGAGCTATTCATCAAAGATCGTGTTGAATTCTCTCGGTCATGACATATATAATGTACTATATTTTTGGACACATACCATTTTTATTTTTTTTTATTTTGGTGTATTTGATACTCTTAGACTTAGTGTTTGGAGATTAGATGTCCTTGATGTGATGACTTTCAGGTTTTGGGTATGACATATAGTAGACTATAATGAATTTGTTTTTCTTACACTAATGAGATTTAAGCTTCCGCATTATAGTTAGTATTTGCAAACTGAATGATAAGTATAAGTGGGATTGAATTCATTGGTTCGCTTACCTGGGAGGTTAAGTGTGGTGCCACTCACGACTCAATTTGGGCCGTGACAATTTTGATGCATCTAGATACATCCAAATACATGTATCTTGACGTCAAAATTAAGTATAATTTGCTCGCCTCCCTCGTGTTCTCTCTCACCTTTCTCTCTATTTCATTGTATCTGGTAGCAAAAAAGTATGTAACTAAATATATCTAACTTAAGGGAAAAGCAACATTTTTAGTCCCTGTGTTAAGGATATATTCTTATTTTAGTCCTCGTGTTATCTAACTTACCACTATTAACATTCAATTATATCAAGTAAGTGATTTTAATCCTTCAACTTACAGATTCATAAAATATTAACAGAGCGTTCACTGCTCAAGGGAGAGTTCGGGTATTTCCTTTTTAATTTTATCTCTTTGAAGAACAAGTTAAGTCTTCCCTGTCTCTATCTAGAAGTACAAGCCCATCGATTTGAGCTACAATTTCAACAAAACCAACCTTATAGGCATTAACCCTCCCTCTCACACCGACGAACGATAAATTATGCAACGAATGATATTTTTTTAAAAAAAATTCCTTTTCTCAAGTAATAACTTTAACATACCCGAATTACGCTTTTTAGCAGTGAGCTCTCTGTTAATTTTTTTGGGTCTGTTAGTTGAAGATTAAAATCACTCACTTGATAAAATTGAAGGTTAATAATGTTAAATTAAATAACACAAAGACTAAAATAAGAAATTAGTCTTAATACATGAACTAAAAGTATTACATTAAATAGTGAAATAAAATATAACTATTTCAAACTGTAATGAAAATTAATAAATATTATAGGAATATATGTGTAATTGGATAGCTTTACCAAATATTATATAATATTATCATTTAAAAAAAAATTAACACAAAATACAGACAATAATGTTTGAACAACATTAATTTGAATCTCAAGTTACATAAGTAAAGTTAGTAGTTATTAGTTACTTTCGTTGCGTTACTCTTTTTCCTACATGAAAAAAACGAGTTGACTATATGTATCATTCGACACGGAAAAGACTTTTTACGGCTAGAATGACCGATGCCTGATTCGTTTATAGAGAAAGGAAGAAATTATTTGGAGTCGAAAATGAATGATAACATATTCGATGAAATTTTATAAAATAAATTTTAAGATAATAAAATATATGTAAATTTTTTTTATTAATTATTAGCTTGTGAAGATAGAAAGATTATTTTGAAGAGTTATTAAATGTTTTTTTTTTCTTTATACCTGATCAAAATAAGATGCATATAATTGATAACTTGAAAGAAAAACAGTATTTCCATCTTTTTAAGTAGTTAAAGGTTATTTGGAATGTATATCCTAAATTCTAACTCACGTGATAATATATTTCTTTGAACAAATATTTCAGAATTTAGAAGTGGAATCAAGATTTAATTTTTTAAATATAAATATAGGGTCTAGAAAAAAATTATTGGATTAACTAAATTCAAGAACCCATAGTTAGCTCAACCCTAGTTGGAATCTTATAAAATCTTGAAATATTCATAATTAAAGATATCAAGATATTAAATACTGTTTTTGCTAAAATCAATGTGTAACATGCCTAGCAATTAAATATATTACAAGGAGATTCATGAATGTACATTCAAAAAATATTTTATTAACAACCTTCAAATCACGTTGAAAATTGAAGGGGAAAAAAACAATACAGGAACATAATTATACTTACAAATATACATTCATCAATAACAATTTTGTATTTTTTCATATTTTATTTATGATTTTGGTTTATTTTTATTTTATTGAAAGAAACTACTCGGTCCAAGCTATTAGTGCACTTGCTCTTTAAAAGATATCATTTTAAAAAGAAAAAATTATGTTGATAAGCAATATACTAGTAAATTAGTTTGCATTACTACGGTTTGCGTTAATTACAATTCACGACCTACCTTTAGTTATAACCATGCGGCTCAGTTTTTTAGTTTTGTATAATTTATACGTTTTGTATAATATAATTATATAACTTTTGTGTAATGTAATTTTGATAATATAATTTGTATAAAATGTTTAAAGTTCAGATGTTTATATTTGTATGAATTAGTTATTTCGAGTTGAGAAAAAGTAACAAAATTATATAAATCTTGAATGATATAAACGAGGCAGCTTAAACTATACCCGTAAATATAAAAATTATAATTATAAAACATAATTAAATTTATTATAATGACTATTTGTGAAAATTCTTTTTTAAAAATATTTATTTCTCCATTGTATATAGAGATTAGCAAATTATATGAGCATATAATGAAACCTTCCAAAAGTTGTTGAGATAATTAATTAGAGTGTCAATAAGTTGGAGGTCCTGATATTCTACTATTAAAATAATTTAAACTGTAAAATTAAATTGTTCACCTAACAAAAATTAAATTAAGAATTTCTTGTGCACTTTACCTAATTAATTAAATATTTTCGAATAATTAATATACTATCATATTAAAAATTCATTCCAACACAAGTATCACGTTATTGTGTATAATCAAAGTGATGGGACAAAGAGGATCCTTTAACAATAGATTTTCGTACAAGAATGTAGTGTAGTGAATTATGAGGCTGTTTTTCTTTAATTAGATTTTAAATTTAAGTTTTGGGTATAATTGTTTTAGAAAAAAAAAAGAGCGCTACGTCTAATGGAGTCTGTAAATTGGATTTCTGTATAAATATCATACATATGATGATTTTTTTTCATGTCTAGCCAAACTGATATATACTTATATTATTTCACAACCTATTTTTCAAATAAAAAGTCATATAGTGTTTAATTTTTGAATCTTATCATTCAATCAAATAATCTTTTCGATATATTAGTTAAAATAAATTTAACTGATATAACTATTTGAAATATGAAATTCACTAGTCCACTAATCCAAAGAGGGTCGGTTAACAATAGATTTATCTACATCAAAGGATGTGGTGGAGTGGATGAGTCTGTTTTCTCTTAATTAGAATTTCAAATTCAAGTTTTGGATGTAAAAAATTTTCTTAAAAAGGGTCTACCCGATATGAATCTGGATTAGTCGAACTCCAATGCAGATATTTTTTTTTTGCATGGCTAATCAAATTAATATACACTTATATTATTTCACAGCCTATTTTTCAAATTAAAAGTCATATATAATGTCTAACTTTTGAATCTATCATTAAATAAAATAATATTTTCGATATATTAGTTAAATAAATTTATTTGATATAACTATTCGAAATTTGAAATTTACTAGTCTACTAATCCAATCCATAGGGGTCATTAAAAAGAAAATCACTCCTTACTCGAGATTTCAATTCAAAAACTCGAGTGAAGAGGGTAATTAAGGATCGTGTTTATTCTTATAATAATATATATATAACCACATACCCTTAATGTATCATCCAAAAAAATACCCTTAATCACACTTCAATGTTTTGTTTGTAAATATATAAGATTTGGGAATAAAAAATATAATAGACATAATAAGATTTTATAGCTATAATTTTGATTATTGTGTTCTATACCTTTTTTCATTTGTGATGGAGGTTGTAGTTTGTATATTTTTATTCTTTTATATGTTTCGCTTGCGAATATACAAATAAAGTAAGTATATATAAATTTATGTGTTTATACATTTAAAATTTTTTCAGTTGTCCGTTAATTTGTATATTCCGCTTGTCTATATACAAATAAGATAATTTATAGTATGATTTTTTCATAAATCGTATCCAAATAGCTAGAGTAAGCTAGCATATACAAAATTTTGAATTCATACAATCAAGAATTGAATTATATAAATTCTGGATTATACAAATTAAACGAATAACAAAAATTTAAAAAATTATTACCGCAAATTATAATTTTATTAAACTTTACCTATAATATGTATTACCTAATATAGGCTAAATATTTTTCATTAAGCATATTTTCCCTTCTAAATAAGAAACTACCGTCCAAATAAACACTCATAATTTTGAATTCATCATTAAAGACAAATGGCCTTTCTTTTATAATATATCATCATTCGATATTTAAAAAAAATATTAATTCAATTAATAAAAATATACATGATTCGTCTAACATAAGATTAGTTAAAAAATATTATCATTTTCAAAATTCAAACTGGAATCATCTATTAAGAAAAAAACGTATCCAAATAGCTAGAGTAAGCTAGTATATACAAATTTTTGAATTCATACAATCAAGAATCAAATTATATAGAATCTGGATTATACAAATTAGACAAATAACAAAAATTTTAAAAATTATTTATAATTTTCTTAAACTTTACCTATAGTACGTATTACCTAATATAGGCTAAATGTTTTTCATTAAGCATATTTCCCCTTCTAAATAAGAAACTACTGTCCAAATAAAAACTCATAATTTTGAATTCAACAAACGACCTTTCTTTTATATATATCATCATTCGATATTTAAAATTTAATTAAAAAATATTATCATTTTCAAGATTCAAATTGGAATCATCTATTAAGAATAGAATAGCCTTGTCTCCACTAAATATATTCATACTTAGATAAGAATATATACAAAGTCCAATAGATTAAATTCCTCTTTCACACCTTTCCTTGAAAGAAGGCATTTCATTCAAGTGTGAAAAGAGAAAATGTATTATATTGTGGTTGGTGAAATAAAGAAAAAGCTACTTTTAGACAGAGAAATTAAATAACAAACATGTAGATATATACAATATTATTAATATAGAAAAACAAATTAGTCTAGAACTAAATAAAGTGATAGGGTAGTGTGGTGGGGATGGGGGGTCAAGAAAATTCAGCTACCAAACCAAACTTTAGAAACTTTGAATCCGTCCAAGTGCCATGAATCAACTTTTCAACCGTATAATATCCATTATTAAAAAATCACTAATTTTCAACAAACATTTTTATCAAAATATAGAAGAAATATAAATTTTTTGATAGAATATTCATTGGTATAATGGGTTGATTGAAAATTAATAGTTTTTTTTGTCGATATTTATAAATATTTGTCTTTCTATAGTTATTATGATATATAAATTAAACTTGAAGTCGTTATAAGGATTCATAAATTGTAGCCATTGTCGACAGACCAAGTAAGAGATTTTGGTTGGAAATTAGTGTGTTTTAGTTTTGTTTAAAATATATTCTCTTCGTCTTATTTTATTTGTTATTTTTTTATTTTGTACTTGCATTGAAAAAAGATGTAATTTTATTCTTTTACTCTTATTTAATATTTTCTTAAGTCAACTTTATAATAAATAACGAATACATTGTCAAAAGTAACTAACTACTCTATTCATGAGTATAATAAGCAAAATATGGTAATTTATATACAAATTTTATAAAATGACAAATATTATGAACAAACTATTTATAAAAAGAATGACATATAAAATGGGATCGAGAGAGTATATATTAATTAATCTAACTAAGGACATTGATAAATTATGATAACTATTCTTTTTAGAGCAATATACGTATTAATATGTTTCTTTAATTTTATAGACATGCAAAATCTGTTAGTAGTTTTCTTTTTTATCTCATGTTTGTTGATTTAAACGTTATTTCATTTAGGTAGTTTAGAACTATTCTATCATATACTTGTTATTTCCACTCATATATATATATATATATATATATATAATAAAAAGAATTTTGTCTCTTTTTGAAATTTTAAAAGTATTTATTAATCGATCACTTCTAACTTCATTTCACCTTCATTGATGACTTATGACACGTGTTTATAAATATTTGATTTTTTTTATAAAATGATTAGTTTATATTTAAAGAAATTTACATGGAGCATCTTTTTTTTTTGGGAAAGTTTCACATATAGCCACTTAAAAATAATTAATTACTCTCTATAGCTATAGTTTGATAATTATAATTTGTAGCTACATGTTATTTGGAGGAGAGAGGCGAGCGAGACTGGGAGAGAGAGGAGAGAGGTGAGAGAGAGGGGAAAAGAGTGGGAGAAAGGTGAAAAATATATGTATATTGGTTAGATAATTGTATATTATATATATGTAATTGTTTATATGGCAAGATAGATTGAGAGAGGGAGGAGAGAGGCGAGCGAGACTGGAAGAGAGAGGAGAGAGGCGAGCGAGAGAGGGCAGAGAGTGGGAGAGAGGTGAATTATATATGTATATAATTGTATATAACTGTATCTTATACATATACATTTGTATAAATGGCAAGCCAAATTGGGAGAAGGGGGAGAGAGGTGAGCAAAATTGAGAGAGAGAGGAGAGAGGCGAGCGAGAGAGGGCAGATAGTGGGAGAGAGGTGAATTGTATATGTATATAGGCTAAAAAATTATATATTATACATATTTATTTGTATATCCTGACGAATTATGTATATACAAATATGACTAATTATACAAACTCGAAGTCAGCTCACGTAATTAATGTATAATGTTAGTTACGAATGATGATTATACCAAACTATAGCTATGACAAGTAATTAAATAATATAAATTTATTTATCCGCATAATTTTTCTTTTTTTTACTACTCTACTGTAGATATTACGCCTTATAAAATCCAATATAAATTATTTTTTTAGATAGAAAAAACACAAAAGTCAATAAAGTATTTATGTTTCTAACGAAAAATCCAAAAGAAAATGCAATTTGGACATTAGATACTTATTTTAATTAAATGTTATTGTTAAGATAAGGAATAAAGTAGTATATAATTTCAAGCTCCTCTAAGTTGAATGGAAAATACAAAACAAACTTTGCAAGAATATATTTTTTTGGAAGAAGACAAATATTAAGACTTTATGTCTTTATCCACATGGACACAACCAATTATATCATCTTAATTACTATTAAATTGCTTCTTAATACAATTGTGTGGTCAATACTGTTGCCAATATACTATGGTTAATATAGAGATTAGTAAGGCAGGGATTATTATTATTAATTATTTGATTTATTATTTTTTAATAGTTATGTATGTGGTTTAAAATTTTATATAATTTTTTTTTATCTATGCCTTTGAATTATTATGAGATTTTTCATTTCATGTAACTGGTCAAGGTAGATAATTGACAGACTATATTAATTTTTATAGCATTTTTAACTAGCTAGGAGAATAAAAACTGTATTATGATGCTCACTATTTCTCACTTAAATTATTTGAGGGTAAATAATTGTCATCTTAATAAATTGGAGTTGATATCTCAAAAGATCACACAACTATAATAATTATAGAGAAAATTTATTGAACTTTGTTTTGTATCGATAAATCAAAAAAAAATCTTTATCATAAAATAAAATAAAAATAAACAATAGATATAGCAAAATTAATTAACTATTTTTTATATTCGAGATATTTTTTTAATTTAATATATATATATATATATATATATATATATATATATATATATATATATATATATATATATATATATATATATATCTTGTTTTAGACTACTTGTGTAATGTTTAGTCGGATTATCATATTCTATATTAATAATAAGTAGATTAAATAACTCATGTTTTAGAAACAAAAAATTATATCTAAATAATAAAATTTGCAAACTAATTTATTTAAATAAATTTATTAGTATAAATATAAAATATAAAAGTAAGAAAATAAATAAAATGATTAAAAGGATTTGAGGGGGTATTTTTGTCTTTACCTAGATTAGTCCCATAGCATTAAACTAATACCATCAGATGGAAGGTATTAGTTATATACCCTCTAATACCATGTAGGGTGTATAACTAATCCATGGATTGATCCAAAATTTCTACCAAACATTGTATTAAATAATATTACACTTAATACTTGAACTATTTTTCCTAATACTCCCTACCAAATGACCCCTAACTTCATAAATACATTGGGGGTATTGTGGGTACATGATCCAGTTGGTTCAAAATTTTTAAATATCGAATTAAAATACTAGTGTTAAACTTTTAAATGATTAAGTCAAACAAAATTAAAAAACCTCGATTTTTTTTTGGATTTTGTCTGGTAAAATATTCATTATATATATATATATATATATATATATAATTAACTTGTACTCCTAATATTTCTTTGATCCAACTAAAATATAATCATAAATATGTTTCTCAAGAAAATAACACAAAATATGAAATGAATGATGACACTAAAATATCCAACAAAAAATAGTAATAAAATCGAACAAAATAAATATTGAAAATCAATAAGTCATAGTAAAAATAATCATAATTTAAAGTACTAAGTCATACTAAAATAAGTTTGATAAGTATGGAGGTATTACATGACTAAACATTAAAGAAAAATTAAAATTTGATTATGTATTTTAAATACCTAAATCAATGTAAAACTAAAAAATAAATGTCAACATTATTATCATTCTTAGTTATTGTTTTTGTTTTATCATTAATACTAATTTGATTTGAATTGAGTATTTTTAGAATTACTAATATCTAGGACTATTCAAAATTCTAAGTCTAAGAAAACTTCAAAAAATATGTTAAAAGATAAAATTATGAAAAAAGTATAACTAAAATTTAACAATTATATCAAAGTAGATATTTTATGTATAAACTAGATTTTAAAAATTATATATATAAAGTCAAATTGATTTGACTCGGGTTGATTTTTTTTTTTTATAGTTAAAATCAAACCAATCGAGTATTGTCGAATTTTTTTCAATACCAAATCAAATTAAATCAAACCATTAATTTTATTTTAATTTATAATTTAATTCGATTTTGTACATCCTTATTAATCGCTATTCTTTGATTGTTCAAAAACTAAAGCCACTCATGTCTAATAGCTTAGGAAGTTTGATACAACGAACTCAATACAAAATATACTAACTTTAATTTGAGGAAATCAATTATAAACTTCTTTTAATATCATTTATTGCACCAACTTAATCATCGTTACCTATTATTCATACAAACAAAAATTCTTTAGTCAATACCTTTGATCAGGAAAAAAGACAGCGGCCCTACAAACAATTACTACTAAATTATCAATATATATATTGATTGCCACTTGTACTGCTTATTTTCTCCTAACAAATCTAGAGTGATAGTTACTCAAATGGACTTCTTCTTTTGATTTGGTTTTGGTTTAGTAACAATTTTATCATCACAAAAATATTAATGTCATTATATTTAGAGTCATTCTAATTACTAACAATATTTATATAAAGTACAATAACTACTATTATATATACACAGTAAAATTTTATAAGTACAATCTTATCACTACTTCTCATAGAAATAAAGAGAATATTTTTCAAAAAATACTTATAAAAAATCTTGATTATTAATTATTGCTCTGCTAAATATTTTTAGCAATAATTATATTACTGTTAAATAATTATTACAAAATTCTTTATATATATATATATATATATATATGTCACGACCCAAATCGGATCGCGACTGGCACCCACACTTATCCTTCTATGTGAGCGAACCAACCAATCTAAACCTTAACATCTCAATGTAATAACAACAGAAAGTAATGCGGAAGACTTAAATTCATTAAATAAAACCGATTCAATAACTTCTAAAATTCAACATATATTATTATCCCCAAAATCTGGAAGTCATCACCACAAGAACATCTATGATCAAATTACTAACTAAGAGTATTCTAAGAAAACTAAAAATAAACAAAAGCTAGTCCATGCCGGAACTTCAAGGCATCAAGACATGAGGAAGAAGATCCAGTCCAAGTTAGAAGCGTTAGCTCACCCTGAAATCCGGTGTAATGAAGACTGGCTAGAGTTGCGGTTGAGTTGAAGACGACGGTACGTTTGCTGCACTCCACAATAACAAAGAATAAAACATAAAAGTAGGGGGGTCAGTACAAACACAAGTACTGAGTAGGCATCATCGGCCAACTCAAAATAGAAAACAGTATATATCAGGTAACATCATAAAATCAACTAATATCCTTAGCATGCAGCATTTACAATTACCATAATCCTTGGTTACAACACCAAGCACATCAATGAGGACTCACGCCTCCTCATCATACTCATTTGGGAATTAGGTTCTTTAGATTGAGTATATTAACATCTTTCAAGATTCATTATATTATTTACTCTCGTGTCGGTACGTGACACTCCGCTCCTCATTCTATCCTGGTACCGGAACGTGGCACCCGATCCATATACTATCCTGGTGTCGGAACGTGACACTCCGATCCTCATATACTATCCTGGTATCGGTGTCGGAACGTGACACTCCGATCCTCTATCCCGGATCACCCGATCCCCTAATCTCACTACTTTCGTTCATCAAGCCTTCTTTTATACCAAGGCCTCATCCTTAACAAAGTAGATTAGGGTTTCTTCAAGATTTAAGATTCAATAGCTTCATCATGCTTATTTTATCACAATCATATATATATATTTAAAATCAATCATGCATACACACAATTAAGCATATAGAAGACTTAATAATACTACCCAACACATATCATTCGCTATTAAGAGTTTACTACGAATAGTGTGAAAACCATAACCTACCTCCACCGAAGAATTGCGATCAACAAGCTATCTTCTCGGAATCCTTGCTATCCTCTTCGTTTCTCTCTCTCTCTACACGTTTTCTTTCTTTTTCTGTCTCTCTTTGTTCTTTCTATTTTCTTATTCAAACCCTCTTTATTTTACCCTAATTAACATATAATTAAGTGTAAAAGATGGCAATAATAACCCACTAGTTAACTTAAGGTTACCTCTTTAACCCCCAAGTAATTAGACTTATTAACATTAACCCACCACTTTATAATTAAAGCAGGAAATAGTCCAAAACGCTCCTTAAATTACTTAACAGAAATCCGACCCCGCCTGGGATTACGCAGCCCGTGACGGGCCGTCGTGCCTGCGACGATCCGTCCTGACGGTCGTCGCAATGTTCAGAGACTCAATTTCAACCAAAGAGTCTGTGACGGTCTGTCACGCTTGTGACGGTCCGTCCTGCCATTCCGTCACGAAGTTCAGAGAGTCGATTTTCAGTACCCAATTTCAGAATTTCCAAGTGTTTTGAAATGAGACCCTGCGACGGTTCGTCGTGACCATGACGGTCCGTCGTGGGGGTCCGTTTTGCCTCAGCCAGTTTTCAGAAATAAAAATCTGCTGCTCAAAAAAACGACTAAACAGGTCGTAAACATATATATATATATATAGATATATATAGATATATAGATATAGATATATATTATATATATATATATATATATAATATATATATATATATATATATATATATATATTATATATATTAATTAATTAATTAATTAATTAATTACTACCAATCAACACATGTATCAGATAATTGAACAGTACATGAATGAAACATAATATATTTACTTCTACTACAGCACCAAATTTGAAACATTCTATTCCTAACTTTTTGAGAATTTTTTTGAGTCTTAAAAATAATAATCTCAATGTTCTCCAAAACTTAGAAGTAAACTGCGTACCTCTATCTGATATGATGGACAGTGGAACTCCATGCAATCGAACAACTTCTGAGATGTAAAGTTTGACTAACTTCTCTGCATTATAAGTTACCTTGACCGAAATGAAATGAGCAGACTTAGTCAATCTGTCCACAATTACCCAAATAGAGTCAAACTTCCCCAATGTCTTCGGAAGACCAACCACGAAGTCTATTGCAATTCTCTCCCACTTCCATTCAGGAATGGGCATTCTCTGAAGTGTTCCTCCGGGCCTCTGGTGTTCATACTTTACTTGTTGACAATTTGGACATTTGGCAACAAACTCAACGATATCGCGCTTCATTCTACTCCACCAAAAGTGTTGCCTTAGGTCACGATACATCTTGGTTGCACCAGGATGTATAGAATATCCGGAACTATGAGCCTCTGTAAGAATAGTGTGGATCAAATCATCAACACGGGGTACACATACCCTTCCCTTGATTCTCAAAACACCTTCCTCATCCATCATCGCTTCTTTAGCCTCTCCTCGTAACACCATATCCCGAATTCGGCTTAGTTTCTCATCATCAAACTGTTTTCCCTTGATCCTGTCAAGAAAAGAAGATCTCGCCTCCACATTGGCCAACAATCCTCCCTTCTCATTTACTTCTAACCTCATAAAGTCATTAGCCAGAGTCTGAACCTCTCTAGCTAATGGGCGTCTAGAAACTTGTAAGTGGGTTAAAATACCCATGCTTCCCGCCTTCTACTTAAAGCATCCGCTACACACATTAGCCTTTCCCGGATGAACAAGAGATAGTAACGTCATAATCCTTCAGTAGTTCCATCCACCCCCCTTGTCTCAAATTCAAATCTTTTTGAGTAAAGACATACTGTAGACTACGATGATCCGTATAGACTTCACACTTGATCCCATATAAATAGTGTCTCCATTGCTTTAATGCAAACACCACCGCAGCCAATTCCAAATCATGGGTTGGATAATTACGTTCATGCACCTTTAATTGTCTTGAAGCATAAGCAATCACATTCTTCTCTTGCATTAGCACTGCACCCAAACCAGAATAGGATGCATCACAATAAACAATGAAGTTCTTACCCTCTACTGGCAAGGTAAGGATAGGTGCGGTAGTCAGCAATGTCTTGAGTTTCTGAAAGCTTTCCTCACATTCATTCGACCATACAAATGGAACATTCTGCTTAGTCAAGTTCGTCAGTTGGGAAGCAATAGACGAGAATCCCTTGACAAATCGACGGTAGTAACTGGCTAAACCAACAAAGCTTCTTATTTCTGACACATTAGTAGGTCTTACCCAATTCTTCACTACTTCGATCTTAGAAGGATCCACCATCACTCCATCCTTAGAAACCACGTGCCCCAAGAAGGACACTGAATCTAGCCAAAACTCACACTTGGAGAATTTGGCATAAAGCTTTTTCTCCCTCAACATTTCCAACACCATTCTCAAATGCTCCTCATGTTCCTTCTTACTCTTGGAGTATATCAATATATCATCAATAAACACGATCACAAAGAGATCCAGATATGGCTTAAAGATCCCGTTCATCAAGCTCATGAAAGCAACAGGGGCATTCGTTAGTCCAAAGGACATTACCAAGAATTCATAATGCCCATACCTGGTTCGAAAAGCAGTCTTTGGCACATCTACTGCCCGTATTTTCAATTGATGATAACCAGACCTCAAGTCAATCTTAGAAAAGACACAAGCACCTTGTAACTGGTCGAACAAATCATCAATGCGAGGAAGAGGGTACCTGTTCTTAATAGTTACTTTATTTAGTTGCCGGTAATCTATGCACATCCGAAGACTCCCATCTTTCTTCTTTACAAACAAAACAGGAGCACCCCAAGGGGATGCACTTGGTCTAATGAAGCCTTTGCTCAACAACTCTTGAAGTTGGGCTTTTAACTCTCTTAACTTCGCGGGAGCCATTCTATAAGGGGGTATAGAAATGGGGCGAGTACCCGGTTCAAGATCAATACAGAAGTCAATATCCCTATCTGGTGGCATACCAGGAAGATCTGCAGGGAACACATCCAGAAACTCACGGATCACCGACGAACCGACTCAATCGAAGGTACTGGGTAGTGTCATCCTTGAGATGTGCCGAAAGCTAAACACCCTTTACTAACCATTTTCTTAGCACGAAGAAAGGAGATAATACGCACCGGATTGGAAGTGTAGTCACCTCCCACACTAACGGATCTGTCCAGGCTTGGCTAACGTCACCGTTTTAGCATTACAATCCAAGATCGCAAATTGCGGGAGAAAAGCCAAGTCATACCCAGAATTATATCAAAATCAACCATTTCTAAGAGAACCAAATCTACATAAGTGTTGCTCCCACAAAGTTCACCAAACAAGACCTATATATACCTTTTCAACTACCCACCGACTCACCCACCGGAGTAGTAGAAACACGAATAGGCATATCAAGTAATTCACAATGTAGATTTAGACCATTAGCAAATGAGGAAGATACATAAGAAAATGTGGATCCATGATCAAACAATATAGAAGCCATGCAATCACAAACCAGAATATTACCTGTGATGACAACATCAGATGTCTCCGCCTCCGATCTCCCAGGGAAAGCATAACAATGGGCCCTTTCGTTTGTTTGTCCGTTGCCCCTACCATGTTGTGATGTAGTGGCTCCAATTTGCCCATCACCCCGGCCGTTTTGGTGACCACCATTACCTCGACCACCACGTCCTCCAAAATAACGGCCTCTACCATGACCACCTCTACCTCTAGCTATTGGGGGTCTATAACTCTGTTTTGGACAATACCTCTTGATATGCCCAGTCTCTCCACACCCATAACACTCTCTGGATTCAAGCATAGGTCTCTCAGAGAAGTGTTGGCTGGTCTGAGGTGGACCCCAACTACAGTCTGTAGTGAAGACTGAATGGGTCGAACTGAGTAACCTCCGGAACCCTGTCCTCTAGAGTAAGAACCATTAAACTCACCTCCCTTTCGAAACCTCTTTGATGTCGATGCCATGGTGAATTCATCTGGCTTCACTCCTTCCACCTCTACCACGAAGTCTACAACTTCTTGAAAAGATTTCGTTGTGGCCGCTACTTGTAAAGCTGAAATTCGCAACTCTGATCTCAACCCCTTCACAAAACGACGAATCCGCTCTTGTGGACTGAAACAAAGTTGGGTGGCATATCTGGATAGTGCACGAAACTTAGCCTCATATGCATTGACCGACATCCTACCTTGCTCTAGGCTCAAGAACTCATCCCTTTTCCTATCCCTCAAGTCCGGGGGATATACTTCTCCATAAACAGCTAGAGAATGAGGCCCAAGTCATGGGTGGTGCCTCTGTTGGTTGACACTCAACATGTGACCGCCACCACATTTTGGCGTTCCCTTGAAAATGATAAATCACGAACTCAACACACAAGCCGTTCTACTATACCCATCTTGGTAGAGCTCAAGACAGTCAACCAGAAAATCGTAAGCATCCTCAGATTCTGCACCCTTGAAGACTGGAGGTTTCAATTTCAAGAACTTAATGAAAAGTTCATGCTGATCATTTGTCATTATAGGCCCAGTAGTCAGGCGTGGAAACGTGCCTATGTCCAATGAGGCATCCATTACGAGGGGCCATAGTGGCTGCATGTTGTACCTCTGACCGGAGGTGTTGGTGCAGAAAACACTAGTGGTGCCTGACCCTGATCAGACAACCCACTAAGATAAGTGAGAACCTGATTGATCATCTATGGGGTAGGTTGGGGTGGTGTCTCGGGTGGCGGTGGCATTTCCTCATTCTGAACTGTTCATTCTCCCCATCCCCCCTTATCTTATTACTTCCTCAGTCGGTGGAGGATTCACCGCCCTAGTACTAGATGGGCTAGGTGCTCATCCTCTTCCCCTAGAGGACGTCCTCCCACGACCTCTACCACGGCCTCTTGCCGTTGTTTTTCCTCGAGCTACAGCCCCAGCGGCTGGCTGAGACGCACCCTGTTCCACCGGTGCTGGTGTTGGCGTAGTCGTTGCTCTAGTTCTAACCATCTGCGAAATAGAGAGAAGATGGTCAGATACCAATTTGTATCACCTAGATACCAATTGGATTCAAGTAATAGCACGAAAGAAAGAAAGAAAGAATGTAATTTTCCTAAAGTCTTATAGCCTCTCAAGGAAGAGTAAAGGCGTCCCTCTACTGTTCCTTAAAACTCTACTAGACCTGTTCTTGTGTGATGAGACCAACGAACCTAATGCTCTGATACCAAGTTTGTCACGACCCAAATCGGATCGCGACTGACACCCACACTTATCCTTCTATGTGAGCGAACCAACCAATCTAAACCTTAACATCTCAATGTAATAACAACAGAAAGTAATGCGGAAGACTTAAATTCATTAAATAAAACCGATTCAATAACTTCTAAAATTCAACATATATTATTATCCCAAAATCTGAAAGTCATCACCACAAGAACATCTATGATCAAATTACTAAACTAAGAGTATTCTAAGAAACTAAAATAAACAAAAGCTAGTCCATGCCGGAACTTCAAGGCATCAAGACATGAGGAACAAGATCCAGTCCAAGCTAGAAGCGTTAGCTCACCCTGAAATCCGGTGTAATGAAGACTGGCTAGAGTTGCGGTTGAGTTGAAGACGACGGTACGTTTGCTGCACTCCACAACAAAAGAATAAAAACATAAAAGTAGTAGGGGGGCAGTATAGTTATAAACACAAGTACTGAGTAGGCATCATGGCCAACTTCAAAATAGAAAACAGTTATATATCAGGTAACATCATAAAATCAACTAATATCCTTAGCATGCAGCATTTACAATTACCATAATCCTTGGTTACAACACCAAGCACATCAATGAGGACTCAGCCTCCTCATCATACTCATTGGGAATTAGGTTCTTTAGATTTGAGTATATTAACATCTTTCAAGATTCATTATATTATTTACTCTCGTGTCGGTACGTGACACTCCGCTCCTCATTCTATCCTGGTACCGGAACGTGGCACCCGATCCATATACTATCCTGGTGTCGGAACGTGACACTCCGATCCTCATATACTATCCTGGTACAGGAACGTGGCACCCGATCCATATACTATCCTGGTGTCGGAACGTGACACTCCGATCCTCTATTCTATCCTGGTATCGGAACGTGGCACCCGATCCCCTAATCTCACTACTTTCGTTCATCAAGCCTTCTTTTATACCAAGGCCTCATCCTTAACAAAGTAGATTAGGGTTTCTTCAAGATTTAAGATTCAATAGCTTCATCATGCTTATTTTATCACAATTATATATATATATATTTAAAATCAATCATGCATACACACAATTAAGCATATAGAAGACTTAATAATACTACCCAACACATATCATTCGCTATTAAGAGTTTACTACGAATAGTGTGAAAACCATAACTACCTCACCGAAGAATTGCGATCAACAAGCTATCTTCTCGGAATCCTTGCTATCCCTTTTTCTCTCTCTCTCTACTCGGTTTCTTTCTTTTTCGTCTCTCTTTGTTCTTTCTATTTTTCTATTCAAACCTCTTCTTTTACCCTAATTAACATATAATTAAGTGTAAAAGATGGCAATAATAACCCACTAGTTAACTTAAGGTTACCTCTTTAACCCCCAAGTAATTAGACTTATTAACATTAACCCACCACTTTATAATTAAAGCAGGAAATAGTCCAAAACGCCCCTTAAATTACTTAACAGAAATCTGACCCCGCCTGGGATTACGCATCCCGTGACGGGCCGTCGTGCCTGCGACGGTCCGTCCTGACGGTCGTCGCAATGTTCAGAGACTCAATTTCAACCAAAGAGTCTGTGACGGTCCGTCACGCTTGTGACGGTCCGTCCTGCCATTCCGTCACGAAGTTCAGAGAGTCGATTTTCAGTACCCAATTTCAGAATTTCCAAGTGTTTTGAAACGAGACCCTGCGACGGTTCGTCGTGACCATGACGGTCCGTCGTGGGGTCCGTCGCCTCAGCCAGTTTTCCAGAAATAAAAATCTGCTGCTCAAAACAACTAAAACAAGTCGTTACAATATATATATATATATATATATATATATATAGTATATATATATATATATAATATATATTATATATATATAATAATTATATATATATATTATTAATTAATTAAATTAATTATTACTACCAATCAACACATATAAGATAATGGAACAGTACATGAATGAAACATAATATATTTACTTCTACTACAGCACCAAATTTGAAACATTCTATTCCTAACTTTTTGAGAATTTTTTTGAGTCTTAAAAATAATAATCTCAACCCAAGTGGGACCAAATTTTGAATAATTTTGTAAGTAACTACTTGTTGTTGTTTCCACATTAAATATATATTGAATAAGTAACATTTTTATGCTCACACGTTTGTATAGTCAAAAAAATACACGTAGCAATGAGGTATTTTACACAAAGAATGCAATATAATGATGTAGTATCCAAATTATATTCAAACAAAGAGTTCAAGTCAAACAACTAAATAATTACATAATAATTTAGATCATATACAATGATATATTTATAATGCCTAAATAACTAACTTTACTATATCAATAATGAGATTACTTTATTTTAGAGGCTACCCTGAATTTTAACTTGTTATTAAAAGTTTATTGTTATATATTAACTTTTAACATGATTGATTTTGGAGATAAAATTAACTATAATTAAAGGAAGGGATTTATTTGTATCCGTATGAAAATTATACCGTATAAATAAGGTAGAAGTAATACTTTTCATTTGTTCGTATTAAATACTTAGCAATAACATATATAATAACATATTCCGTGCAATAAATAGAATATAAATCAAATAATATAACTCTTACATCGTAAAAATAGAGATAATACCATTAATTTTTCTAAAGACTCTCTGCAATCACGTGTTTTAAATCAAAATATTTATAAAAAAGTGAAACAATAAAAAGAATATGTCAATTAATAAAAAAGTAGTACATAGATTCAAAAGGACAATAACAAGAAATAATGTAGTAATTAAAATACAATAGACAATAAATAATTAAAAATATTAAAAGTAAGAAACTACATATATAAAACTAATATATACTAGCTACAACATACACAATTAACTTTTTTTAGATAATTATCCAAAAAAATGAAGAAAATATTATAGAAAACAATTCCCCCTTTATGGAATCTAAACGACACAATTCATATTTAAAAAACGAACATATTCACATCTTATAGATTTTTTATAAAATCAACTAATTCAATTAGAAATCTTATCTGTTCCATCACGATCATATATATATATATATATATGATCGTGGTGGGACAGATAAGATTTCTATTGAATTAGTTGATTTATAAAAAATCTATAAGATGTGAATATATATATATATATATATATATATATATATATATATATGACTCTCTCATTCTACAACTACTATATAAGAAGATGTAAGCACAATACCAAAGTTTCATTCTTTTGACACAAAAAAAAAAAATTCAAAATAAAGAAAAAAAAGTTATCTTTGCATTTCTCATGAACTTCGGTGTCGTGTTAGGTTTCTATTGTTGGGGTTGGGAGTTCTTAACTGCCCTTCTTCTTTTCTCCACTCTCTCTTCTATCTAACTAAATAATTTCAATAATTTTTACAAAAAAGAAATTCAAAAATCCCAAAAAGGGGTTGATCATTTTGTGTTTCTCTACTCATTTCACCAATTTTCTTGAAAAAAAATTTACAAAAAAAAGTTCATTTTTTGTGTGTTTAATTTCTTGTTTTTAACAATTTTCTAGGTTTTCAAAAACTCCAACAACAAAACAAACCAAAAGGGGTTGCTTATTTTGTGTTTCTCTACTCATTTTACCAATTTTCTTGAAAAAAAAATCTTTCTTTTTTTTGTTATGGGGGTATTAGAAGAAGGTCAAGTAAGTGATGAAAAGAGTTTGTTAGAGTATGTTGTGATGAAGAAGTCATCACCATCACCATTTTTATTGAAAACCTACATGTTGGTGGAAGATCCGGCGACGGACGACGTCGTTTCTTGGAATTCCGATGGATCGGCGTTTGTTGTATGGCAGCCGGCGGAATTTGCAAGGGATTTGTTACCTACACTCTTCAAACATAGCAACTTTTCAAGCTTTGTTCGACAACTTAATACCTATGTAAGTTTTTAATATATTCGTCTTCAATATTTATATTAGATCAATGAATATAACATTAAGTTTTTCATATATTAATTTTAAATATTTACATAAATCAATAAATATAATATAAATTTTTAATATATTTATCTTAAATATTTATATCAGATTAATAAATATAACAAAATATATAATATTTAAAAAATAATTTTTTTTTAATATTATTTACATTTTATATTTATATCAAATCAATAAATATAATATAACATGATTTTCTCCAATGAAAGTTTCATGATTTTCTCCAATGAAAGTTTCTTTTGGAAATGTGCTTATCGGAAACTTTTTCGATATAATATATATATATAGTTGCCGACAAAAATATCCATTGAAAAAACGTGTTGCTAATAAAACAAACACGTGTTGAATTAATTTTTTATGTTTGTCCAAAAATTATTCCCTACTGAAAAGAAATCCTTTAAGAAAATAAATCGTTTTCTCATTTTAATTTGTGATTTATTAAAAATTAATTTTATTTTATTAAATTTTTTTTCAAAAAAATTGAATTTATTTTCCCACTGTCAACAAAATAAGTTATTTTTTTATTAAATACACAAAATAAATTATTAATCTATATATATGTAATATTGAAAAAGTATTTAACTAGCTAGTGAATGTAATAATAATCACATGTAGTTTGAGGAGTGGATTCTTTTGATTATATAATTAAAGTTAATTGTTGGTATTTTAGAGTGTGTTTGGTACGGAGAAAAACATTTTCTGGTTCTTTTGATTTTATAATTAAAGTTAAATGTTGGTATCTTAGAGTGTGTTTAGTATGAAGGAAAATATTTTCTGGAAAATGTTTTTCAATTTTCTCATGTTTGGTTGGGACAAAAGTTTTGGAAAATGTTTTTTAAATCAATTTATTTTTCTTAAAATTAAGGAAAATGTAAAAAATTAAGGAACACATTTTTTTACAAAACTCTTCTCTAATGTCAAATTACATTTTTTTTTGGGAAAAACATCAACTTTAAAAAATATTTTCAATTTCAAAATTTTATTTTTTCACCCGATCCTTAACCCCCTCCCCCCATCCACCCACCACCAGCCAGCCCCCTCTTCCAAACAGATTAATTTTGTTTTTTAAAAATATTTTCAACTTTAAATTTTTATTTTTAAACTCCTACCGCCCTCCCGCCAGCCCCTTACCCACCCCACCCACCCCCAAAAAAAATTATTTTTTTTTAAATATTATCAAGTTCAATTTTTTATTTTTTCACTCCTACCCCCCCCCCCCTCCAAAAAAAATGATAATTTTATTTTTAAAAAATATTTTAAATTTCAGAAATTATTTTCTACTCTAGTAAAAATAAAAGATGTTTCTCTAAAAATATTTTTCATTCATAAATGAAACACTAAAAATCAATTTCGGAAAATATTTTCCACTCATCAACCAAACATAAGAAAATAAGTCCAAAATCTACTTGCTTTTCAGGAAAACATTTTACATAAAAAAACATTTTCCTTCATACCAAACGCACCCTTAAAGTAAAAAGGATTTAAAGAACACAACTTAATTCTTGTTACTCCCTCTGTATCAATTATATGAGATCTTTTATGCTTTGAAAGTCAATCAGTTTAAGCTTGATCGGAAATTTGAGCATATAATTTTTAATTTTTTTGAAATAAAATTTATATATTTGTAAACTACGTAAAAAGTATTACACTAGTCACAATAATTGATAATTCAAAATGTTTAAAGAATCTATAAAAATTTACCTTCAAAGATAAACTTGTTTAACTCTTAAAATTCGAAAGATGACATATAAAATGAGCCTCAGAGAGTATTCTTAATACAAATTAAGATTACAAAGGATTTTTTTGTGGGCTCAACTAATAGAATTACATATCATGATTATGGAGTAGACATTAAAATAATGATTATATTATTGACATTAATCATACTAGCTAAGAGCTTAGGTTAATAATTATGATTATTATAGGTTATCAAGATAAGATGCATGTATTGCTAGTTGTCAAAAGTACTCACAAAATCACTTTGGATTAAGTTTGTCTTATTTGTATACTTTTCAATTAACATGCGTAATAATAGTGTTTTCACTAATTAAATGGAAAGGTTAGTGGAGATTAAAAAAGTGCACTATTTTTCGTGGATTAATTAAGAAGCTTCTCTTTTTTTTTAGGCAATTATTGTTTAAGTTTGAGATGAGTTTTCAATTATTTTTTTTGGATGGAATGTTTATTTTTAACATTAGGGTTTTCATAAAATTACAACAAGTCGATGGGAGTTCAGCAACGATAAGTTTAAAAAGGGCGAAAAGAATTTACTCTGTGAAATTCGTCGAAGAAAAGCATGGACAAATAGGCAACAACCAAACAACAAGAAAGACAATATTATAGAAGAAGATCAAAGATCATCATCATCAGCTTCATCATCATCTGAGTATATAAATCTTGTCGACGAAAATAAAAGGTTGAAAATGGAAAATGGAGTCCTTAGCTCTGAGCTTTTACTCATGAAAAACAAGTGCAAAGAATTAATGAATATTGTTACAATATTTGCTAAAAAACCAGAGAAAGAGGAAGATGAAAAAAAACCAATGTTATTTGGAGTAAGATTAGAAGTTAAAGAAGAAATGGAGAGGAAGAGAAAAAGAGTTGAACTTAATGAAATGGCTAGTGTTTTTCTCTCTCAATTATGCAAATAAAGTAAAAATTTAGAGAGAAAATCTATATGTAATAGTTGTACTATGCTATTTTGTATTATTTCATCCAAAATTAATGGTCTTAATTAGCATGTAGTGACTACTAATTAAGTGGAGATATATACCTAAGTTGTATAAATTATGCAAGTTTATTTTCACGTGAAATGTTAATAAATCATTTGCTTTTCTAAACTATGCATTCCAAGTTAATTTGCTTTATAGCAATTTAGCATTATATATATATATATATATATATATATATATATATATATATATATATATATATATAATGATATGTCGATCAATATCATGGCTTAAATATTGCAAAGAGTGACCAAAGCTTTAATATGTATGAAAAGTAATACTTGATTTATATATACAATATAGTTTTCCGATGAAGAGTGTTCAAATATAATCACCTTAGCTAGCTATAGCTTCGTCTCTGATATTAATATTTTGTATTTTGATATATTCTCTCCGCTTATGTTTACTTGTTCATTATACTAAAAATTGATGTCCACTTTTATTTGTTCAATTTAAAAAATTAAGAAATGATTAATTATTACATATCTAATTTATTCTTATTATGTAATATTATTTATAATTAAGAATAATATAGTAAAATTTACATTTTATTTATGATTTTTTCGATGAATTTTGTCAAGTTAAATATAAATCAAATAGATATGAACGAATGAAGTAACATTCAAACTTCTTCAAAACATCAAAAGAAACGTGGCATTGCATGAAAAAATAGAAACGTAGAGATGGTCAAAATCATAGAGATTTTATATTCTGTAATTGATCAGAGATTCAAAATTCAACTTTTATGTTATGTGGGTCATAAAAAAAAATAAAATGACAAAACAATGTTCAATGAAATTGAAATACATAACACAAATAGGATAAGATAGACTTTTGAAGAATTTGAAAGTAATGATAAGCATTTTCAAAGTTTGACCAAATATTAAAATTATTAGCAAAGTCGAAAATTAAAATTTATAAATATTAACTTGTTATCAAATTCATAACTCATTTATTCAGCCATTGTTTCCAATATTAAACACACACACATATATTATTTTTGATGAACTTTTTAATACAAATTTTAAGAAAAAAGTATTTTATTTATCACAAGTCATACCTAATATTATATTATAGCTCCACCAAATCATAATAATCTCTCAAATCATAACAAAATAATTTTACTTAGGATGACAACACATTTATGCGATAGACGTTTTTTTCTCCATCCTCTCCCCTCCAAAGGCCAAGGGGGAGAAACTGTATTTCCTCCGTCACTTTTTTTATGAGTTTCATATTAAAACTATTAAGTGTAATTGTATTTTCTATTTGAGCTATCACAAACTATTTATCAAAACTACTAGATCAAGTGTTTTGAATTATACAATCGCTAAAAAGCGCATGACACCTTAAAATTCTATCTACAACTTGTTAATTTTTAGGTGCGTTATGATGAATAGTTAGTAATAATTGGTTATTAATAGTATTATTAGTAATTCTCCTACTATCGTATTCTTCGATTTTACTATTACATGTTTCTTTCTTTACTTAATTTATCATATTATATTTATGTTTTAGCTATTGTTCTTTTCAAAGTCCATCTTGTTGCAATAGGAATGAACAAAAGCAAATAAATTTAGGCTAATTTGATAAAGGTACCAATTAATTTCCATTATTTGTCGGATGTTTATGTTGTAGTTTAGATAGAAAACTCGCAAAAATGATAGTTCAGATGTGTTTTCATCGAAGAAATTGACTAGTACTAGTATGTTGTAATAACTTGAATATCTATAAACATGTTACATGATTGAGAATTCATCATGAAGTCCATCTAATTCTCCTTTAAGACTATGTTGTTGAATGATCAAAACAGATGCAGTTACTGAGAAATCAGAAGCTGATAGAATATCACCAATAGGACCTAACTCGGGACATTCTTCCCAATCACTCATCCCTACTGTTAACACTGAATTAACCCGCCCTCCCCGTCCCACGATAAACAAACCATATTGCCCTTCTAACGACCTTAATGTCGAAAATGTCTGTCCAGAATTTACTAGGTATTTCTCAACGTAAGCAACACGTCCACCAGCAACATGTTTGTCGTAAAACTCAGCAAAACACTCATCATCTATCTTCATTTCTTCTAAATGTTCACTAGTATTCACTTTTATTTTGCTAATTCTTGATGATACACTATCTCCCGCGGCTTCTAACAAGAATCTAATTACAGTTAGCTTTACTCCAGGATGTCGTGCTACACGTCCTGCATACACAAGTGCTTCTCTGTCATCCTTTCCACCGATGAATATCACTGCTGCATTGAGGGAAATGGATGATCTCGAGATCACTGTTTTACCAAGTCCTCTGTCTACTAGTATCCCTACCGAACAAGGTGCATTTCGAAGAACCTAAGATAGATCACAAGTTATAAAATGGTCCACTACAGAATGTACTAAAATGAGAATTTTGCTTGACATACCTTACGATTGATATGACGAAAGCCTGTATGACCGACCTGAAGTCGTCCATCTTCCTCTTGATTCTTATGAAAAGGAAGTATAATAAGATGTGCCATAAGGTCCTCAGCAAGGATACTTATGTCTTGATGCATGTTATTGATGGTAGAAAGTGCCATCATTCGTCGTAAGCTAACACCTTGACAGTTGTCGTCTAAATAAGCGTTGACATCTTGAGTGATTTTCTCTCTCATTTCAACTACAGTAGGGTCAGTCACAGTTATAGCATCAATTTCCTCGCCTTGTGTTATCAATGTTGCTGCAATTTGATCTGTTAAATCGATCATATCAGTTAAGAAGACCATTATCCCTGGATTTACTGGCCCTCGCGAAATTTCCATGAAGTTTATTGCTGAGTTAACATCTTGAGGACTGCGAATGCAGAGCAATATTCGTAGCTCATTCACCGGATTGACACATTGTAACGCCATTTTCTGTGTTGGTGAGCGTCTCCTTGCACGTTCAATGATTTTTGCCACAACTACCGGGGTGTATATTATGGTTAGAAACGTTACAAACACCAACGCTATACTTGTTGACATACTTATTACATTCATCTGCATCCACAAGCCGTAAATCAAATCACACAAACAAACAAAAACAATCACCATCATAAAGGAGAAAACTATAGAAATAGACATAATACATAACACAAACACTCAAACTTGACCACAACTGACAAGCAAACACTCTAAACTTCGAGAGTACACATCGATCTAGATTCTAGACACCTTACCTCTGTCTCAACTAACACAGTGAAGACAAGTTGAGTTGTTCTGTGTACACTCAAAGTTAGAGCGTATACTTACCAGCTGACATCAAGTTTGAGTGTTTATACTTATTCTAGGACGAACAGGACATACCCGATATGCATTAATAGCCAAGTAGACTTGAAAATGGCCCTTGATATTGAGTAACAATCCAGTAGCAACTGATTCAGGCCAGTGAAATCCAAGCATCAATCCAGAAACAACAGAACCAACAACTTTACCACTTGTTGCGATTATAAATGGAATGATAATTTTACCCCATGAAGCAATTTTACCAGCCTCAAATTCAGAAAGTTTAGCCTCAGTACCAACCCAAAAGAAAAACAATGGATAAAAAATTGTTCTAAAAATATAATTCACTTTCCCAATCATCATTTTTGATATTCTTCCTTCTCTTGGCATAAACAAACCAACCAAAAATGCACTCAAAACTTTGCTATAACCAACAACAGGTGACATACTACATATTAAGATTATAAATGCTAATGCAACAACTAAATGTGATCCTTTCATAGGTTTCCCTTCTGGATTTTCATCATTCACCCAATTCATAACAGATGGTACTACTTTCGATGCTAACAACGTCTGGAACACCAAAATTGCCATCATCTTCAACATCATTATCACACTACGATTCTGAAAGTTCTTATCAGGATCGAATATGAGATATCCAATAGCAATCAACAGGATCGATACAACATCAGAGTGTATCCCCGCGTCAACAATAAATCTACCAATGTCTGATTTACCAATCTTCAGATCAGTTATCAATCGAGTTAACAGAGGTGAATCTGTTCCAGCTAGAACAATCGCGAGGCATGAACTGAATACAGCATTTGATTGCTTAGATATATTGAGAAGTGGAGTGATCAGACATGCTAAAACAAAAGTTGAAAGTACCCCTGAATACGCGACTTTCGCCTCTGGTAAAGTTAATTGGAGGAATATATTTGGATCAATCTCTAATCCAACCACAAACATGTGACACACCATAATAGCATCCACAATGTTATTCAATGTCTGTTGAACTTCACTGTCGTTTAAGAACCTTGAGCGAACGAATTCAAGATTGCTAAGTAGCAATCCCACCTGTATATATATATATATATATGTACATGCATCATCATCATGTATATCTATTAGAACTAACTTCTGTTAGTAAAACAAAGACGTCTCAATAAAATTAGTGACCTAAAGCCAAATTATAATAAGAGGTCTAACGTTACTACACTTACCATGGATTCTGCAATGATACGAGGCTGGGAGATAGGACGAAGGAGGAGGTGGACACAGTTACATAAGAACATGGCAAAGAAGAAACCTAAGAGGTAAATAGACATTGATGCAATTCTTATAGTAATTTGATTTCGACATTCTACTTTCGTATCGTTCTGTTTCAAGAAATCCATTTTTTCCTTCTTCTTCTTCAGATCAATTAGCAGAAAGAGAAAAATGAATGAAATGAATCCATTGTTATTTGGAATTATTTCCTCAAGAAATGGGGATCCTTTTACTCTTGCTCATATGTCTCCTACTAACTAGCTAATAATATTATTATTCGACGTGTTATAAAGAAATTTAATTGTATAACTACATGTTTAGTTTGTGTAATAAAAAAAAATATTTCTTCTTCAATAAACTTATGCCTAATCAATACCGTCATATAAAATGTAACAAATGATGTTGAACCTTCATTTTTAATAAAAGAAAGGTAGCGGGAGGAGATTGTAAATTTAATTGACTCCATTTTTCTAGGTTGAATTCATCGATGACCCCTAAATTAACATGAACTGAGTTTTGTTCATTTTAGACACCTTATAACATGTCCCACCGTGTCATTTTGACACTTCTTTAACAATCAACAAAAGTTAAAAATGTGTGTAATCCACTCACAGATGACATGAAATAATGATAAATTATGAGAAGACATGTGTCAATTTAGTTTTAAAAAATAAGAATAATTATAAGAAGAAAGAAAAACCATTTAAACTTATATTTTAAAAATATTTCAATAATAATAGACTTCATTTTCTAGGAAGTCATTTCAATGACTCATCTAATTTTTTCGCCGGAAATTAGAATTCCGTCGGAAAAATTAAGGAGATTTAGATCCAATTTTTTTTTCCTAGTGACGTCTTCTATTTTCTTTTATAACTAATAATTCTAATTCTAAATAAAATATGTTTCGGTGGAAGAGAGGGAGAGAGAGAAAGATAGTAACAGAAATGGTGGATCTCCATCTTTTCTGGTGATGTAGTAATGTTATTTTTTAAATCTGATTCTTTTTGATCTTATTCAATGAGTATATGATTCTTTTTGTTTTACTTCAATTCAATACATAATGGTGATGAAGGGTGAAGGAGAAGAGGGAAGAAGATGAAGTGAAAAAAAATACATTTTTTAATAAGAATAATGATTTCCACACGCTTAAAATCAGTGCAACACACGCACTTTGTCAATTCAGTAGAAAGTGTTAAATGACATAGTGAGGCATGACATGAGGTGTACTATATGAACAAAACTTAGTTAAAGCATCTAAGCAAAAGTTTATGCCAACTTTAAGAGGTCACCTATGGGTTCAACCTTTATTTTAATTAGTCAAGAAATAGGAGTCAATAGTTGAAGTAAACTATCAACAAAAAACGGGTTGAGTTATAATCTGCCCAAATTTATGTTGGACTCAAATGGCCGTTGGGTCATGGCCCGCTTAATCTAAGCAAATTCTTAGGGTAATACAAAACACTATTAAATAGCAAGTAAAAATACAATGCGATATTAAAAAGCTATACAACACGATATAAAGTAGCAATAATAATACGATATAAGTAGCAATACAGTATAGGATACTAAGTAGAAACACAAACAAGATGTCAAATAAAATCTATCAAAATCTGCAATTGGATCAATGGTAGCAGTTCTCCATAGCAAGATTGCACACAATGTTCTTCGAGCTCAAAACTTTAGTTTAGTTCCGTTAGGAACATCTCAATTATACATATTTACAAGATGAAACGAAACATTTTCACCATGGTAAGGCTGGACATTGTGAAGAACACAACTGAACTAACTAAATGGTATAACAAGAACAATTCTTTGATCCATCACGCTCCTTTTCAATGTATCAACACACTCCTTTTTAGTTGAACCAATGATAGCAAAACCTAGGGGTATCAAAAATGAATCCACATAGGTAACCCGCTCAAATCGTTCAGAATTTAAAGGGTTGGGCTCAATATAATTTGAATTGAATTCAATCTCAATCCATTCAAGCTTAACCCATTTGAAGAAAGTTCTCAATTGAGTCCAATTCAATTTCCAATTTCAACCCGTTTTAGAACTTTTTATTAAGATATGTTCCTATATTGAAGGTATGAATTATTATCTATTTAACATCTTTTATGATTTATCTATCAATTTGTTACTTTTTTAACAAAAAATTATTGAGCGGAAATTCAAATTGTAATTATAAAAGTTAAATATCAATATGTTAAATTATTAAGATTAATCGAGTGAAATTAGAAGGGTCAAGACTCAATCCATTTTAGCCCATTTGAGCCAAAAGTAAACTTGGGCGGGTTAAGACCCAACCCGATTCCTATTCAACCCATTAAAATATTTTTAATTTCAACTCAATCCACCCATTTGACATCCCCCTAGAAGAACCTATAAACAAAAGTAGTTCATGATGAACAATAGGCATATAGGCAAAGCTCGTGACCACCTCCCTTTGGTTTAGAGTCTTTAGGCTCCGACATAGTGGCTCTTAAATGCATTCCCTAGAAAATAAAGTGTTAGTCTTATTAGCATTTTAACATTAATATTTGTAATAATAAGATTGATTGCCTCAAGTGTGTGGATGGTCCATTCCTTATTACCGTTAGTGGCTTAATTGCCATTATTAATTTGTGTCAACGTTCCAAAGAATCAATAATCGGAAAGTGTTGAATAAAGTAAATTATAATTTATTTTTTAATTTCTTCTTTAATATTCAAGCAATATAACAAACATATTAAAGTAGAATATAACAAGTTATCAACTTCTTGAATCAAATTCTATGATTTAACTCTTGTTTTTATTTAAAGTTGGGCAACTTTCACATATAGCAAATAAAAAATTTATATTTGTATGCTATTATCAACTTCTTGAATCAAATTCTATGATTTTAACTCTTGTTTTTATTTAAAGTTGGACAACTTTCACATATAACAAATAAAAAATTTATATTTGTATGCTATAACAAAGTTTGCATAATTGCGCTCCATAGCAAACTGTATAAAACGAAGTGTATAAAACAAGAAAGAGAAACACACTTGGGCAGAGAACTGTATAAAAACGAAGTGTATAAAACGAATTGTATTATTATAAGTGTATAAAATGATTATATACAATTTGAATTTGTATAAAATGAGAAAGAGAGAAAGACAAAAGAGACTTGACAAGGAATATACAATTAAATCGAATTGTATAAAACGAGAAAGAGAGAAATTAGATACAATTTGAAAATTGTATAAAACGAGAAAGAGAAAAAGGCAAAAGAAATTGGGCAAGAGAATATTTTTATTGTATAATTATAAGTGTATTGGACGAGAATATATGTACTTGCATGTGTATATACAATTTTCTTACGCTTTATACAAACAGAAACGTAATTTATACATTTCGCTTCTGTTTGTATAAGTGAGAAAGGCGAGGGTGGCGAGCGAGATTTGGAAGAGGGGAACAAAAATATATGTATTTATACAATTTTCTTTGCTTTATACAGTTAGAAACAATTTTTATACACTTGTGTTTGTATAAAAAGTGAGGAAGCGAGCGAGAGATTGGAGGAGAGCGGCGAGCGAGATATTTGGAAGAGAGGCGCCTGACAATTTTTTGCAAACGTTTGCTATGGAGCACAATTAAATCAAACCCTAGCTACTCTATTTATTTTAGGTTATTAGTTTGTTATTATATATAATTTTTCCTTTAAAGTTTGTCAGTTTATTACTAAGAATTATGTTAATAATTCATATTGTAATGGCCCCAATAAAAAAAAAGTGATTTCTAATGTTAAATTGATAAAGTCTTACCTAAAATTAATAATAATAATAATAATAATAATAATAATAATAACTACCAAAAAAAAAAGTTGAAAAAAACATCTATGATGAAATTTTAAGCAAAAAATTACCTCCAATAAGCTCGAAAATATTTTTTAAATAAATATTCCCTCTGTTCGGTATTGTTTGTCATAATTCTATTTATAGAGTCAAATTTTAAGAATTTTGACTAACATTTATCATCATATTGATATGCAAAAAATTGCAATTTATAGTACTTTTTATATAATTTTTGAATATCTAAATTTTCTGTTTGAAATATTGAATTAATGTAATCTAATTTAACTTTAAAAATTAGTCAAATTGATTTTTGAAAAGCATAACATGACAAATAAAAGTGAACGGAAGAAATATACATGAAGTTTATTTAGATTTTGGGCCTCTTATTGAAATCTAAAAGTTAGAAAAATAATTTTTAAATAAATGTATATGAAGTTTATACAGATTTTAGACCTCTTATTGAAATCTAAAAGTTAGAAAAATAATTTTCAAATAAATATATATAAAATTTATTCAAATTTTGAACATCTACTTGAAATTTCGCTTTAAACCTCTAATTATTTTAAGCCCTTCCGGTAAACATGGATTTTCTTCGCGTGATTTGTACAGATCCTCTATTAAAATAGTAACTCTGCCTTTGCTTTTGAAACATTGAAGCAAAGAAAGTGGGAAAAGAAGATAGAGACGTGTATTCAATTTTCTAGAACTTGCACGAAAATGACGCATTAAACATGTCAATGGAAAAACATTTGACAGATGCTTTCTTAGCTTTTTTTTTAAACAGAAAATTACAGAAATTTCATATTTTTAAGGTAGAATTATAATCTATTTTTTAAAAGTTTATAATTATCAAAATTTCTCAAACACATTCAGTAATATAAGCGTTGATACATTAAAAAGAAGGGCGCATACATTAATGATTAAAAAATCAAACCTCTGATACATTAAAAAGAGGACCGGATATGTTAACATCAAGTTTCGATCTGATAATTTTAAAATTAATACATTTTGAATATTTTATTTTAAATAGTTCGAAATACATATTTTTATCATAATGAAATTTGTTGATAATCATCATCTTTCTCAAAGTATTTTATCAATTGTTATTTTTAAATTATTTTGTCACAGCCAGACATTCAAATATCTGTTCATTTTTTTATAAAATCATTATTTCTGTTAAATTACATTTTTTTTACATGCAATTGATTACGTTTATTACATTTTTTCATATTCATTTTTTTTCTCTGTTACATTGTTAATATTCATTTTGATATTTTGCGCAGTTTAAAAATTCATTCAAATTCGAATACAATTTACATATACAAATATTGTATCAATCGACAATTTTTGGATCCATCACCTCAAGCTCATAACTTGGGCCCATGATTTTCAACTCTCTCCATGTGGAATAATTGATTCATTAGGTTTTTCTTGGGATGGATAAAATTTTTAAGGGTTATTTTTCAGATTTTTTAATTTTATATTATTTATTATTTTTGATTGAAAAGTTCACTGAAATTTTATCAAACTCCGACAATTGCACCCAAAAGATGTCAGTTGCTCTAACTCGTTCCTTTCTCCATTTTCAGACTCTTCAGTTGATATTTTACTCTATTTTATTTTCCGATGAACTGTGTTGTTGTTGTCCTTTTCGTTTCAATTTTTATGTTATTGTTTGATTGTTCTTGTTACTTACTAATATATGCTTTTCTATTCTTAGTTTATTAGCATTTAATTATCTCTTTTCTTTTCTTAAACTTGAACTTTTATGTGTTTTTGAGAAGATTCTGTTATTATGAATAGGCTTTATGATTTTGTATTTTTGGTTAATTGTTATAAATTGTTCTAGTTATATGTGACTGATTATTTGTTTACTCGGTTCATTTTGCTAAAAAAATTCTTACTTATTGTTATTGCTATTGGGTCGTTTCTCCACTATTAGTTATTTTTTTAGTTACTTTCCTTTGGTTTAGCTACTCATTTGATTTTATTCATATTTTACTCGGTGAAGCGAGTTAAAATGGCCAAGGAGAAAATCTCTCCGTTGGTTTTGGAGGCCTCCATTCTAAAAGACGAAAATTTAGTTAAGATCATATTATTTGTTTTGTTAAAATTGGCCGATAAAGAAATTATGGTCGATTTCAAAGGTCTTCCATGTTCATAAGACGAATTTTATTTATTAAATTATTATTTGATTAATTCATATTTATTTATATTTATTTATTACTAAAACTTTTACTAAGTGTCTTTACAGGTATCTCGAAGTTGCTTTCATCGAAGTTATTCGAACAAAGTTCAAATTGTATTATTTATTATTTTGTATATATTGACTTTAGGCAAATCTTAGGTCGATATTATTATTTAATCATATTACTCGTGTATATTGTATGATTATTATATTTGTACATTAATTTTGTCTCCTCCTCAATTTGAAAAATGAACCCAATCGGAAACCACAATTGTGAATTTCGAAGGATGCCTAACCCCTTCCCGTCGAAATAATTTGAACCCCTTACCTAGATCAATTGGTTTCGTAGACTATCTTTTAAGTTAATTTGTTAATTAGTTTTCTAGTTTTCCTAAAAATTAGGTGGTGACTCTCTTTTTCCTTTAACCCCCTTTTACTCGTTTTAAAATTTTTTAAACTAATTCTTTTTTTAATTGAGTCACCGCAACGTTACTCCCATTCAAAGGATGCAAACAGGATACATGCGCTGATAGCCTGATACATTAAAAAGAAGGTCGAGTACATTAATTGCCAAAAAATCAAATCCCTTAAAAAAATCAAAGCGCTGATACATTATAAAAAGGGTCGAATACATTAATGACATTTTTGACTTAAGAGAAAAATGATAGATTTTAAAGATTTGTCAAACTTATAGGGGATAATGGTAATAAGTAAACTAAAAGGTGAGATCTCCGTAATTAATCCTTTTTAAAATTATTTTGGGCTTCTTACTTTATAACTAATATAAATATGTTATAACATGACAACCAATAATTTACATAATAAAAAAATATCAATGTTACGACTTTATAAATATGGAGACAAATTATTGACTTATATAATTAATTTAATAAAATATGAAACTTGAAACAAACTGACGACAATCGGTAAAAGAAGTATAAAAAGTAATATTAGTCATTTCGATAATAAAACGTATAATTTTAATAGATAAACAATCGTAGTAGTAAAAATAGTTGTGAAAAAGAATTATTTTATACGTTATTTAATTAGAAGCTCGAAAATGACGAATAAGAAGAAAAGAGGATCAAAATTGGGTGTCAACACTCTTCATTTAGTTTAGGACACAAGAAAAAAATATAGAGTGAAAGAGTTTGTCAAAAAGATAGTTTTTATCAATTGAAAGGAGGTGTTTTTTTTTTGTGGGGCTTTAGACTCAAATCTTATCCAGAGCTGTTGAATTATACTTTGTGAAGACTGTGTATCCTGTAGGGAACAAGTCAAGAGAACTACTGCTGGGCCGGTGTAAAACATTTGTTGCAGTGAACTTGAATCTTCTTAAAGAGAGCGAAATATCCGCACTCAGCTTGAAAAAATTTATTTCTTCATTTTATTTTCAATTATAATCGTATACTTTTGTTATATTTTAAGTTTTTCACTAACAATTTTAAGGAGACTCATGATGACTACAATTGAAAAAACCGCGAATGTCAAGATAAGAGACCTTAACAAGCCATTTTGTTACAATGATAACCATTTCAAGAAATGGAAAAGTAAAGTACTTTTCGACTTAAGTCTTCTCAATGTTTCTTATGTGTTAACAGAGAAAATCCTAATAAAGAAGAAATCATCTCTATGAATGATGATGAAACTATTTCTCATTATGAGAACATGGAAAAGTACGATAGTGAAGAAGCAAGGGGCCAAGATGCACTTTTACAAACAGATAAATTACTAGTTTGACAAACTTAGTCTAACTATAACTCATGATATTGACTTGGGCAATGACATATTTGAACGGGATGATGGGTGATTTTATCATGTGTAAAATTATTAGTTTTAATGGTAAAATTAATTGAGTAATTTTATAAAAGATAAATTTAAAGTTAAGTGATTTTATTGATAAAATAAAATTGAATGACTTTATAAAATAATGTTTTAAAGTTAGGGTGATGTTTTGAAATACTTACTCATTTGTACTTTGACTAATTAATTAATGATTTCCATAAACTTATATTGCAATATCATCTCTAATTGGCCAACTTTATAAAGACAAACACAAGAAAAATCGGTCAACTTGGATTACTAACAAAGAAAGAAAATATATGTTTATATTATATGGTCATTCATTTACTTGCATTATTTGGAAATAGATATAAAAACATATAGACTTGTGGCTGAGAGTTTGGAGGTTGCTTAAAATTAATTACCCAAAAATATTCTAAGAATAAGGAGAAAGGAGGAAGAAGCTTCAAAGAGAAGATCAAGTGAATTCTTAAGAAATGTATGTAAAATCTTAATGACATTTAAAGTCATTACATCACACTTTAATAAAAATGTAATTTGGAACGATAGGTAATTTATCCCTTTGTATACTTAATTAATATTACAAAAACAAAATATTAGGACTCCTCTCTTAAGTTTCATTTTAGGTCTCGAATGTTGTTGTGTCGGCCCTGTCCATCAATCATCATGATCGTACATAATCTATAGCAACTACTTTGCAACCATAAAGAATAGTACCATTTTGCAATGAGAGAATTAATTTTTTTTTTTTCACATTCACTCATCACATTCAAAAAACAAGTGCAGCTAAACATCTTTAAGTAGATCATAGAGTAAAATAGGTCCAAAACCACTCAAATGAAATTAAAAACAATATACATTAACTTTATTAAAGAAACAAAAAGCATCATATTGATTTGCAGCTCACAAAACAACACCGTGAATTCTATGTTTCCAAAAATGTTTTGTTGATTTTAGTAAGCCTCGTGACTACATCCTTCATAGTTATTCTTGATTCTGGCGTTTCCTTTGTGCAATCTAAAGCCAATTCTATCATGGACGCTATGCACATTTCACTTTTACTAGTGATTTGTTCTTCCTCGGAAAAGAGATTTGCATCTACAACTTCAATCATACTCCCTGACAATGATTGTGAGATCCATTTCCTCAAGTCAAGATTTCCATTGCATATCTCTTCATCTGTTGTCCTTCTTTTCGTCAAAATCTCCATCAACATGATGCCGTAGCTATAAACATCACCACTAGCAGACACTATTCCCTCCGAGCCATATTCTTAGAAAAGGATTGAATAAAAGTTACTCAATTGAAACACAAAAACAATTCTCTTTTTACGTGTACAACTTGGAGAGGCTTAATATAATTATGATAAGAGAAAAATCAATGAGAGTAGATTTTTTATACCTGGTGCAATGTATCCAAGAGTGCCCAACGTCTCTGTATGTGCCACGGACTTGCTAACAGCTAAAATTTTAGAGATTCCAAAATCACCAACATGAGCCACCATATCTTCATCCAAAAGAACGTTGGCTGGCTTTAAGTCGCAATGAACTATTGGAGCGACATGACCATGATGTAGATATTCAATTGCCATAGCTGCATCAAGCATTACAATGACTCTTTGATGAAGGTTCAAGTGACGATCTTCATTGTACAACCAATTCTCAAGACTTCCATTGGGCATAAATTGCATAACAAAGGCTCTTATATAGTCGCTGGAACATGTAGTGATCACTGGAACAAGATTTCTGTGCCTAACATTTCTCATCACTTCACATTCGGTATCAAACCTCTTGCATACTTGCTCATTTTCCAAATCGAGAACCTTTATGGCCACTGCAGTTCCACAAGATAATATGCCTTTGTACACAGAGCCAGAGCTTCCCTCACCAATTAAATTGGATTCATCAAAATTATTTGTTGCTCGTCGAATCTCGTGATAAGAAACTAATTGATGAGTCTTGATCTTCTGTACCTTCTCCACATCTTTGGACTTCCCTTTCTTCTGTCGTTTCATTATCCAAATTGAAACGAACAAGAATATCATAAAGAATGCAATAATCACTGGTGTAACAATTTTTATTACAACCTCCATAAGCTTTGATTGTTTTCCAGGATAAGTGATAGCACAAGTAGGAATGTCCAATATGTGCATTCCACAAAGACCTTTGTTCCCAAGAAATGATTGCAGAGTGGAATTTGCGAACACACCACCACTCGGTATTTCACCTTCTAAATCATTAAATGAAACATTAATGCTTTTAAGGTATAAGAGTTTTTCCAAAGACTGAGGAATAGTACCTGACAATGCATTTAAAGACAAATTCAAGAATTCCAAGTTTATCAAGTTGGCAAATGATAATGGAATTCGTCCAAAAAATGAATTGTTCGATAGGTCAAGATACTGCAGGGTTTGGAGTTCCCCCAATGTGGCTGGTATCATTCCTGAAAAGTGGTTACTGTGAAGATGTAGTTCTACAATGGCTTTCAGTCCTCCAATATCCTGGGGAACTTCTCCCTCAATTGAATTTTGTGACACGTCTAGATAGAGAAGACCACTCATCTTCCAAAGGCTCAAAGGAAATTTTGATGAAAATTTATTAGAATCCAAATAAAGATGTTGTAGCATGCTAAGATTTCCGAAGCATTCTGGAATTAATCCAGAGAGCTCATTAACATCCAGAAATAATTGAACCAAATTAGATAAATGGCATACCGCCTCTGGAATATGTCCGTGCAATTTATTGATAGATAGAGACAGCCCTTGGAGTTGTTTAAGCCTACCAACATCAGAAGGAATACTCCCTGTCAAGTTGTTTGTGCTAAGACTTAGGGATGTAAGACCGGTTATGTTGCCTATACTTGTGGGGATGAGGCCATTGATGTGTGCATTTCCTATAAAAAAGTCTTCAATAGTAGATGAAAGATTCCCAATAGAATTGGGAAGAACGCCAGTCAACGGATTGTCACCCACTGACAGATATCGCAACATCCTACAATCGGCCAAGGAATCAAAGAATCTCAACTCACGCTCTCTTGGTTCATTGGTAAGTTGATTACCTTGTAGGAGCAGTTCTCGCAGCTCACGAAGGTTCCCCAAATTGTTAGGAATAGTTCCTGTGATAGAGTTATCGTCTAGTTCCAATATCTGAAGCTTGGAAGCATTTGTTATGAACAATGGAATTTCCCCTTCCAGCTGATTTACTCCCAAGTTAAAGTATTCAAGGTTGGGAAGATGAAGACCTGTAGAAGCTGGAATTCTACCCGAAAGGTTGTTAAAATTTAAAGCGATCACTTCCAAAGAAGATAGGTTGAAAATAGCCTCTGGAATTTCACCCATTAGATTAAAATTACGGGCAAAGTTCAATTCCCTCAAATATGACAGCTTCCCAAATTCCGTAGGAATTTTCCCCTCCATCCAATTGTCGATACACTCAAGATATTGCAGAGTGGAAATATTTCCCAATGAAGTGGGAATAGTCCCTTTTATTAGATTATCACCAATATAAAACGTCTCGAGTTTGGATAAACAATCAATATTTCTGGGTATGTCTCCAATTATGTTGTTGTAAGACATGGACAAAACTTTGAGCTGCGTGAGTTGGCATATGTTGGAAGGAATGCGACCAGAAATTTGGTTTCTATATATGCTTAGAAAGTAGAGATTCGACTCAATATTGCCTTCATCTAGCAACAGAGGACCAGAAAGGCTATTGAATGTCAGAGAGACGCCAAGTAGTGACGAGATATTAAACAGTGATGCGGGAATGGAACCTGTTAATTGATTATCGACCAAGAATAAAAATGCAAGCTGGCTCAGATTACCGACCTCCTTTGGAATGTTGCCGCTGACTCTATTCCCATACAAACTGAAGTTCATCATTTTTGTGGCATTTCCAATAGAAGGAGGGATTATACCGCTGAGGCTATTGTTCCTGAGATTTAAGACTCTGAGTTGGGGTACATACCATGGCCCTCTCCACATTTCGCCACTGAGTTCATTGAAAGCCAATGAAATTACTTCAACTCTCCGGTTTTGAAATAGACTTGTTGGTATACTTCCGTTGAGCTGATTGTTTTGAACATCGATAACTCGCAAGCGAGGCAAGTGGCCAAGTCCATAAGGGATGCCGCCGCGGATGCTGTTGTTGTGGAGATTGAGAACACTGAGCAAGGATAGATTGGCCAAAGACGGGGAAATTGTGCCTTGAAGTTGCAAATCAGCAAGTGTCAAGGCCACAACCCTTTGCCTTTTTGGACTACAAGTGACACCAAACCAAGAGCAAAAAGAAGTATCTTTGGTCCAATTATTGACCAAAAAATCATTAGGACTTGTAATAAGATTTTGAAAAGCTAGTAGAGCTTGTTGGTCAGTCTCATTTGAGAAAGAAAGTGATACACAAAATTGAATTAGAAAGAGAAGAATCAATAAGAGAATGTTCTTCTTCATCATTGATTCAGAGCTTGATTTGTTTTTTAATTATATTATATGGTTCAGCAATTCACTCTTCATTTAATTTGTGGGTGTGTTTGTTGTTTATATGAAGACACTGAAATTTGTAGTCTTTAAATATGTCATTATATGTATATGACTATAATTTATTTATTTTCTCACTATAGATAAAATGAAAAATAATAATAATGAGAATTAAAAGGTATGGCCAACTCTATTATATTATTTCAGGCACAATTTTATTCCTATTATATATTAAAGGCAGAGAGACAATTTCGAAACATTCGGCTCAAGTAAGACATATCTAAATCAGTAAAAAATTAAAATATAGAAGTGAGGAACCATATAAAAAAAATAATTTCGTGATAATTATTATTATTTTCAATTTATTTAGTTACAAGTAGTTTTCTATTGTTGAGGAAATTTCCATTATTATCGAAAGATATCACATTGCGGTAAAACATTTCTTAACGAAGACGACTCTATATTATTCAATTATATCGTACCACTTTAAGTGTTGACTTGACAGAGCAATAACAAAAATAGTTCTGTTTCCTTTTCCAAAAATATTTTATATCTAGCCTTAGTGCTAGCTTTTGATTATTTCATTCAGAGTTTCTGTTTTTTAAAAGGTAAGAATTTCATCCCACTTGTACTCATAAAGAGTATCAATTGATTTGAGGATTCCCACTAACTGTTATTGCAAATTGGCAAACTTTATAAAGGCAAAAGCATATGGACACGAAACTATAACTTTAAATACATGTTGTTTATAACTTTATAACTTTAACCAAGTCAATGGGAGTCTCCACAGTCTAAGATAAGTTTAGAAAAATACATGTTATTGACCTTTTGTTATTGGGACAGTACAAAATTTATGTGTGAAATTTACTAATGGTAATAAATAATGTACACGAACCTATAACTCATAATATATGATGTATTTAATGCTTATAATTAATAAATCTTACAGGTAAATTATCTGTCTTTGATATTGCTATCAACAATTGAATAGTCTATGATTTGTTGTTGCAACAAACACATTTTGTAGAAATAAAATAAATTGAATTTGAACAGACTAATAAAGACGAGTGATTATGATTTCATGAGACTTTTCTTTGGAACTGACAAAAAAGATATTAATGGTAAATTTTGTTAGTATCAAGACCTAATAGCTGAGGTCATTATAACACACACCCCAAGAATCCCAAAAAGGTGTGTAAGCCGATAGAAATACACATAAGAGACTCCTAAAAGGGAGTCAGACCACAAATGATAAAAAGCAACAAAGAATATCCCCAAAACCTGGTAGCATAAGTATAATTTATAAAGAACATCTAATATATTTTTAGAATGTGAAATGCATCTCAAGTCTTAAAAAAGAAAGTTAAAGACTTTAAATGATAGAAGGAGACTAATGGTGATCTGGAAAACAGGGTCTCACCGCAACTCCGAAAGAGAGAACTTCACTAGATCCAATCAACTGATACGATGCACACCCTGACTAGGATTTGCATCAAAGGGATAACAGAAGCAGGGACGAGTCAGTGGCGGAGACACAAATTTCGCTAAGGGTGTTCAACCTTTAAAGAATCGATAATTTTCTTTTAGCGGAGTGAGTACACAAAACTATTTTTTTTACCATGAGTAGGTGCACAATAATTAAAAATTTGTGTGATTATGTTCAAAAAGAGATTTGTTTTTAAAAAATACAGCTAGTGAGGCTCAAACCGCGGACATCTATGAGGTAAATGAGTGTGCCTACCGCTAGACCATCTGCCTTTGTTGTGTGAAGAGTGTTCAATTTATAATATACCGAGATATTAGACTATATTTTACCTATATACCCGATATAATTTTCCAACGAAGGGTGCTTATCTGACCACCCTTACTAGGTTGTAGCTTCGCCCCTGGGGCGAGTACAATCCACAAGTACTTGGTAGGCTTGGTCTACTGAGCAAAAGAAAGTAATCAACTTATAAAAGATAACGCTTCCACCTATATGCATAAAAGTCTCATTTCGACATCGGTGCCACCAATTTCTAATGAACGACACGAATAAAATAAACACATAAGGTCACACCAGTTCTCATATCACACACAAATCAAGCAATTCAAATGATTAATGCAATGCAATGAGATGATGCAATGATGTTGTAGTACAGTGGAATCAAGGTTGTTTTCCCTTTCTTTTGTCGTTTCATTATACAAATTGAAACGAACAAGAATATCAGAAAGGATGCAATAATCACTGGAGTAACAATTGTTATCACAACCTTTGATTGTTTTCCAGGATTAGTGATAGCACAAGCTGGAATATCCAATATGTTTGTTCCCAAGAAATGATTGCAGAGTGGAATTTGCGAACACACCACCACTCGGTATTTCGCCTTCTAAATCATTAAATGAAATATTAATGCTTTTAAGGTATGAGAGTTTTTCCAAAGACTGAGGAATAGTACCTGACAATGCATTTAAAGACAAATTCAAGAATTCCAAGTTTATCAAGTTGGCAAATGATAATGGAATTCGTCCAAAAAATGAATTGTTCGATAGGTCAAGATACTGCAGGGTTTGGAGTTTGGTATCATTCCTGAAAAGTGGTTACTGTGAAGATGTAGTTCTACAATGGCTTTCAGTCCTCCAATATCCTGGGGAACTTCTCCCTCAATTGAATTTTGTGACACGTCTAGATAGAGAAGACCACTCATCTTCCAAAGGCTCAAAGGAAATTTTGATGAAAATTTATTAGAATCCAAATAAAGATGTTGTAGCATGCTAAGATTTCCGAAGCATTCTGGAATTAATCCAGAGAGCTCATTAACATTCAGAAATACTTGAACCAAATTAGATAAATAGCATACCGCCCCTTGGAGTTGTTTAAGCTTACCAACATCAGAATGAATAAGGTTACCATATTTATTTTTGATTTTTTGGCGTTAAGTTTATAGTTTTTTTTTTCATATTTTTCTATTTTTTATTAATGGAAAAGGATCTAAAATGCCCTTGAAGTATTGATAATGGTACAAAATTACCCTTCATCCACCTATTGACTTCAAAATGTCCTTTTCATCCACCTATTGGCTCCAAAATACCCTTGTCATCCACCTTTGAGTTCAAAATTGACCACTTATTTAATGATTTTAAATTTAAATTATTTAAATATTTTTAAAATACTTAATGTTCAACTATTGGTTGTAATTTAATTTATTTGTAATATTTATAAACCAACCCACTACCCACCCATTACTAACTAAATCTCACCCAATTAATAATCCAACTATAATATCAAAATTCTCATAAACAGTACTTAAACACGATGAAATATAGATTAATGAAAATGACATATAATATTATTCGAGTCCGAATCGAAGCCCCAATTAAATTTATGTTGAGCCGCTTATTTCGGAGTACACTTTCAATTTGATTCTCTTTCAAGATTGAATTAGAAATTTATGATTAAAGATAAAGACGTAATACATTCCGAATTAATTCATGCACTTTTTTAAAATATAATTTTATAAATATTTATGATTTGTTTTAAAACTTTTAATATATTATTTTGAAAAAAATTTACCTATGAAGTAACATCACATAATTGAGACGTAAGAATAATTAAGATGAACATAGTCAGACTTTTAAGTTTATCGGTAGTTTTTATTTTGACACTTGAATGTATGATAATTTACTTCTATAGATTTTTTCGTCTCAAATTTTTTAAAACACCCAATTGGCAGTAGCTTTTCTATTGTTGCATTAACAATGTGAGTGATTTATTAATTTGGAGGGTTTAATTAGTAATGGATGGGTAGTGGATTGATTTATAAATTATACTAATAACTTAAATTATAACAAATAGTTGAGCGCCACGTATTTAAAAAAATATTTAAATAGTTTAAATATAAAATCGTTAAATAAGTGGTCAGTTTTGAACCAAAAGGTGGATGACAAGGGTATTTTGGACCCAATAGGTGGGTGAGAAGGGTATTTTGGAGCCAATAGGTGGATGAAGGGTAATTTTGTACCATTTCCAATACTTTGAGGGTATTTTAGACCCTTTTCCGTTTAATTAATTAATTACTCATTTCAAGATTTATCGAAAAAAATAAAATTTAAAAAACTTACTGAAATTGAATTTAAGGTTACTATATTGATTTGTGAATTTTTGGCATTAATTTTATATTTTTTCATATTTTTTCTATTTTTTATTAATCAATTACTCATTTTCGAAATTTACCGAAAAACAAAAATTAAACTAAATTGTTAAAAATGGGTAGGATAGTTTATTTAAAAGGGGTATTGATTTATGGATCGGATTAGGTGTTTATGTGTCCGAACCCCTTTCCATTTTCATATAAATGTCATGTGGTAAGGTCAAAATGACATGACAATTCCATGTGACAATTAAAGAAATGAAAAACGAGTTGGATATGTCCAGCATACCTAGAGCTGTCAATATGGGCTAACCCATCTTATCTGAGCTAATTCATACAGGTTTCAACATTGTTAGTATCTAGACCCAATAGTTGAGGTCATGATAACACACACCCCAAGAATCCCAAAAAGGTGTGTAAGCCGATAGAAATACACGTAAGAGACTCCTAAAGGGGAGTCAGACCACAAATGATAAAAAGCAACAAAGAATATCCCCGGTAGCATAAGTATAATTTATAAAGAACATCTAATATATTTTTAGAATGTGAAATGCATCTCAAGTCTTCAAAAAGAAAGTTAAAGACTTTAAATGATAGAAGGAGACTAATGGTGATCTGGAAAACAGGGTCTCGCCGCAACTCCGAAAGAGAGAACTTCACTAGATCCAATCAACTGATACGATGCACACCCTGACTAGGATTTGCATCAAAGGGATAACAGAAGCAGGGACGAGTCAGTGGCGGAGCCACAAATTTCGCTAAGGGTGTTCAACCTTTAAAGAGTTGATAATTTTCTTTTAGCGGAGTGAGTACACAAAACTATTTTTTTTTACCATGAGTAGGTGCACAATAATTAAAAAATTTGTGTGATTATGTTCAAAAAGAGATTTGTTTTTAAAAAATACAGCTAGTGAGGCTCAAACTGCCGACATCTATGAGGTAAATGAGTGTGCCTACCGCTAGACCATCTGCCTTTGTTGTGTGAAGAGTGTTCAATTTATAATATACCGAGATATTAGACTATATTTTACCTATATACCCGATATAATTTTCCAACGAAGGGTGCTTATTTGACCACCCTTACTAGGTTGTAGCTTCGCCCCTGGGGCGAGTACAATCCACAAGTACTTAGTAGGCTTGGCCGACTGAGCAAAAGAAAGTAATCAACTTATAAAAGATACTAAAGAACGCTTCCACCTATATGCATAAAAGTCTCATTTTGACATCGGTGCCACCAATTTCTAATGAACGACGCGAATAAAATAAACACATAAGGTCACACCAGTTCTCATATCACACACAAATCAAGCAATTCAAATGATTAATGCAATGAAATGAGATGATGCAATGATGTTGTAGTATAGTGGAATCAAGGTTGTCGTGCAACCTATCATACTCACCATGTGAAGCTAAGGCTCCCAGAAAAGGACCCACGGGGGATTTACAATCTATATACCAAATCACAATCTCAATATCTCATCGACTTGCCACCTCAGTGTGGTCACAGAGATAAAAAAAAGAAGGGTGTCTCATTTTCTTTATCAAAAGGAATCTCCACATTTTCCTCAATTTTCCAAGAAATGAGGATAGATGCATCACAACACATATATAAAATGGAGGCAATAATCAACTCAACATGTATGAATAGTCTGAATTTCTCAAAACTAAGTCGAATCATGATTTACACTCTCATATGAAAAATAGTGGAAAAGAGTTCATTTGAAATAAGTGAATTCCATTTACAAAACCTTTCGTTTACTCAAAGCATAATTAAGTTTCCAATTCAACCCCTAATCGGGTATTACATGTCAAATTGAATTACAAGCCTCTCTCACAATCAACTTATGAATCATATGCTTTCAAAGCAAAAAAAATTAAAAAAAATTAAGGCCTCAACACAAGCTAAAAATACATGCACAACACAATATAATCAAGCTCCGCTCGAACAAAACAATCCCTAAATCACATACAACTACTCTTTTTGAAAAGGTTTAGCATATTTTAGAAAGTGTAGACTTTCTAAAATAGGGATCAAAGTGTAATTATCAGAAGGACTTGTAAAGTAATTTTTATTTACACTTTAGCTCCAAGATAGTAGTATAATAGGAGGGGCTCTCATTTGTAAATCAACTAAAAAAGTTGTAAGCAATCTTCCAAAGTAATACAAGTCTTCTTTCAAAATTTTCTAAGTCTTCCTTTCATTCTCTTAGTGATCTTAGTACAAAAGGGCTTACTTAAGCTTACAAAATCGTGAAAGATTCGTGAATAAGTTGTCAAGCGCCGCACGGAGTCTTAGTAAATACTCTAAGTCTGTCACAATAGGAACTGTTTTGCAATTTGTATTATGAAATAAATTGTAAGAAAGTGAAACAAGTTCACACTATCTGGTTCCATCACATTCTGGTTTATTCAAGCACTCAAAACATAGCTACAAATAAAGAAAGTGAAACAGGTTCAAAACTAATCATATCTGAAATCACAAAATGCAACACTCTCAAGTTCAAATAGTACAAATGACTAAAAAAACCAGGTAAACAAAAAACAACATGTTAACTTACAGCTTAGAAAGAACACAACGGAAGAGATGCTAACTTGTATGATTCTTGAAATGTGTTGTTGATTTTGTCTTCACTACTTCTTTCATGCTTATTCTTGATTATGCATATTTTACTTTATACTAGTAATTTGTTCTTCCGCAAAATTTTTTTTGGCATTCACAACCTCCATCGTTGTCCCTGAAAATGATTGTTTTACCAATTTCCTTAAGTCAAGATTTTCATTGCATATCTCTTCATCTGTTGGCCTTCTCTTCGTCAAAACCTCCATCAACATGATGTTGTATCTATAAACATCACTTTTTTCATTTATCTACTTTCTTTTACCAACTTCAGCAACGTATCAAAAAATAAAGTTTCAAACAACTTCAAGCTAAGCAAAGATTCAAATTTAATGGTAAAGGTATGATATAAACGAGGACCAAAAGTCAATCTCTAACACTTCTATGTCAATACATCAGTTTGATTTTAAATCATAAACGTGAATATAAGAAAAATTGATAATTTATATACCTTAAAACTCATAAAATATTATATAAACAAGAATAACTTATTTTTACGAGTACATTCATAGAAAATAACAAACCGAAAAATGAACTTACTATTTAAAATCTTTCCTCTGCTACTTCCCCTAATGGAGAGAGTTGTACATATTTATGAAATTCATTTATAAAAGTTGATTATTGAGCATAATTTAATGGAACAGATAAGATCATTCATCATCAATCAAGTTAGATAACTAAAGAAAATCAAAAGTTTTATTTTTGGAGACTAAACTATGATATGGTGTTCTTTCCAATTTCCAAACAACAACTACGTAAAATCATTGTTATGAGATTTATAAATTGCAAGTACAAAAAAATCCATAAAAAAATGAACAAAAACTACAAAAGAAAATATTTTGTTGAGAAAACATTGTATTCTAAATTACTACTGAAAGAGATTAATCCCTTGATTCATTTCCTTAGAATCGTCTGTTTATATACAATAAATACAAGAGTATAATTAGGCGATAATTAAGGAAATTAACTAGCTATAAGTAGGAACTTAATGTTCACTTAACAGAGATGATATATACAATGAGTCAGCATATGTTTATCATATACTCTAACCCACCCCGCAGTCAAAGCGGGAGGTCGTTGAATGTTAAGACTATCCCAAAAATCCTCAAATAACACCCACGAAGACCCTTGGTGAATATGTCTGCAATCTGATAACGCGAGGGGACATGCAACACTCAAACTTGGCCACGAGCCACCTTTTCCCATACAAAATGTATATCCATCTCAATATGCTTTGTGCATTGATGTTGAACAAGATTACCAACAAGATATATGGCACTAACATTATCACAATACACCAATGTAGCCTGACGAATAGGATAATGAAGTTCCAAAAGTAGGTTTCGCAATCAATATGACTCAGAAACCACATTGGCAATCCTTCGGTATTCTGCCTCTGCACTAGAACGGGATAAAGTAGCATGATGTTTAGCGGACCAAGAGATCAAGTTATCACCCAAAAAAAATACAATAACCCAACGTTGAACATCGTTTATCTGGGCATCCACCCCAATCAGCATCAATATATGAAATAAGTGTGGATGTGGAAGATGGATAAAAGTGAAGGCAAAAATCTATAGTACCCTATATGTAGCGCAAAATGCGCTTAAGAGTGTGCATGTGTTCCTCCCTCGGTTCATGCATGAATAAGAATACATGTTTCACAACATCAGTAATATCAAGTCTCGTGAATTTAAGGTATTGAAGTGCCCCTACAAGACTCTTATAAAAGATGGATCTTCAAAAGGTATGCTCGTTGTCACACCGAGCTTTGGTTTTGTATCAATCGGAGTAGGAGATGGCTTACACGATGACATGCCAGCTCGTTCAATAAACTTAGCAGCATATTTCTTTTGAGATAAAAATGAACCATTTCATGACAAGTGACTACAATGCCCAGGAAATAGCTCAAAAAGCCCAAGTACTTCATAGCAAATTCCAAGCTAAGAAGGGATATGATAGACTGACGAAGCTCATTAGAGGAAGCAGTCAAAATGATATCATCTACATACAATAAAAGATAGGCCATAGAAGTACCTCGACGATAATTGAACAAAGAATGATCCGAAGTACATTGAGAAAATCTAAGAGTACATACATAGTCAGCAAATCCCTTATACCAAGCCCTTGGAGACTGTTTAAGCCCATAAAGAGATTTCTTCAGAAAACACACATGATTAGGTCGATCAGGATCCTTGTACCCCAAAGGTTGATACATATAAACAGTCTCCTTGAGTTCACCATGTAAGAAAGTATTTTGATGTCAAATTGATGAATCTGCCTAGCCTTAGAAAGAGCCAAAATGAGAACCATGCGAGTAGTCGCTTGTTTGATTACCGGACTAAATGTCTCACCAAAATCCATGCCAACCTATTGAGTTTTACCATCACCTATAAGACGGACTTTATGCTTCTCAATGAACCATCTGATTTTTCTTTATGAGCAAAAATCAACATAGACCGAATTACATTAACATTTGGAGGACGGGGCACCAACTCCCACGTCTTATTTTCAATAAGAGCATTATATTCATTATCCATGACCATTTTCCAATTTGGTTCACAAAGAGAAGACAGAAAATTACGAGGTAGAGGCGATTTAAACACTGATGTAAGAAGGTTAAAAGACTTCTTAGGCTTAGAAATCCCATGTTGACTCCTAGTAACATAACCTGTAGGTAGACTAGAGTGAGAAATTGCAGTTAGGCGAGGAAGAGCTAGGTGGTAGAGTAGAAGGAGAAGACGGGCTTGGCCCAGCAGGTTGGGGAACGCTATGCTACTCGCTGGGCAAGCTGGATCCACTTGCAAGGTGGGCACATGTGCGTTAGAAAGGGGTGAAACCTGTGGGTTTGGTGAGGTAGTGAATGATGGACCATGTAGGGAGATGTCCCATCGTGTAGAAACTTTTAAGTGTGATTTTGAGAAGTATGTAACTTTACAAGGGGAAAGTGCATCTCATCAAATATTACATGACGACTAATAATGATTTTTCTACATGACAATCCAAGAATTTATACTCACGATGATTTGGAGGATACATCAAAAAAACACAAGTAGTTGACCAGGGTTAAATTTTTTTATGATTATATATGGAGTAAGAGGATAACATAAACACCCAAACACCCGAAGATGAGAATAAGACGGATCCTTTTGATAAAGAATGCGGAGAGGAGATTTATAGTTTAACAGCTTATGAGGAATGACATTGAGAAGGTAAGTTTCCATTTGCAAAGCATGATGCCAATAGGAAGGAGGAAGAGAAGCATGGGCCAATAAGGTACGAACAATGTTGTTGATCGTGCGAATTTGTCTTTCAACTTTCCCATTTTGAGGGGACATATTAGGATATGAAAGACAAAACTAAAGACCATTTACTTTACAAAATTCCCAAAAGGGGTCATTATCAAATTCTATGACATTATCACATTATATATTCTTTATGACCCTCTCAAGTTGGGTTCGAATAAAGGTCTTGAAATTCAAAAATGTGGAAAAAGTTTGTGATTTTTGCTATAAAGGAAATTTCCACAAAAATTTGGAGTAATCATCCACGAACAAGACATAATATTGATGACCCGATGAACCCAAAACGAGGTGACGTCCAAAGATCACTATGTATAATATCAAATGGCATAATAGTGCTAGAATTCGAATCATAAAATGACTACTTAACATGTTTTTCAAGAGGATAAGATAGAAAATACGAGTCTTTAATTTGATTGCATTCAATCAATTTATTCTTCCTAAGGGAGTTCACAACAGGTACTCCTGGGTGACCCAAACGACCATACCAAAGAAGCAAAAGTAGATGGAGAAGTGATTGGATTTGTGATGGGATAAAACTCGTCCCAACTTTCATACCTCATTACCGGCCTCCACGTCTGAAAATCCTTCACAGAAAACCCAAAGGGATCAAATTCAACAGAGAGAGACAGAGTTATCAGTTGTAAATTTTCTACCTAACACCAAAATTTTAACAAGGTGAGGGGCATGAAGGACATTATTTAGTTGTAAGAGAGGACATGGGGAAGACAATTTAGTGTCACCATAGCCATGAGTTGAAATTGATTGACCATTACCAACCATTATACCATCATACGAGGATGTCATGTGAGAAGTTGCACCGGTGTCCATGTACCAATTCGCATCTGGAGGAGTGATACCAAGATATGCATTGCAACTTTAATGTCGGTTGGAGTTGGAGCTGCCTCTTAGGCTTGCTGGGTTCTGGGCCCAAGTATACCAATGTGCGGTTTCGTATGATGCCCATAATTGGTCCTGACTTATGAATTTGGAGGATGTGGACAAGGAGGTATAGCCCAAGGAGCCCAAAGTACCATCCAGGGCCACGAATGTCCACCAGACCATGGAGTATTGGTCGGAGGATGACGGCCTGCTAGTTGCTGCCCACTACCGCGGTTTTTGTGGCTGCCCATCTGAACACCACCTCCAGCCTTACCCCCACCGCGGATACAACTTTTGCTGCCTCCATGACCATCATTATTGTTGTGATGTTTTCTCTATTATTGTTGCGGTTTTAGTTCCTCTCCACCATTAGTATTGTGGTTTGAAGAGGAATGGTCAGTAATATCATAAGAAACATTTAAGTCACGTGCAACCATGGCGGATGAGGAGCTACCTGTCACCTTCTTAGCAAGGTCGACCTCTTCAAGAATGAGCATCGAACGGGCTTGATAAAATTGGGGTAAAGGATCACGTTGGTAAATAAGAGTGACCACACCTTTGTATAGACTGGTGAGGCGAGAGACCAGTTGAAGAACCAGTCTATTATTGTCGATGGAAGAACCGACATTCTTGACTTCGTCCGACAGAGATTTGAGATGCTAAAAATAGGAAGAGACAGTTGGAAAATCTTCAATTTTCACATGAGTGAAGTCGTACTTAAAGGTGACATCATGGGAGTGTTTGTTATCCTGGAATATATCACGCAATCTATTCCAAGCCTTCATTATTGTGGTGTTGGGTTCAAGAATTGTATGTAAAAGATCATGAGATATAGTGGCGTAAATTCACTGTAGAATGGTAGCGTCAAGAGTCAACCAAAACCCTTTCTCCTCCTCTGTTTTAGTTAGTTTCTCCTTGCCCTTTGCTGGAGGAATAATATGGTCAATTACTATATCGGATCGTGCGTGATTCTTAAAAAGTTCCGCCCATGTGGAATATTGTACGTTCTCCATCTCAAAGTGATGGGAACATGGTTCTTGATGTTGGATACAACAAGAGCATGGTGAATAGAAGATTATGAGTCAAACATGGTGATTGAGAAGAGAGGAAGAAGAAGAAGACGTGAGGGGCGAAACGTCGCTTCGGAAGATAGAGAAAGTTTAAGGATCTTTCCCTAGAGCTCTGATAACATGAAAGAGATTAATCCCTTGATTCATTTTCTTAGAACTAATATTACAAGAGTAGAAACTAACTAGCTATAAGTAGGAACTAAATATTCACTTAACAAAGGTCAACATATATTTATCATATATTCTAACAACTACATATTAAGATAATATGCTATAAGAAGTATTGATAGATGAACAAATATAACATGTAGAAGTTTCAATCAAACTAATAAATGTGGAATGTGAAAATGTTGTATTCTAATTAATATTGAGAAAATTTGCTACTATAATAATCATTAGCAGAGAACCATCTATTGCTTATCCATTTTACTGCATATGACTATTAATAAGTTTTATATTTTAAAATGGCAAAATGCATAAGTGTTTTATCGAAAAAAGTGATTTCGAAAAGAGTTTTTTTTATTTTTAAGGTATTTTTGACTTTTAGGAGTCGCCACTTAATTTTTAAGAAAAATCAAGAAAACTTCATTTCTAAACAACTTAAACAGAAAAATTGTTTTGAAACATTTTTTAGGGGGTTCGGGATTCCTATTAGCGTCTTAGGAAGGTGTTTAAGGCACCTAAGACACTCCGCTAACTACGGTTTTCCGGCGATTAACAATATTTGACTATTTTGTTTTAACTTTTACAAATCGAAGTTTAAACTTTACTTAACCAAACTTTGCAAATTTTGAAATATGCAAATTTTCCTTAAAGTTGAACTCTCTAAACTAAAACGAACTTGTGAAATATTAGGTTCAAGATTTCGCTAAAGTTGAACTTTTTAAACTTTTACTCTAAGCAAATTTTCAAACTTAACATCTATATATTTTATTTTATTTTTAACACTTAAATTTTAGTTTTAATCTTGATAAAAGTAGAGAGACATTTCGACGGGGTTGGAGTTTTCTAACCTAAAACTAACGGCAAATCTTAAACAAACGCACAAAAAACAAGTAATAAAGAAAGAGAGAGAGGGAGAGAGAGGGAGAGAGAGAGAGAGATTTGGGTCCAAGCTCGGATTCTGTTCGCCTTGACCGAGTTTGGACCCACCTGTTTTCGGGTATTTGACCCGTTTTGTACCTGTCCTAATCTAAACATACAAAATAAAATAACAAAATAAAAACGACAAGAGGGCTTATGCCCTTTACAAAAATAACAAAAAAATACAAAAAAAAAGGAAGTCTTCTAATCCGTTTCGGATTTTCTTCAATCTTCAAGGAATTGGGATTTGCGTATGAATGCTTCGACGGGTTGACTTCAAGGACAGGAATATGTGAGTCTTTACGACTCTCTCGAAATGCAAAAGAGGAGAGTTCATGGTGAACTCAAGCGGATTTACATGCCACAAAGCAAATAAAATAAAAAAAAATAAAAAAATTAGTATATAATCCAACTAACATAAATAAGAAAAAGTAAAATAAATAAGATATTCATTTGCAGTCACTTAAGATCGAAGGTAGTAATCAGCCATCAAAACTCATAACATGTTCATAATTATAGAATTTGGAAGCAACCATACTGACATATTAAACAATCTTAACATGTAGACCTTGATGCGTGTTTGAAAGTAAGCAAAATATGAATGATCCAAGTCGAAGCAATATTACAAGGAAATATAAGCGCAACATCGATAATAGACACCACCAGCCCTCGAATCATCTAAGAACATGAATGACTATTGCGGGATTTGATTAACCACGACAAGAAAGTTATTGATACATGAAAACGACGAGGAATACAACCAGAACACACCATCAAGTAGTGAAGAAACAGGAAGATGTCCAGCATGCTCGAAATCAGAACTCCATGTACAGTCTATTACTTCAAGCAAAATTCGAAGAAGATTCAGGAAGCTTTCGACATATAATCCCGCCCATGAACACGGTTACAGACATACAATCCTAGGGAAACATTATCTGTCCATTTACTCATGCTTCAGGTTCAAGGATTTACAGTAGAAGACATCATACCATCCTATAATGCAAGCCACACGCAAATGAAGTATATTAAGGACTAACATAACGAAACTCAACAACTGGTCGCCATTTATAAGCTACTAGATGTGTGACAGTGGACTTAACACTACAGAAAACATGAATGAACCTTTAAGAATGAGAAACAGATTCAAAGTTCCCACCTACTTTGCCGAAAACCAATAACTAACACCAAAAGAAGTCAAGATGGTCACGACAACATGAACATATCGATATCATGACACGGGAACGGCAAGGAACACACTTTGAAATTCAGATCAAAGAAAGAAACAAACTATGAAGCGAAGAGATTTCAAGTATAACTATCCTACTAAAGCACGTATCACATCCTAACGAGAAGAACATACATCCGCATGACATCAATGACTGACTATTGAACACCAGTAACAGACCAAATACGAAAGGAAACATATAAAAAAAAACATAAGAAGAAACGAGACAATATACACCAGATTACTATGCTAAGAACACCATTCAGAAATAGAAGAAGAAACGAGATAATATACACCAGATTGCTATACCAAGAACATCATTCAGAAATAGAAGAAGAAACGAGACAAATACACCAGATTGCTATACCAAGAACATCATTCAGAAATAGAAGAAGAAACGAGACAAATACCTTCTCCAAACAGCGAACGGAACAGGAACGAGCAGCGACAGCCACGAACTTCCACACTCGAACAATACACCTCGCTTCTTAACGTATTCTGCTTTCGTAGCTAGACTATCCTGTTAGCGAGCAGCGACACTCCTGATTTCTTATCAGCTTCCTCAGTTTTATCTCTAGGCCTATCGCGTTTTGGAGAACCCTTTTACACAGATTGAAACTCCTCTCAAACAACTGAATGAAAGACGAATGGTAGAAATTCTTGTGATAAAATGTGAACCCCAAAACTTCCGAAACAAAAACAAGCAGAGGGCAAAACAATTTCCTCTCCCAAAAATCTCTTTATCAAAATTCCAAACAAATTTTTTCTAACCAAATTTTCTAACCTCCAATTCAGTCTAGGGTGGGGGGTTTATATAGAAGCAAACAAAACTAGGGTTTCGAAGTTTGGGCGGGATCGACGATTTGAGGCCCATCTGCTATTCGAAATTAAAAAAAAAACCAAAATCTTATCCGAAATTTTGGAATATTCCTCGATTCCAAATCCTCCAAACGGCTTTGAGGCGAGGTGGAGGGTCGAGATGAGCCTTCCGTCCTTGGTACACGACGTGGCTCAAATCCACGTTGCAAGGACGGACTTTCTCGTCGTTTAGCGCACAGCAGGCTGTGAGAGGAGGGAGACGCTGCAGAACTGTACGAGGACAGCTAGATGCGTACTGGGGCTTGTTCCGCACCCACGCGAGATAGAGGAAGGATGGAGAAGAGCGTGGGGGAGGGAAAATCGCGTGAGGAGACGCGAGAGTGAGAGAGACGCGAAGGACGATTTCCATTTTTGGGTCTGTTCGTTGCTGCGTTTTTTTCCTGGGTTTTCTGTTCTTGACGGGAATTTTGTTTTGTCGTTTGAGGAAGAAGAAGGGGGGAAGTCGGGTTTGGGTCAGATCGGGGAATGGGTGGGCCTGGATGGGTTGAGTATTTAAGTGTTTTGGGCCGGTATAGTGATAGGGAGAGGATGGGCTGCTGATGGTGTTAGAGAGGTTAAGGGAGTTTGGCCTGGGTGGGTTAATTTCAGTGTTGGGTCAAGGGATGGACGTCATTTGGGCCTGGGGGAATTAACATGGGATTAATTTGGGGTTGAGGAGGATGGGCTGAAAGAGGAAGTGGGCCTGGGTCAAAATGGGTGTCAACAGCTGTCCCTCATTTTACTTGGGTTGATGCAAGCAACTCGGGGAAAATGAAATTGACCAAACCAATTTTGACCAACCTCATTCGTTTTAAAGGAAGGATTCGACAAAGGGTTTAGGAATTTTGGCCGAACCCTTGAAACGGGTTTCCTACATATCTCAGGCTATATGAGAATTCAGGCCACTTGTAGTTCTATAAGCTTGATTTACCACACGATTTGATAGAATTAAAGCCACCTCGGTACCGAATTAGGAAGGTATCGAAATGCTTGAGAATAGAATTTGAGAGCGAGTGTTGGGATACAGCCGAGTTTTTCAATCATTGAATCCGCCTACATATCCCTAAACCTTCAGAATCAGGCTGGGTGTAGTTCGACTCAATCGATGGAAAAGGAAACCTATTATGCTAGATAACCTTCGGTTTTGGAAGAGTGACACATTAACAAGTATGAAAAAGAGGCTTGTAACCTCTTAGCCATGAATGTGGAGCTCTTCACATCCATAGGTAAGAGCTCACACGGACATAATTTCCAAAGCTCTTGGCGCATTGTCACTCAGATTGGAAACTTACTTCCAGAGATTGAAACTTACGGATGCGAGACTGAAACCGACGAAAAAAAAAACCGCGTGCCTCGAGAGGGATAGTTCGATTGTGGTGGAAGTCGCTCCTCTGCTCGCGTCCTAAGAGTTTGACATTCCTCTTTGGACTGTGTCCCAGTTCGCTGCTAAGAAAAAGTTCCACGTTGTGCTGCATCCTTTTTGATGTCGTCCGCATCTGTGGTTTTTGGAGAATTCATCCTTCTCGGATGCTCTCGACAAAGACTGAGATAAAACTCATCATCTTAAAAATGCAATTAAGATGGGAGACAGTGTCTTTTTACCATGTTGACACTTCATTGTTCTCCTTAATATTTGACGTCGACTAGATCGATCTGACGTCCAGCAAATAAAGCTTATGTCTTGTGTCTCGCAATATCGTCTTCAATGTATTCCATACTTGATGTCGAAATAAATAAATAAATGCTGATGCGATATTGATGTTTCTTTTGTTGTCATCTTCGATGCTCTTCTTGATGTTTACTTTATAAGAAATAACAGAATGCAGTCGAGGCCAACGGATAAGTATTGCTCTTTCTTTATCCATGTACGTCCTCTTGCGGGGTATGAATATCTTCTCACGATACGTAAATTCCTGCGAGATATGAATCTTCTCGTGACGCATAAATTCCAGCGAGGTATGAAGTCTTCTCGCGATGTATAAATTTCAGCGAGGTATGAAGTCTTCTCGCGATGCATAAATTTTGACGAGGCATGAAATCTTCTCGTCGTGCATGATAAATGACTCGCGATGCATGATTTCCGCGATTCATGATTTTCAACGAGGCATGGATTCTTCTCGTGATGCATAAATTCCAGCGAGGTATAAAGTCTTCTCGCGATGTATAAATTTCAGCGAGGTATGAAGTCTTCTCGCGATGCATAAATTTTGACGAGGCATGAAATCTTCTCGTCGTGCATAATTAATGACTCGCGATGCATGATTTCCGCGATGCATGATTTCCGCGATGCATGATTCTTCATCAGTATATGACTCCCGCGATGCACGACTTCCGCGATGCATGATTCCGCAATGTATGATTCCGCTATGCATGATTCTTCAGTGTACGACTTCCGCGATGCACGACTTCCGCGATGCATGATTCCGTAATGTATGATTCCGCTATGCATGATTCCGCGATGCATGATTCTTCAGTGTATAAATTCTGCGATGCATGATTATTTATATCGCCCCCTGGATAGTAACGGCAAGACGATCTCCAAATAATATATCGGCTTGATCGATAATGATAAAATAATAATTGCATAACTGTCTCTTCTGAGGTAATGCATGGTCTTGATCGACAATAATCATCTTGTTTTGATGACGCAATGCAAATAGCGTCTTCTATAGAAATCGTGAAATCTTCGCTGAGATTCCTGTTTGATTCACCTTTGAATCTGGCTGGATACTTTGTAAATTTCCCATTGTTGAGAATGGTTTGAAATAAACAAACACATTCACAAGCATCCTGACACAAACAATATGAAATGCTTCCTGCTTTTAATAAAATCACTGGTTTTGGAGATAGTTTTCTCATTCTCCGTATTCATCCTTTGGAAGAATTCGGCCGATTTCGAAGCGAAGCTATAAACCTGCATCCACAGAAAAATTGTCAATTTTAAACATACTGATCTGTGTCGATCCCTTCGGTTGTTTGCTCCTTGTCTTGATATCTCCGGTTGATTTTCCGATTTCCCGACTCTTGATAGATAAGAAAATATCTTATGCCAAAACAGATGAAATATAAAAGGGAAATTTTTAAGAGAAACAAGAAATTTTTTAAGAAATAGTATCTTGAAAAAGTCACTGCCAAGTCATGTCATGTCAGGCTTAACGAGCTCCTTTGAGTCCGACGCTTGTTGAATGAATTTCAGAGGCATTCCGGACTTGTAGGGAAGACCCATGACGAAATTTTGAGGCCATCCTCAAAATTTTTGTCCCAGTTTACTATATTGCTCATCTTTTCATTGTAACCGAACAGGATCGCGGAATTTTGAGATCTTCTCAAAATTCTGTCCCAGTCGCAAATCTCGAAATGTCTTTTGTCTGGCTTGCTGAAGAGGAGACTTTTTCTGAGAATTTTTGAGTCCCTCTCAAAAATTCTGTCCCAGTTTCTATTGTAAAGGAGAATAGAAATCTTGGGAGATATATGACCGAGCCCTTGTGGCGCCTACGTATCCCGTTGAGGCAGGAATCAGGTCAAACGTAGTTCCCCCTTAAAGGTTACCAGAATAAAATTTACAAAGAAACCGACCGAGGCCGACAAAGGCCGCCTACGTATCTCATTCTTGAGAATTCAGGTCGAACGTAGTTCAAATACAAAGAAATAATTAAGGGGGTAAATGGGGTGACCGAAGCCGACATAGGCCGCCTACGTATCTCGTTCTCGAGAATTCAGGTCAGACGTAGTTCGTTACAAGAGGGATAAGAATTCAAATTGAACAAATACAGGCAAGCAGAACGATTACAAGTAAATAACAGAAAAATGTGAAAATGGAACTTCACATGTAGTATCTCTTGACAGCATCTGAGTTGATAGGCTTGGGCCATACAGTGCCATCCATCTCTGACAGGACAGAGAACCTACAGATAGCACCTTACGAACCATGTAGGGGCCTTGCCAGTTTGGTGCGAACTTTCCTTTGTACTCATCTTGATGAGGAAAAATACGCTTAAGAACCAACTGGCCAACTTCAAAATTTCTGGCTCTTACTCTTTTGTGAAAAGCGCGGGTCATTCTCTGTCTATACAACTGGCCATGGCAAACGGCGACCATTCTCTTCTCATCAATCAAAGCTAGTTGATCAATCCGTTTGCTGACCCATTCAGCGTTGCTTAACTCAGCTTCTTGGATGATCCTTAATGACGGTATCTCGACTTCAACAGGCACGACCGCTTCTGTTCCATATACTAGCAAGTATGGAGTAGCCCCAGTCGATGTTCTGACCGTTGTTCGATAACCTAGTAGAGCATATGGCAACATTTCATGCCAACCTCGCTGTTTGTCAATCATTTTCCTCAGAATCTTCTTGATATTCTTGTTGGCGGCCTCTACAGCTCCGTTCATTTGAGGGCGATAAGCAGTTGACTTTCGGTGAATAATCTTAAATTGTTCACATATATCTTTCATCAGATGACTGTTGAGATTTGCACCGTTATCAGTGATGATGGATTCTGGAACTCCAAATCTGCATATCAGATTGTTGCGGACAAAATCGGCCACCACTTTCTTGGTTACCGACTTGTAAGAGGCTGCTTCCACCCACTTGGTGAAATAATCAATGGCAACCAAAATGAATCTGTGTCCATTAGAAGCGGCTGGCTCTATAGGACCGATGACATCCATTCCCCAAGCTACAAATGGCCAAGGTGAACTCATAGCATTAAGTTCGTGAGGTGGCACCCGTATCAGATCACCGTGCACTTGACATTTGTGGCATTTTTGCACGAATTTGCAACAGTCATTCTCCATAGTCATCCAGAAATAACCGGCTCGAAGAACTTTTCTTGCCAAAGTAAGCCCGTTCATGTGCGTGCCGCAAACTCCAGCATGTATCTGTTCAATAAGCCTCACCGCCTCAGCAGCATCCACACATCTTAACAAACCCAAATCCGGAGTCCTCCTATACAAGACTTCTCCATTCAGAAAGAAATTGAGAGCCATGCGACGTATCGACTTCTTTTGATTAGATGTAGCATCTTCCGGATATGTCCCAGACTCTAAATACCTCTTTATGTCGAAGTACCAAGGTAAACCATCTGGTTCTGACTCAACATGTGAACAATGAACTGGATGTTCCTTCAAGTCTATATCCAACGGGTTGATGTAATCAGTATCCGGATGTTTGATCATTGAAGCGATGGTGGCAAGAGCGTCAGCCAATTCATTCTGTATTCTGGGAGTATGTCTGAACTCGATCTTGCGAAACCTTTTGCACAGGTTTTGCACATACTGTACGTAAGGTATAATTTTCGGGTTCTTCACAGCCCATTCACCTTGAACCTGATGAATCAATAGGTCTGAATCTCCAATAACCAGTAACTCGTAAACATTCATGTCAATGGCCATTTCCAAACCAAGAATACAAGCTTCGTGTTCAGCCATGTTGTTTGTGCAGTTGAATCGCAGTTTAGCTGCCATAGGATAATGCTGACCAGATTCCGATACCAAGACTGCTCCAACACCTTTACCCTGGTGATTCTCCGCTCCATCGAAGAATAATCTCCAACCTGGATACGTTTCAGAAATATCTTCACCCACAAATGACACTTCTTCATCGTGGAAATACGTCTTAAGAGGTTCATACTCTTCGTCCACGGGATTTTCCGCAAGATGATCAGCCAGAGCTTGTGCCTTTATTGCCTTCTGAGTCACATACACGATATCAAACTCACTCAACAGCATTTTCCATTTAGCTAACTTCCCCGTCGGCATCGCTTTCTGGAAAATGTACTTCAATGGATCCATTCTGGAAATGAGATATGTGGTGTATGAAGAAAAGTAGTGTCTCAGCTTCTGGGCAAGCCATGTCAGAGCGCAGCATGTTCTCTCCAGCAAAGTGTAGCGAGACTCGTACGGAGTAAATTTCTTGCTGATGTAGTAGATAGCCCTTTCCTTCTTCCCTGTCTCGTCGTGTTGACCCAGTACACATCCAAATGCACTATCTGAAACCGACAAATACAGTAACAAAGGACTCCCTTCTCGTGGAGGAACCAATACTGGTGGGTTAGACAAGTAGCTCTTGATAGCGTCGAAAGCGGTCTGGCACTCCTCAGTCCACTTAGTTGGGGCGTCTTTCTTCAGCAACTTGAAAATGGGCTCACATACCACTGTCGATTGTGCTATAAACCGGCTGATATAGTTTAACCTCCCTAAGAAACTCATCACCTCTCTTCTCGTTTTCGGCGGAGGCAACTCTTGAATTGCTTTGATCTTCGAGGGGTCGAGCTCAATACCTCTTTCTGCTGACTATAAACCCCAACAACTTCCCAGCCGGGACTCCAAAAGCACATTTGGCGGGATTTAACTTCAGGTTGTACCGGCGCAAACGTTCAAAGAATTTTCTCAGATGTGTCAAATGATCCGAACTCTCGCGGGATTTGATTATGACGTCGTCCACGTACACTTCAATTTCCTTGTGAATCATGTCGTGAAAGATGGTCGTCATGGCTCTCATGTAAGTAGCACCGGCGTTCTTGAGACCAAACGACATTACCCTGTAGTGATATACTCCCCAAGGTGTGATGAAGGCCGTTTTTTCCGCGTCTTCTTCATCCATTAAAATATGGTGATAACCCGCGTAACAATCCACAAATGACTGCATCTCATGTTTGGCACAGTTGTCAATCAGAATATGGATATTTGGCAACGGAAAATTATCCTTTGGGCTAGCCTTGTTGAGATCCCTGTAATCAACACAAATTCTGATTTTTCCATCTTTCTTGGCGACCGGAACGACATTGGCCAGCCAGGTTGGATATTGCGTTACTTCCACCAATCGGGACTCTATCTGCTTGGTGATTTCCTCTTTAATCTTCAGACTCAATTCAGGCTTGAACTTTCGAGTCTTTTGCTTCACCGGTTCGAACCCTGGATTGATAGGCAGCTTATGAGACACGACATCAGTACTCAACCCCTGCATGTCACCGACTTCCCAAACGAACACATCATGGTATTCGGCAAGCAGGCGAACCAGGCTCTCCTTCTGAGTTTCATTCAAATGAGTGCTGATCTTAACCTCTTTGGCATATTCTGAATCTCCCAAATTCACCGTCTCTGTTTCCTCCAGGTTCGGTTTATGTTGGTTCTCGAACTGTCGAAATTCTTCGGCCACATAGTCCGGTTCCCCATTTTCCTCGTCGTGGTCGTCGACGTCGTCGTCATTTGCCTCGTTTTGCTCATTTAGCTCATGACATGACATGACATTGGCAGGTTTGTAACTTACGTTACTGAAATCATAAACAGACAAAATTAGGAAAGTAAAATATAACACGCAATTAAATAAACAAAGTCAAAATAAGGAGGCTTTCATTTAAATCGAATCAAAAATGCAAACTTGGGTCATGGCGCGAGGCCATGTTGCCTTTTAAACATCATAACAAAATTCAAAATCAAGAAAATGCAGAAATGGTGGGTCTCGGGCCTCTACCGGACGACCACCGATTTTAATATGCACAAAATAACTCCTTTCTACCACAGAGTTCGGGACATCAGAATTGGCGTGGACGTCCAATTTAGCAGCATCTCCCCGGGTTCAGCGTCACGAATGCCAGCTGGCTCAGACTCCTCCTCGATGATGGCATTGACCTCCTGGAAAAGGTCACAAATTCCTTCCCCATCGTCTTCAGGCTCGGCATGCTCCCGGACTGGAAAGGATTGATAGAGATGCGGGATCGGCTTAGTCAACCCTTGATCCCTTTTCCTCTTCATCTTCATATCATCATATGTGGGGATGTACCCCAAAACATACTTTGATCCTGTAGCAAGGACCGGAACTGGCTCGATGATCCCTTGTGCATTCCTTCATAATCCGAAACCAGGTTCGAATCCGCTCTGCAGCATCACCGTGGCGATCATTCTATACACGGTCGGCATGGGAGTCTGCGGGGCCAAGCCCTCATCGGTGGCATTTACCAACTCCACCGTGTAGAAGTCTGAACCTTGCGGCGTCTCGTCCAAGATCGGCGCTTGCTTTCCTGATTGGCCCTTTTCACCATGAATAACCAGTTCTTCATTTTTCCACACCAGTTTTATCATTTGGTGGAGAGTGGAAGGGACGGCTCCAGCCGCGTGGATGAATGGCCTTCCCAACAGGAGGTTATAGCTGGTGTCGATGTCCAACACCTGGAACTTTGCCTCGAACTCTGCAGGGCCCATTTGGATGGTCAGGTTCATAGCTCCCAACGTGTCTCTCTGCACACCGTCGAATGCTCTCACATTGACTTGGTTTTGCTCTAACTTTTCGAGGTCAAACCTCAGCTGCTTCGATGTGGACAGGGGGCATATGTTCAAACCAGATCCGTCGTCTACCAGAACACGGTTGATGACCTTTCCGCGACATATCACGGTGATGTGTAGAGCTTTGTTATGGGCCCTCCCTTCGGCCGGCAGTTCATCGTCGCAGAAACTGATGCGGTGTCCCCGAATGACCTGGTGAATCATAGCAGCTACATTATCGCTGCTCGTACCCGAGGGCACATATGTGTCATCCAGGGCTTTCATCAAAGTCTGTCTATGGGACCAGGAGCTCATCAGCAGGGCCCACACCGAAATTTGGGATGGAGTTTTCTCCAAGTGCTTGACGATGGAGTAGTCTTTGGGTTGCATTCTCCTCCAGAACTCTTCAGCTTCTGCTTCGCTGATCGGTCTCTTGACATGATCTTTCTTTTGTCCTCCGAGAGCAAGCTCGTCAGGAGTGTAACATCTGCCAGATCTAGTCATGCCTTGAGCCACGACCGTTTCTATAACGAACTTGGGCTTGGTGAGAGTCTTTGCAGGCACCAAGGCAACAGCCTTTGCAGGTGTCAAGATGACAAACTCTCCTTTTTCCCTGACGCTCAAAGAAGCGACAGCCCTTTCCAAGTCTTCCTGAACAACAGGAGTAATTCTCTTGGCTCCACGCTCATCTTCGTCAGTTTCTATCATGTTGATGTTTCCACCCCCATGATTTGGCAACGGATTCGTGTTGACGTTTGGCGCCGCAGGCTGAAGGGAGACCACTTCCTAGTCAATCAAATCCTGGATCTTGTGCTTGAGATTGATACAATCTTCTGTATCATGTCCAACACTGTTGGAATGATAAGCACATCTCTGCTCCGGTCTGTAGAATATGGAATTGACATCCACGGGCTTGGGCCCCACAGGGTGGATGTATCCGGCCGCGGCTAATCTTTCGAACAATTTAGTTCTGCTCTCAGCCAACGCGGTGAAGCTTCTGGAGGGCTTCTTCTCAAACCTTGGGCGAGGGGAATCATACCCGCCCTGCTGAGGGGGAGGGACTTGTTGGTAATTGCAGGCGTTTGGTCGTGGAGCTTGGGTTCTGGGGTAAGGATTTGTTTGGTGGTTTGGCCTTGGGGCTTGGTAATTTGGATGGGGGCTTTGATATGCTGGGGTTTGTATTTGATATGCGGGAGACGGTGCTCGATAGCTTGGCTGTACATTAGCGCAGCTAGGAGCGACATTTTGGTAATGGGGAGGGACTTGATAAGCTTGGGGGTAGTTTGGATATGTGGAGGGAAAATTTTGTGGAATCGGGGGTGGATTCTGATATGATAAAATATGGGCATCTGGATAATGGGGGGCAGCATTGTAGTGGCCGGAGTGATTTGAGTGTGGATGGTAGGCTTGATGAGGCTTTGATGGGGGATTGGAGCGGCCTTGGGGACGTGGTAAGTTTCTGGGGATTTTTCTTCCCCCGTGTGAGATAGCGTTAACCTCCTCTCTTTTCTTCCTTACCAGTCCGGAAGACCCAGGCGATGCAGACACTCGGGCTATCTTTCCCGACTTCAGGCCATCCTCGATAGTCTCACCTACTTTGACTATCTCGACGAACTTGGCGCCGATTAATAAGATGACTCTGTCATAATACTCGGGCTCCTGCACCCGTATGAACACCTCCACAATCTCCTTCTCTGTCATTGGAGGCCTCACCCTCGCTTCCTCCTTCCTCCATCTGTACGCGAACTCGCGATAGCTTTCTGTGGGCTTCTACTTCATCTTCTCCAAGGAGTACCGATCAGGGACTATTTCGACGTTGTACGCAAATCTGTTGATGAATTCCTTAGCCAGTGCGCTCCAACTGGGCCATTGTCGAGTCTCGTGGGATGTGAACCATTCCAAAGCCTCACCGCACAGGCTTCGGCTGAACAACCTCATCAGCAACGCTTCATCTTTGCCAACTCCCACGAGTTGGTCACAATACGCCCTTAGGTGTGCCATGGGGTTGCCCACCCCTCCGAAGGTATCAAACTTCGGGATCTTGAACCCTTCAGGTAGGTTCAAGTCTGGGTGGATGCATAGTTCTGCGTAGCTTAACCCGGCGACGTCTGGAGTACATTGCAATTCTCTCATTGCCCTCTTGATCTCCTCCTTTATGTCTACCTTCGCTTCTTCCCTCGCCCTCCACTCTCTTTCTTGCTCCTCATAATGGTCCAACTCGGAGTCGTGCACCTCATGCTCGGCCGGGACGGGGACTTGGAATGTGGTTCTTTTGGGGAGGGGTGGAGCTATGGAAGGGCTTGGGACGTTCTGTGCGGTTTGATAGTTTTGCGGATAATTTTGGGGATTGGTATTTTGGTTTAAGTGGGGATGCGGTGTTTGGGAATTGAAGGCGGTGGGATTTTGGGTTTGATTTTGGGGTAGTGGGGCTGTTTGAGTATTTTGGGGATGTGGTGGTATTTGTGGAAGATTGTTTGGGAGTGGTGAGGGAGTTTGATAGGATACTGACGCGTATTGGGGATTTTGGTTGGTCATATCTATCCCGGAAGGGTTGTGCACGGGTGTCGATGGACGGTGCTGAGTAGGATCCGAGTTGGACGAGGGGAAGTATGTAGGAGGTCTTGCGTCGAGAAAGTTGGGGCCGAATCCGGGCGGAGGAGTGTCTTGCCTCCGTTGCATCTCCACCCTCATGTCAGCTATTTGCTGCATCAGCTGCGCAATAAGCTCATTCTGATCTGCCACGGTGGGCTGAGCCACCACGACGTCTGTGAGACTGACTTGTTCATTGTTGTCTTCCATGTCTGTATTTGTGGTTGGTCCGGGGAAGGAATCTGCGGGACCTTTTGATCTGGTGAAGTAGGGGTGATCTGCCAGCTTTATCGAAACAGATCAGTAAAAGGTACCTGAGAGGTGAAACAACTCAAAGGCAAATTTGTTAGTGCATATCCGGAGTACAAAATGCATAATATCGCATATAAAACAGATAAAACACACAAGTCGCTTTGTTTGGGGATATCTTAACCCATGAATGAGGACGAAAATATATTTTGGGAAAGCTGAATCACGTTGAGCTATGGTCTTCTTGCAGCTGTTTTTCGACGTCCGTTGATCTTATCTTCGTATCTCCGAAACACGGAGGAGAATGAAAATTTTTGGTGATAGGGGCCGGGCCGGGAAAGGCTTCCTACGTATCTCACGAGGAGAATTCAGGCCCAACGTAGTTCGGATAGGATGAAATTTTCATTCATTCTTTCATTGCGATTACAAGGGAATTGAAAAACAACATTGAAATTTCTAAAAGACAACATTTTGGCGACTTCTTGTCTCGTGGCTGCGTCATTCCTTTCCTCTCAAAAAGTCGGGAATGGAGGCTTGTAGACGATTTCCTCCTCATCGTCCTCCTCAATTGATTCTTGGTTGGGATCACTGTCGTCTGCTCCCTGTTCATGGGCGGAATATTTTCCGCCCTTTAGGTTGCTATGGGTTGCCAACTCCTCGTCAAGTGCTGCACTTCTGGCCAACAACACGACAGTCTCAATATCTATCTCTGCTTCTCTCGCCTTTCCTTCGTGTATCTCCAAACGAAGCAAGTTCAACCTTTTCCTTAGGTTTTCAGTTTCCATCTCAACCTTCTTCTTTCTTTTTATCTGCGACGCCAGATCTTCATCCAAGGTCGTGACCGCAGCTTTGTAGATGGCCGTGGTCATGTCCACTTTAAGTCCCTCCTCCTTGATCTTCTGAATTTCTTGAGTGACTCGCTCGATCTTTCTTCGCAATTTCTCCTCAGTAAGCTCCGTCTGGACGTTCTTGTCTTTGTCCATAGCGGTGATTCAACTTTCCTGAGATGATAGAGCGGTATTTAGAATTTATGGTATGGGAGATGGATTTTTGAGTGAGGAACTTGAGACTTGGGAATTTGGTCGGACGTTTGTAATAGTGACTTCTGTGTACTTTTTGGAATTTTGGCTAGGAGTGGGTTTACGATATCCTCATTCAAAGCAACGTAACACATAAGCATTTAAATACACATATATCGTGTCCTAATCATGCATGGGGACCCTTTTGTGCCAAGGGTAGGCCTAGCGCATTCGAATGATGTACGTGTGAATTTAAACCAAATTAAAATATTCCCCCCAAAATAATACTTAATAATGAGTAAAATGTTCGAAAAGAGAAATAGACAAACCCACGCAGGGGCTATTTAGAAAGTGCGATAATATCAGGCCCACGCAGGGGATAAAATAATGCGAATACAAACAAAGAAAAACCCGCGCGGGGGCGATGTCCACTACGCTGCTCCGGATGGTCCCGCTCCGTCGTCGCCTTTCTGGTTTTTGTGCTGTTGGAACATGTACCTCAGCATCAATAGAAAACCTTCACCCAGACGACCTTTGTCTTCCAGACTCTCGTATCGCATCCTCTCGATTTTCTACTGGATCCAATTGTCGAACTCGTCATACCCTTGCTTCAATCTCTTGATCTCTTGAGTTGCCCTCTCGAGTGCGTCTTGATTCTCTACGAATTTGGCATAGACCTCATTAGCCTCCTCCTTTAACTCTCGCAATTCGGCCACTGCTTTGGCCTCTTTGTCTGTCACGCTGCGAAAGCTACGCGGAATATGAAAGGAGATATTTTGTATATCTCTTTTCAACCATGCTTTGTAACCTTCGTCGTATCCAGCGTTGAATCGGTCAGGAGCGATAGTCTCTTTACCCATACGCCTGGCGTTCTTCCATTCTCTGAGCATCTCTGTAGCGTCGTCCACCCTGTCGTCCCCGATGTCATATACATAAGCACCATAATACGCTTCTCTAGGCACAGTCTGCTTTCTTCCGAACTGTCGCAAGACTCGAAATGGCGCGTAAGGGTGGATTCCTCGAATACCGGGTAGAGGGAGCACGACACATCTACGACTTTCTACGACAACTTCTTTGGATATGAAGCGGTCGAGCATCCATTGGAGGTCCTCTTCTCTTAACTCGGAGAAAATTTGGGCCCATCTCCCTCTCATTTTCCGATTGTTCATGTTTGCCCAGAATAATAAGTCGTTCAGGTCCTTGAGGGTGTTCTTGTTGTCGAGAGTGTGCAGTTCTCGAGTTCCAGCACCCTTCGCCAAGTGGCTGAGAATCCACCATTGGAGGAGCAGATTACACCCCTGGAAGTACCGATGTCCCTCTTTGCACTTACCCAAAGCGCGATATATGTCTGACAATATGACCGGGGCTACGGAGTAGTACTTTGTCGTTCCTTGATTCTCGTACCCTTTGAACAGCGTCTGGACGAGTGTTATGACTCTGGTGTTGATGCTCAGGCTCGGGCCGTGCGGGAAGACCATTGTTCCCAACAGGGCTATGGCAAACGCCAACGGGCGGAGCTCGTTCCACTCCCTGTAGGAAATCTTAAATTCCCAATTATACGCGGCATAGAAACTCGCGTGTCCGACTCTGACGTAGAGATCTCTGAACATTATGTGGGAATCTTGACACCAATAAGTGAAATCTTTTCTTAGTCCTAACCAATCCGAGATGTCCTCAACGGAAGGTTTGTTGGGGATAAACACGTCCTCTTGTTTTCGGGCTCTTCTTTCTAGGCTCGTTCCCACGGTGTCTATGCAATCCCTTATCTCTTCTAATGTAGGGGTGATTTCGGTCGTTCCAAAACGGAAGACCATTCTCTGGCTGTCCCAGTACCCTGTAAGAACCTCGATCAACTCTGGCCAACCGTCCATGTTGATTAGCTCGGTTAAGGCCCCTACGTATTTGTTGAGGGTCCGACTATGATCTCCGTCTAAGTCGTTGTGCCACATTGTTAGTTGGGGTGGCACGGAGACAACCATGTTGAACTTCGGAAAGCGATCCATCTGAAACACAAAACTTGTTAGATTTTCCCCCTACCCCCAAGTTGGTTTTTCACACATACATTTCGAATGTCACATAATATGATGCGTCGTGAGGTCGAAGACCTTAGACGCGATTTTTGGCGGTTTTCTACTAAAATGGACTTAATACGCCTTGGGTATTAAGTCGTCCTAGGCTGATGCCTAATTTCGGTTTTGGTTTCGCTCTAACTTAGGCTTTTCTAGAATTGTTTTCAAATAGACGGTTACCCGAGTCGGACAAACATCGGGGTGGAGCTATCGAATAACGCCGGATGACCGCATTCCGACTATTTATTCGATACTCCCAAGTAAGTTCTTGGGGTATTTCTGAGAGAAGTCGCGGTAAGCCGCATAACTTCCGTTTCCGAATGCAACTATTTGCCGTTTGGCGGAATTTATGCCATGAAAATGCAACTTCTAAAACTAAAGAAATTTAAACAATTAAACAAGTTAGTCCAAATAGAGTTAATCTTAAGGTTAGAATCCTCCAAATCCCCAGCGGAGTCTCCATTTCTGTTTTATCGAAAAAAGTGATTTCGAAAAGAGTTTGTTTTATTTTTAAGGTATTTTTGACTTTTAGGAGTCGCCACTTAATTTTTAAGAAAAATCAAAAAAACTTCATTTCTAAACAACTTAAACAGAAAATTGTTTTGAAACATTTTTTAGGGGGTTCGGGATTCTTATTAGCGTCTTAGGAAGGTGTTTAAGGCACCTAAGACACTCCGCTAACTACGGTTTTCCGGCGATTAACAATATTTGACTATTTTGTTTTAACTTTTACAAATCGAAGTTTAAACTTTACTTAACCAAACTTTGCAAATTTTGAAATATGCAAATTTTCCTTAAAGTTAAACTCTCTAAACTCAAACGAACTTGTGAAATATTAGCTTCAAGATTTCGCTAAAGTTGAACTTTTTAAACTTTTACTCTGAGCAATTTTTTCAAACTTAACATCTATCTTTTTTAACACTTAAATTTTAGTTTTAATCTTGATAAAAGTAGAGAGGCATTTCGACGGGGTTGGAGTTTTCTAACCTAAAACTAACGGCAAATCTTAAACAAACGCACAAAAAACAAGTAATAAAGAGAGAGAGAGAGAGATTTGGGTCCAAGCTCGGATTCTGTTCGCCTTGACCGAGTTTGGACCCACCTGTTTTCGGGTATTTGACCCGTTTTGTACCTGTCCTAATCTAAACATACAAAATAAAATAAGAAATAAAAACGACAAGAGGGCTTATGCCCTTTACAAAAATAACAAAAAAATACAAAAAAAAAGGAAGTCTTCTAATCCGTTTCGGATTTTCTTCAATCTTCAAGGAATTGGGATTGGCGTATGAATGCTTCGACGGGTTGACTTCAAGGACAGGAATATGTGAGTCTTTACGACTCTCTCGAAATGCAAAAGAGGAGAGTTCATGGTGAACTCAAGCGGATTTGCATGCCACAAAGCAAATAAAAAAAATTAAAAAAAATTAGTATATAATCCAACTAACATAAATAAGAAAAAGTAAAATAAATAAGATATTCATTTGCAGTCACTTAAGATCGAAGGTAGTAATCAGTCTTCAAAACTCATAACATGTTCATAAATATAGAATTTGGAAGCAACCATACTGACATATTAAACAATCTTAACATGTAGACCTTGATGCGTGTTTGAAAGTAAGCAAAATATGAATGATCCAAGTCGAAGCAATATTACAAGGAAATATAAGCGCAACATCGATAATAGACACCACCAGCCCTCGAATCATCTAAGAACATGAATGACTATTGCGAGATTTGATTAACCACGACAAGAAAGTTATTGATACACGAAAACGACGAGGAATACAACCAGAACACACCATCAAGTAGTGAAGAAACAGGAAGATGTCCAGCATGCTCGAAATCAGAACTCCATGTACAGTCTATTACTTCAAGCAAAATTCGAAGAAGATTCAGGAAGCTTTCGACATATAATCCCGCCCATGAACACGGTTACAGACATACAATCCTAGGGAAACATTATCTGTCCATTTACTCATGCTTCAGGTTCAAGGATTTACAGTAGAAGACATCGTACCATCCTATAATGCAAGCCACACGCAAATGAAGTATATTAAGGACTAACATAACGAAACTCAACAACTGGTCGCCATTTACAAGCTATTAGATGTGTGACAGTGGACTTAACACTACAGAAAACATGAATGAACCTTTAAGAATGAGAAACAGATTCAAAGTTCCCACCTACTTTGCCGAAAACCAATAACTAACACCAAAAGAAGTCAAGATGGTCACGACAACATGAACAGATCGATATCATGACACGGGAACGGCAAGGAACACACTTTGAAATTCAGATCAAAGAAAGAAACAAACTATGAAGCGAAGAGATTTCAAGTATAACTATCCTACTAAAGCACGTATCACATCCTAACGAGAAGAACATACATCCGCATGACATCAATGACTGACTATTGAACACCAGTAACAGACCAAATACGAAAGGAAACATATAAAAAAAACATAAGAAGAAACGAGACAATATACACCAGATTATTATGCTAAGAACACCATTCAGAAATAGAAGAAGAAACGAGATAATATACACCAGATTGCTATACCAAGAACATCATTCAGAAATAGAAGAAGAAACGAGACAAATACACCAGATTGCTATACCAAGAACATCATTCATAAATAGAAGAAGAAACGAGACAAATACCTTCTCCGAACAGCGAACGGAACAGGAACGAGCAGCGACAGCCACGAACTTCCACACTCGAACAATACACCTCGCTTCTTAATGTATTCTGCTTACGTAGCTAGACTATCCTGTTAGCGAGCAGCGACACTCCTGATTTCTTATCAGCTTCCTCAGTTTTATCTCTAGGCCTATCGCGTTTTGGAGAACCCTTTTATACAGATTGAAACTCCTCTCAAACAACTGAATGAAAGACGAATGGTAGAAATTCTTGTGATAAAATGTGAACCCCAAAACTTCCGAAACAAAAACAAGCAGAGGGCAAAACAATTTCCTCTCCCAAAAATCTCTTTATCAAAATTCCAAACAAATTTTTTCTAACCAAATTTTCTAACCTCCAATTCAGTCTAGGGTGGGGGGTTTATATAGAAGCAAACAAAACTAGGGTTTCGAAGTTTGGGCGGGATCGACGATTTGAGGCCCATCTGCTATTCGAAATTCAAAAAAAACAAAAATCTTATCCAAAATTTCGGAATATTCCTCGATTCCAAATCCTCCAAATGGCTTTGAGGCGAGGTGGAGGGTCGAGATGAGCCTTCCGTCCTTGGTACACGACGTGGCTCAAATCCGCGTTGCAAGGACGGACTTTCTCGTCGTTTAGCGCACAGCAGGCTGTGAGAGGAGGGAGACGTTGCAGAACTGTACGAGGACAGCTAGACGCGTACTGGGGCTTGTTCCGCACCCACGCGAGATAGAGGAAGGAGGGAGAAGAGCGTGGGGGAGGGAAAATCGCGTGAGGAGACGCGAGAGTGAGAGAGACGCGAAGGACGATTTCCATTTTTGGGTCTGTTCGTTGCTGCGTTTTTTTCCTGGGTTTTCTGTTCTTGACGGGAATTTTGTTTTGTCGTTTGAGGAAGAAGAAAGGGGGAAGTCGGGTTTGGGTCGGATCGGGGAATGGGTGGGCCTGGATGGGTTGAGTATTTAAGTGTTTTGGGCCGGTTTAGTGATAGGGAGAGGATGGGCTGCTGATGGTGTTAGAGAGGTTAAGGGAGTTGGGCCTGGGTGGGTTAATTTCAGTGTTGGGTCAAGGGATGGACGTCATTTGGGCCTGGGGGAATTAACTTGGGATTAATTTGGGGTTGAGGAGGATGGGCTGAAAGAGGAAGTGGGCCTGGGTCAAAATGGGTGTCAACAATAAGTATCCACCTCCTTCACAACTTATGCTCGAAATCCTAGAGACACACTTATATTATACAAAGGTCCTATTACATCCCTCCCCCCTTTCTTCCCCGAACTTATTTTATAAATAATTGTCTACACCTTTTCGGCCTACATGACACTAGCTTAAAAAAAATGTCAACACGTGTTGGGTCCATAAGACAGTGACACATAGGTCGAAAAGAGGTAAAAAATTATTTATAAAATAAGTTCAGGGAGGTAATAGGATCTTAATATATTAAAAATGTGTCTCTGAGATTTCGGACATAGGTTGGGGGAGGTACATATGCATTTTCCCTTTAAAATCATAGTTGCCAGACTTTTAATGTTATCTTTATATAATTAAATATTATTATTTATTAAGATATTTGATTAAATTTATTTATATTTAGTGTAGAAAGAAAATGATAATTCAATTTTTCATTTTGAAACTTCCTACCTATAATAATATATGATATATGATGATAATATATCGTATTGTGAACCTTAACTTTTGCTTATAAGCATCTAAATATCTTATCCTCATTTAAATTGGTTCTGTTAACATACTCTAATACATGAATTGCAGTATTCAAAAATAAGCTAACAAAATAACAAAATTATTTTTATGAATGCAAATTGTCATATGAATATTTTTGAGAAAATGCACAAGTAACCTCCTAGATTATGACCAAAAATTCAGAGACACACTTTAACTAAACTATGGTCCTATTACCCCTCTGCACTTATTATTTTTATTTTTTTTTGTAATTTTGTGCACCTTTTTGGCTTACATGACATTCAAATATCTCTGCGCGCCTCAATGACGTGCAGTCACAGAGTGTGTCACATAAGACAAAAGGTGCATAACATTACAAAAAAATAAATTCAGGGGGTAATAGGACTTTTGTTTAGTTAAGATGTGTCTCTGAAACTTTGATGATAGTCTGGGGGTACATGTACATTATCTGATATTCTTTTTTAATTAAGTCGGGCCTGCAGAGATTAAAAATGAAAAATGACAAAAATCCCTCTCTTAAGTTCACTTATTACCCTTATCCCCTATTAGTTTTAAAAATGCCTAAAATCCCTCATTTTTAAGTCAAATGAGGCGGATACAAAAAAAATGTGACAAAAAATTAAACAGATACAAAAATGTGATAAGAAATGAGACGGATACAAAAATATAAAATGAGGCGGATACAAAAATGTGACAAAAAATGAGGTGGATACAAAAATGTAAAAATGAGGCGGATACAAAAATGTGACAAAAAATGAGGCGGACACAAAAATGTGCCAAAAAATATAAAATATATCCGCCACCTTTTTATTGTATCAGTACTGTTATATATCCGTGTTTTTGTATATTTATAAGAAATTTTGATCATTAAAAACTTATAAGGAACAAATAGTCATTTAACCCTAAAATTATGTTATTTATGTCACTTGCCCTTATAAAAATGGCTTCATGTTTTTAATCTCATTAGAGTTTAGGTTTTAATACCTAAAATGAAGGAGCGAGGTGAAAAGAGAGTTTGCAGACAAAAAGCAAAATAGTGCAGCTAAATACTTAATTAATTTAAATAGACTCAAATTTCCAAAATGTGAAAACAGATTAATTAATACGGATGAGGGAAAATAAGTAACACAAAGATTAATGTGAAAACAGATTAAAAGGAGGAAAATAAGAAAAGAAATTTATCCATTTCTTCCTTTGACAGTTGACACTACTAACTATTATTTGAGTTGTTTTTTCAAAAAATGGAATAAAAGTGGGCTAACTCATAATAGATACAAGAATTTTTGTTAATTTGGCTGAATTCATTGATGACCCATTAAAGTTGATATTTATTTTCATTTAAACACTTTAACTGAGCTTAGTTTATTTAGATACCTTATTACATGTCTTACTGTGTTATTTTGATACTTCTTTAATCATCAGCAAAAGTTAAAAAATGTGTGTAATCCACTCGCGGATGATATGACATAATGACAAATTATGAGAAGACAATTTGTCAATTTGGTTAAAAAAAAATAAAAATAATTATAAGAAGAAGAAAGAAAACATTTAAACTTATATTTAAAAAGCTATATATATCTATATCTATACCACCATAAAGCATGAACTCCTAAATTGAATGTTAAATTACTATAACATTCTCAATTAAAAATATTCAATTTATTTTGTGTATTAATTTGCTTATTTGTATTATATTAAAAGTAGATACCCTTTCATATTAAATAGTTGTGATTTTTTCAAAGAGTTTTGACTTTTCCAAAGGACTGTGACTTTTTTGACAGGTTTCGACATTTTCGATGAGTTGTGACTTTTCTGAAGGATTGTATTTTTTCAAAGGATTGAGACTTTTCGAAAGGGTTGTGACTTTTTCGAAAGGTTGTGACTTTTCCGATGAACAGTAACTTTTTAGAAAAGGTTGTAACTTTTCTGATAAGACACAATTAGCACATATTCATACTACTATTTGTTAGGAATAAATAGAGGGACTTCCTCTCACTTTTAAACTATGATTTATTAAAAGTTTTCTACTCTTCTTCTTCCTAAAAAATTCCAGGGTTATTTGCAATAGTTGATTAAGTTCAAAGTTCAACGAAATTCGATGTACCACATAAAAGAGTAAGTGAACATATTGTAGCAAATCATTTATAAATTCGCACTAATATTTTTTCTGATGATTTCCATGAGTTAATAGTGATGAAAAGTTGTGGGAAAGACAATAATAATAAACAAATTATGAAAAATGTCACATGATTTGGGTAAGATAATTGTTCTTTGTTTTTCATTTTTTTTTACCATCAAATGAAGAGTTTCTTTCTAATTTTGCTAAAACAACGTCCATTTAGTCAATTGAAATAGATATGAAAGTAAAAATAAACGTAGAAATCAAAGTGTTGGTGGCAGGAGATTTTAATCAAGTGGAACACTATAGTGAATATAGCATGAACATATATTTTCGTTTTCCTTCTTTATTGTCTATGTATTGTTCCATATATTTTTTTCTTGTTAATGTTTATATTGAGTATGAAATTTTTTATGTATGAATTTTCTATTATTTTGTGTTCATTTTAACTTGAGAAAATGTTATGTTACAACATACACTCCTTGCTAGCTATATAAAAATAGATAAGAAAATAGTGATTGATCATAAAATAATCTTAAATCAAATTAAAGATTGTATAAACAATACTTTAAATTTTATTCATCTATTAATTTTTATTATTGAAAAAGCTTAATATTTTATATTATGATACACCTTCTATATGGTAATAGATACTTTCATTAGAAAACAACCATATGATATGTATGAGACTGGAAAAAGACGAAGACCACAGTTTTACAAAGATAAGGTAGAAAAGTAAAGAAATGAATTGAAATATTTTCCACCAAAGGTGATGATGTTCATATATTAAAATTACATTATACGACTGAAATATATATATATATATATATATATATATATATATATATATATATATATATATATATATATAACAAAGAATTGGTCAAGCTAAATATTTGACATAAACTCAAACCTCAATTTAACCATCATTCCTTATAACAATAAAGTACCTTTTTTAAAGAATTACATCTATGTAATAGTCTTACTCAAATATTAATTGGTAAAGATAGATTGCGTATAACGATAAAATATTGAAATATTTATGGTAATCCTTATTAGTGTCATGCACATACTAAAATTTAGTATGAATGTTTAAGAGACAAATTATAGTTAAATGGTGTCCATCATTTATGTTCCTAATCTCAAGAGGAAAGACTATTGGTGACATATTTTGTATTGATATTTTTTTAAAAAAAAATTGTTGGTTAGATTTGTTTACAAAATTGAGTTATGTAAAAATAACACTACTAAAGAAATGTCACTTTCTCCCATCTTTGAAGTATGAATAAATTTTGAAATGATTCAATGATATATAGTTATTTTGATCTCAAAATACAAGTAACTCTATCATAATTTGTAAATCATTTAAAAATACTTGTTTTATGTTCTTTAATTTATAATTAGGTAAAATTATTCGCACTTCGCGCGATGATGAGCTACCTCATTGAGCTTATCTATAATCATTAGGTCATATTGTTTTCCTTCTATATTTTGTATACCAATGAAACTTAACGTGTGATCATTAGGTTATATCGCTTTCCTTTTGAATTAAGTATATACCAATGAAACTTTGCTGTCATATGTCTTATCCAATAAATTACACCAGTGTTACCTAGACCGTACATGATATCTTAAGAGTTAAAAAGTTTTTTAAAAAATACAGATAGTTTGTATTTCGATGCTTACACAAAATTGCCAAGAAAAATTTATCCCAATTTAAAAAAGTTTTACAAAACATTAAAGTGATGTTGAATTATATTGAAAAAATGCACAGGTACCCCCTCAATCTATGCCCGAAATCTTAGAGACACACTTATACTATACTAAGGTCTTATTACCCCTTGAACTTATTTTATAAGTAATTTTCTACCCCTTTTCAGCCCACGTGACAGTAGTTTGAAAAAAAAAAGTCAACCAGCGTTGGGCCTACTAGATAGCTCCACATAGACCGAAAAGAGATAGAAAATTGTTAATAAAATAAGTTCAGGAAAAAATAGGACCTTAGTATAATAAGTGTGTCTCTGAAATTTCGAATATAGATTGAGGGAATACTTGTGCATTATCCTAATTATATTTCGTTGTTCAAAGGGGAAAAAAGTCATAAAGGAAACCTGAAGTATTAGAAAGAATAAGGCGATCTCCATGGACATAGTTGATGCCACCAAAGTAAAGCAATTATCTAACTTAGCAAAAAATTATAAAGAATATTTACAATAACATGTGCATTACAATGAATTGCATTTTGTGTCTTCAATAAGGAATATTTTCCTTTGATTGAGAATAATAAATATGAACAATTCAATGGAGTGTTAAATTAGTACTCCCTCTGTTTTACAAAAAATTTGGTCATTTGTTTCTAAATTAAAGTTATGTCCAATTTATAAAATTGTCTTTTAATTTTGTGACTTTAAACATGCCACGTGGAAAGTTGTTATAAAAAAAAAAAGATCATTCTTTTTAAAACATACTAAAAAAAAAGAGATCATTCTTTTTTTAAACAGAGAGTATTAAACATCAAGTTTAAATCTCTGTGAATGCATCCACCTCAACATAGTTTATATAAGGCCATAAATACATAGTATATAGGGGTGTCAAATGTGCGGGTTGGGTTGAAATTGGAAATATTACAATGGGTTGAATAGAAATTGGGTTGGATCTTGACCCGCCCAAGTTTACTTTGGGCTCAAATGGACTAAAAACGGGTTGAATCTTGACCCGCCCAATTTGATCCGATTAATCTCAATAATTTAACATATTGATATTTAACTTTTATAATCACAATTTAAATTTCCGTTCAAGAATTTTTTGTTTAAAAAGTAATAAATGGATAGATAAATCCTAAAAGATGTTAAATATATAATATTTCATACTTTCAATATCGGAACATATCTTAATGAAAAGTTTTAAAACGGATTGAAATAGGAGATTGAATTGGACTTAATTGAGAATTCTCTTCAAATGGATTAAGCTTGAATGAGTTGAATTGGACCCAATTCAAATTATTTTGAGCCCAACCTTTAAAATTTTGAGCGAATTACCTGTGTTTAAATTCATTTTTGAGTTACACAGAATTTCGTTTTAAAGTCTCCGTTTTATTTTTCGGCAATGATGGGATCATAAATTTTGGTAAAACTTCTAAAGTAGTACAATCCATTAGATATTAAAGTTGGTGAAACTTTTAAAGTAGTACAATCCATTATATTATATAAGAAATGACTTTTTTTTTTTTAAATTCTGCTCTTGAATCTAAAGGATTATTATGATGTATAAAATCAATCACAGGCCTTTTAGAAGATTTATAGCCCCAACACAATATAACCATGAGATTTACTGTATAATTGTTTCTCTAGTGTTACTTATTTTAATTTAAGGTAGGATGATGTAAACAGTCACACACTGTTTGAGAGCGCGTCGTTTATGAATGGGTGGGTTAAGCATGAAGATTTTATTTAACTGTAGTGGAGGGAAGCAAGGGCACTTTTGGAAATATATTAAAATAAAAAGGTTTTCTGTTTTCTGGTGGCGGTTTTCTACTATATATATTATATACTCCGTTCGTTCGATATTATTTGTCATATTTTCTATTTTTAGGGTTAAACTAAAAAATTTTGACCAACATTTTAAAATATATTTTTTCATCATATTAATATGCAAAAAGTTGCAATTTATAGTATTTTTCATATAATTTTAGAATATTTTTTTTTGTTTAAAATATCAAATTAATGTGATCTAATTTAACTTTAAAAATTAGTCAAATAGACTTTTGAAAAGCGCAACATGACAAATAATACCCGACGGAGGGAGTACTAGGCAATTTGTTCGCGGTTATAAATAATAATTGCATTGAACTTGCAAAATATTATTTTACTAAATTTAAATAATGGGAAAATAAATTTTTAAAAAATATTAGCAATATTCTAAAAATTTAATTATTTGTCATTATCACATAACCCAAGAACCTCACGTAGGTCAAAAAAGAGTAGAAAATTATTTATAAAATAAGTTGTGGGAGCAATAACATCTTAGTATAGTATAAATGCGTCTCTGAGAATATTGCATGCATAGGTTTGGAGAGAGGAGGTACTTATGCATTTTTCCAAAGGAAAATAAGAATATATATACAAATGCATTTCGTAATAAAAAGAAACATTTAAGTTGCATAGATTATACAATTGTGATATATGTTATAGGAGAAAATTCAAAAATTTGTTTACATATTCAAAAAAGAAATTACGCTTGAGCATGAAAGTAATTATACTTTTGAACTTCCATAATGAATTTCTTCAACTGATAAGTGAGAAATTTCATATCTATGTAGAAATAGATAATATGTAAGCTTATATATAGTTCTTTTAAGTCATAGAATTTGATATAGAATATCAAAATATAAATTCTTGAAACTGAGTACAATAATTATTATCTGCACAATGAATAGACGTATTATATGTGTACATGTTCAATATAACGGGAGACAATAACTTTTCAGTAACAAAAATAACAGAGTTTAAAACATGTACTCAAAAATAATAATTGATATCATATATATAGATTAATGAATGAACAAAATATACCAGGATAGAAAGGAAAAGTCTACTGAATGCACAATGTTTTCTTAAGAAAACTACTCCCCTCCAATACCATAGGTTTAAAGAATTACATCCTCTCAAGAATGAACACTTTTATTCACCAACTTATTGATACAAAAGTAGTAGTGTTAGTAAGTCACTCAACAGGAACAAAACACACAAATATTTAATTTTACGGAAGTAGAAGATGAAGATCAAAATTTTTGTTGTTTTAAATGAGAGAAAATCTCTCCATTTATAGACAACAAAGGGTAGTGTGAACAAATGTTTATTGTGCCTTATCAGAAAGTTTACAACTAATTGGAAAAGTTGCAACCCTTCGAAAAGTTCACAACTTTTCATAAAAGTCGCAACTTTTCATGAAGATGCAACTCTTTATTAAAGTTACAACTTTTCATAAAAGTCACAACTTTTCAAAGAAGTCGCAATCCTTCATTAAAGTCACAACTTTTCATAAAGTCGCAACTCTTCATTGAAGTTGCAACTTTTCATAAAAATCACAACTTTTGAAAAAAGTCACAACTCTTCGTTAAAGTCACAACTTTTCATAAAAGTCACATCTTTTCATAAAAGAGGGAGACTAGTTTTGAAAATAAATAAATTAACAAGAAATTTTTGTTTGTGGTGGCGCCACATAGGCGGACCTAGTTACGATTCTCTTTTATATAAATATATAATATGATATGATTATTTACTTAAAACTATAATTTAGTGATATTAATTCTATTTTACAACATCATATACTATGTATACGATACACACGTGCAATGCACGTGCCGTGAACTAGTATTTCAATAAGAATATACTTCATTTTCTAGAAAGTCATTCCAATGACTCATATCTAAAAAATTTCACCGAAAATTAGAATACCGCCGGAAAAATTAAGGAGATTTAGATCCATTTTTTTCCTATGACGTCTCATATTTCTTTTATAACTAATAATTCTATATATGTATATATTGGTGTAAGAGAGGGAGAGAGAGAAAGATAGTAAGAAAATAGTGGATCACCATCTTTTCCGATGAGGTAGTGATGTTATTTTTTAAATCTGATTCTTTTTAAATCTTTTTCAATGAGTATATGATTCCTTTTTTTTTTTTACTCAAAATCAATATATAATGGTGATGAAAGGTGAAGGAGAAGGAGGGAAGAAGATGAAATGATTTTTTTATTTTTATTTTTTTGTAAAAAAATATTTTCTACGTGCTTAAAATCAGTGCAACACACATACTTTATCAATTCAGTAGAAAATGTCAAAATGACGTAGCGAGACATGAAATGAAGTGTTTCAAATGAACTAAGCTTAGATAAGGCGTCTAAGTGAAAGTTGGTACCAACTTTAAGGGGTCACCATAGGTTCAGCCATTTTTCTATGAGGATGTCACAATGACTCAAAAATAATATTTTTTTCTTTATGGTGTATCGAGTCTCGATTAGTTTGACTGCATCTCAAGTATATTGAGTATCCACTAACTCTCGCAACATATATCAAACTAGTTATGGATAGCTTGTGTTGTCCACGGGTTTAATAACATTAATTTTTTATACTTATAATTTATTTAAGTCGTAAGTACAATTTTTTTACTTAGTAATAAAATGTAATGATATTTCATCAATGATAATGAAATATAGCAAAAATAATTAATTATGCTTCAGTTTTCCACATTTAAGGCCCTAATTTATTTCAAATATTTTTCACTTAAATATATGAAGTTTGAGTTATATTTGGTTATACTTTTAACAATATGTGGAATAATATTCAATTCGTATTACTATTTTAAAATGAGTTTAAAAACAAATTATAAGTTGTTTTTCGAACTTTAAACACAACTTCAAATTTTTATGATCACACACTGATTTTTTTCAAATAAAGCAAACACGGGAATTATAATTTTTATAGGCAAACAAGTCGCTTCAAAATAAAAGGAAATGAGCGATTGCACAAGCAACTTTTTGTCTTTTTCATGTTAACAAACCAAACAAACTGATCACACAGTTGCTACAACAAAATTTCCTTTGAATTTTTGGGTTAATCTTATAATTAAAAAGTAGAAGAAAGCTGTCAAATTTTCCCCCCTTCACTCAAAAATATTTTGTTACTTTACTTCTCAGCATATGAAAAAGCTTTTTTTAAAAAGAAAATTTCAAATTATTTTTCATGACATAATATTATGTATTATATCAATTAATATGATGAATATTATGATAATAGACTCATACACTTCCCTTGCTTAGAATCATTCACATTTGTTTAGATAGTTATTGGAAAAATTACATAAATTAATATATTTTAATAAATAATTACTGATTTTAGCGATACTTTTTATTTATTACCAATTATAATAACTTCTTTAATTTTTTCCCTTTTCTCTGTCTCGCTCTTTCTTTCTCCTTTCCTATGTCTCGCTCCCTTTTTATTTTCTTTCTCCTTTTCTGTCTCACTCCCCCTTTTTTTTCTCCCTTTATTTCTTTCATTCTTTCTTACTTTCTTTTTGTTGTCCTTTCTTTCTTGGTTTTTTGTTGTTGCTCTGTCTCCTTTTACTATTGCTTTTTTTCTTCTTCTAATAATCAATGATTCTAGACTCTATGAAACTTGTATCAATAGTTAATTAGAGAAGTAATATAATCGTAACAAATGAAGAGGCATAAAAAACGGCAAAATGAATTAAGTTTAAATTAAAAATGTATTACAAACATATTAAAGTTGAATTATTAGAATACAAGTAGTATAATAGTAAGAAACTGCAAAATCAATTAAACTTGAATTAAAAATGTATTACAAACATATTAAAGTTGAATTATTAGTAGAGAATTAAATATGAATGCAGAATGTAGAAAACAAAAGAACATTTTTTGATATGCATGTAAACTGAATAAAACTTGTATCAATAATGAATTAAACAAGTAACCAATCGTAACAAATCAATCAATTAATTGCAAAATGCATTAAACTTGTATTTAAAAATGTATTACACAAATATTAAAGTCGAGGTAGAAGAGAAAATTAAGCATGAAAAAAAAAATGCAACAAATGAAATATTAGACAGTGATTTATAGAGTGAATTAAACTTGTACCAATAATGAATTACACAAGTATCCAATAGGAACAAATAAATTTAAAAAAAAAACTGCAAAACGAATTAAATTTGTATTAAAATTGTATTACACTGTGTTAAATTTGAATAAGAAGAGAGGAATAAAAATGAATGAAAAACATAGCTAATGACTGAAAAGACAATGATCTGTAGAGTGAATTAAACTTGTATCAATAATGAATCAAACAAGTATCCAATAGTAACAAATAAATTAAAAAAATGTGAAATGAATTAAATTTACATAAAAATTATATTACACAGTATTTAAAATTGAACAAGAGAGAATTAAGAATGAATAGAAAATGTAACTGATGAAAGACATGACAATGATCTATAAACTGATAAGTTATATCAGTAATGAACTAAACAAGTATCCAATAGTAACAAATAAATAAAAAAAACTTCAAAATGAATTTAATTTGCATTTAAATTGTATCCTCTAATTCAACTTTAATATAGTTGCAAGACAATATAATGCTATATTTAATTCATTCAATCTAATATTTCTCCTAAAATAAATTATAAACTTAACCAAACCCTCTTAAAATTGAGACATGAACTCCAAACGACATTCTCAATTATTTGTAGGAATTACCTATTCAAACTTATCACAAATCTGTAAAATGCAAATAATGAATTCAAAATTTGAAGCTTTATAATGATAATTAATGGTGAACTCGTACTTCTGTAATTTTAATGATTTGAAATTTCTGGTTTAAAATGTGATTTTATACAATTTTGCGGTCTTTGTTCCTCTTTTCATCTTTTCTTTTTTTGGTATAAAAATAGTGACATGGACATAATGAAATATGAAAAATTGATTTGTTAATTAAATAAAAATTGAAAGAAGAAGAAGAATTTTTTTTTAAAAAAAAGAAAAGAAGAATACTAAGATAATAATGATAGAGAGAGAAAGATAAGAAGAAGAATTTTTTAAAAAAAAAATATTAAGAGGCAAAAGGACTGAGAAAGAAAGCGAGGGAACATTTTTCTTAATTTCAAAAAATTGTTATATTTAGTTATAAAAATATATTGACATAAATAGTAAATATTTTTTCAATATAGCATATTTATGTGATTTACCCATTGTTATTTGGTGTTTGAATCGACTTATTTTTATGACTTGTAACTTTTAAGGGCTTTTTTAATTTCGAAACTATTTGGTAACTCAAAAAATGGTTTAAGCACTTACTTAAGGCTGAAAAAGTAAACAAAAAGAACCGAAAACTAAAAGTTAGAATGTTCGTAACTTAGGACTTTTAGCTTTTAACTTAAAAGTCATTTTAAAAAAGTCAATTCAAACACCCTATACACTCTCTAGAAAACAAATAACCTAACATTTTTCATATAAGCTAGAATTTAAATGCTCCGTTGATCACTAAACCACACACGAAAAAGGGACCCTCTAAATACTCTCAAGAATTTTTCTAAGATTCTTTTTGAGTAATACCTAAGAGAGTTTGGATCATCCAAACTCTTCGTACATTGTATATATAAGATCAAAATTACTTTTTAGCACTTATAGGAAACATTGAATCCCCTTAGCTTCTTCATGTATTTACTTTTTTTGTATTTCAAATTTCCTTGGTAAAAGTCCCAACTCCGTCACTTAAGAAAAGGTGGCACACACAAATCACAATGGACATAGCACTAGCTAGCTTACTAGAGAAAGAGCCCAAAAACTTACCCATCGTGATCTCACAAGAGGAGTCTAAAAATTGTAGGATGTATATAAATCCTACCCCTACCTTTATGGGGCAGAGAGACTATTTTCGATAGACTCCGCTCAAAAGAATTGAAGCAAAGGGAAGTAGTAATCAGGAAAAAAATAAACATCAACTCATGCTGCTGCACTTGAATACAATAACATGATCTGAACATGCTACATTTTAATTTGTGTTAAAGGTAAAATGTGATCATATTTACTGTACAGGGCGAAAGAACCATTACATATAGGGAATCACCGGAAGAAATCATTGAGGCCATCGACAACACTGAACGAAAATGTCGATCTCTCAGAAAAAGTAGACCCTCTTCGAACTGGGAAAAAAATGATGAGGGGAACAATGCTATTGGATGTGGTAAGGAGGATTCACGAGCTTGCTGCTAAATGATTGAATATCGATTCAAGTGTTGATTGGCTGACGTTGTACTCTGCTATCCCGAGCTGGTTTCTGTTGATTTTAAAAGTTTGCAACTTGATCAGCATTGAGAACATAAGAATGCACCTCGTAAAAGAACCAAGTATGAAGGAAAGCGTACCTGTTCCTCTCTATGTACCCGAAAACATCAGCGAGTGATAGACCTTCTCCACAAGGGAGCTGAAACAATTTTAAGAACTCATCAGTTGCTGAAGACGAAGTCCACATGTTAAAAGTTATAAATATTATGCTGAGGGGTGTCATTGGAAGATTACATTGTTTGGCTAGGTTAAATACTATAGGTTGATTTCCCTGATGTCTACTTTTTTATATTTTGATACCCCTCAATAAAATTTCTGGCTCTGCCACTGTTTGTCTACACGCTCTTGGTTAGAAAAGAACGGTTTTTGTATGGATGGTGAAAAGTATCATGTTATTTATCAACCTAACGAGGAGTTACGGATAAAAAGAGCTCGTCATGTTCAAAAGGCAATTACCTGATACTTGACACTCAATCCATTGCAACCTTGAAATGTGGCGTCAGGAAATGAAGACTGAATGAATGAATGGATTTTGGTAAACTTCTCCTTAGCCAACCACCACTCACAGAATATCGGCAACGGAAGTCCACCTGTCATAATTCGTAGAAGAGACAGGCAAGAAAATAATAAATTATTACTTACATAAGATGCACTTATCTGTGAATTGGAGACAACTTAAGGAAATAGGTTGACGTACCATCACGAGCCAACTGCTCTGACAACTGGTCACCGAAAATCTTACAAGAGTCTTCAGTTGCAGATACTAATGCTTTCACTCTTTCTTCATTGCCAAACCACTGTCCAACAGCCATGATCATTTCCTTTGATAAGCTTATTTCTGCCGCCGATGCGTCTCCTGAGACTACAGAGTTACTACCTCCAATGCAAACTTCAATGTCATTTAGTATACTCCTAGAGTGAGGACGAATATCAAATAGCTTTTCTTGAATTATTAAGCAGAGATTTTCCAGATCCATAGAGCTGACTTCAACTGGTTTAACCTGAAGATATATACAGAAAGAATCTACAGTTACATATAATGATGTTAAAAATGAGTGCTGAAAAACAACGGTCACAAGTACCTCTAGTTCAAGATGATTTCCGAAGCGAGTTTTCAAGTGCTGAGAACTACCAAGACACCTCAACCTGCCTCCAACCTTGGGATGCATAAGGAATAAGAGGGGGAAAAAATCATGGAATTAGGCCTTCGGAACATGGATATATGTAGATAATGTAAGAAGAACACTGATTAGATACCATTATCCCAATCCTTGTGCACAGAGCTTGAGCCTCATTCATGCTGTGAGTGGTTAAGATTACTGCTGTCTTTCCTCGTCTAGTTGACAAACGAGATATAACTTCCCACATGAAACGTTTGGCAATAGGATCCATACCTGGAAAAATTGACAAAATAAATCAAGATTTTGTAATAGAAGCATCTATTAGAGTAGAAGGTTAGTAGGTAGCAGTGTGTTGAGTGTGTCGGCTTGCTGTTAGTTTACATAAGTAGTCGTAGTATTGCTCCTGTAGTTTCTTGTCCTTCAATTTCTGTTACTATTTGTTGTTCCTAATACCTCAATTATCAAGTGGTTTTTTTTTGTAGTTTATGGGATATGTAATCATCTGTTGACTGATAGAATTTTGGGTATATTATATATATATAGAGAGAGAGAGAAAGAGAGAGAGCTATAGATATATACCTACAGACTCACACACACATACATAGCCCGCATAGGGAATGCTTGAAAAGAGGTTTATAATTGAAATCACCATTCAATTGAAAGAATCTTCCTCAGTATGTGAGATTTCAAAATACTTAAAAGCATCTTTAATTGTGTAAACATAAGTAAATGTGCAAACATTGCAAATGTATCTACTTTGCAGTAAATTGACAGTAATTAGTAATGCAAAGATATGACTCCCTCTGTTCCAATTTATGTGACACTCTTTCCTTTTTAGTCAGTCACAGAAATAATGACATTCTTCTATATTTAGTAACAATTTAACTTTAGAATACCTTCTTTACTTTTAATGTGATGATTTATAGCCACATCTATATATGACTTATCTTAGACCACAAGTTTAAAAAATCATTCTTTATTTCTTTAACTCTATGCTTTGTCAAACGCCTTCACATGTATAGGGACGAACGGAGTATTAAGTTTGATTTGGAGTCTGAGCATGAATGAGATCCAAAAAATGAAAAAAAAAATACAAACATAAGTATAGCAATTTAGAGGTAATTAACGACCTGTGGATGGCTCATCAAGAATGACGATAGGAGGATCTCCAATCATTGCGATTGCAACTGATAACTTGCGCTTGTTTCCTCCGCTCAAGGCAAAAGATGGTTTATTTGCATGCTTCATCAGGTCAAAATCGAGCAACTTTTGCATAACAACCTGTCAAGATCTACAAGAGTTAAAAACCATTTGATGGTCAACAAAGACAACTTCAGCTAACAGACGTAAGAAGATATTCACGCTCTAATTCCAGTACCAAATTCATGGCAGATTACTTTTTGACTAATTTGCAGTAATGAAAGTTTAGCTAAATTATGCTAGCCTCAATTTAGAGTACACTTTTGGACATTTGAAATCAAGAGCGACGTACATCTTCTAGATCATACTCTGGTACTCCTTTAATTCTAGCATAGAGCTCAAGATGTTCTTGCACAGTTAGAAATTCTAGTAAAGCATCAAACTGAGGACAATATCCAACCTGCATAGAGAAGACATAGAAAGTTTATTAGCAATAGATCTAATATTTTATTTTGAGAATATCCTAGATTTAGCTGTTTTAGTTTTTTCTTTCAATTCATCTTTTTGATAACTAATCTTCGACAGCAAAATGGAACTGACTTCATTATACAAGAAAAACGATACGCACATGTCTACGAGCAACCTTGGGATCTGAACGTATATCTTTACCAAAAATGAATGCTGTTCCATCACTAGGGTATTCTTCTCCTGCAATAGTAAAATTTAAGTGAATATTTGGACCCAAAGTTGGTTTACTGTTTAAAAAGAAATGAAAAAAAGTAGAAGCACAGTAGGATGTAAGCACAATACTTGCCGGAAGGAACAAATAAGTAGTTTAAATCACAGATATAACTAGTTAGAAGAAATATCCTTCCTGTTTTGTTTTACAAAAACATGAAATGTTTAAAAAGAGCATAATATTAAAGTACCTAAGGACTTCAAAAAATTTAAACCAACCAATTACAAAGAGAAACAGATTTGTCAACAGCCAGGCTGTTTTCCGGAAATTGATGATATTAATATAAAGTGGTTTTGCAGAGTGTAGGCTTTCTCTATTATCACAAACATGCATATACTCACAGCTGGACGCAAGACTACTTCACGGAATAAATTTTGTAAGAGAGACGACAGTCCAAAATAATTGGTGGTCTCTTGAGGGGGTTATTCATCGGGACTTAAGATTCAGAAGGAACCTGCATGATTGGAAGATTGAAGAATCACATAATCTGATTGAATTTTTGTATGGGCTAGCTACTCCTAACAATTTAACGGATGTATGGAGCTGTCGAGAGAGTGGAAATGGATTATTTACCGTTAGCTCTTTCTATAAGAGGTTACTAGTGAGAGAGGACGGTACTTTTCCCCATGACTATATTTGGATCCCTAAGGAAGGTCTGTTTCTTCGTATGGTTGGCAGCTGTGCAATTTTAACACCGGAAAATCTGGGAAAGAGGCGGATCACCTACGTTAGCTGGTGCTTTATGTGTAAGAGTGCAGGTGAAAATATAGATCATCTCCTATTGCACCGCAAGGTGGCTAATCGGTTATGGTGGGTGATCCTCAATTTGTTTAGGATGCAATGGGTGATGCCGGGCACAGTGAAGGAGGCTTTGCAAGACTCATAGGAGAGGGAAGAGAAGCTCAAGGGTATGGAGTGTTTTCCCCTATCGCAATCATGTGGGTCACTTGGAAAGAAAGAAATAGGAGGGCTTTTGAAGGCATGGAGCAAGATTTTGTTAAGTTATAGAGTAGTGCTTCCTCTCTAGTTTTGTTTTGGTGTACTTATAAGGTCCCTATTTGTATAGATGATTGGGTCTCTTTTGTTGAGAACCATACGTTAATGTAGGTTGTCTTCTTTCGGTGTACAGCTTGTATACAGGTTTTTCCCCATTTGTTAATAAAATTATTTAACATATAAAATAAAATGCTGCAGAACAGATTGTACCAGATAGCATTGACAGTGTTGTTGTCTTTCCTGCTCCATTAGTTCCTAAGAACCCAAAACACTCTCCTTCTTGGACAGAGAAAGTCAGTGAATGGACAGCAGCTTTTGGAACTTGGGACTTCCCTCCGGGATAGACCTGAAAAAGATGCATACATAATTAACACTCTTTTTTTTTTTTTTTTGGAGGGGGGGAAGGGGGGGGGGGGGGAATTACTTGGATGAATACATTTTAATAAATAATTACTGATTTTAGCGATACTTTTTTTTTATTACCATTTTGTAACAATACATAGCAATACTATGTTAAATCTGCAATATGCATTTACAGTGAATATGTATGCAATATATATGTATTATGACTTTTTTTTAAAATATATTATGCTTGTTTGGTAAGAAAATGACACATTGTGTTACAAGTGTATTAAAATGAGTGATAAATGTATTATTCATCAATTTTATATGTGAATAATAAATTGTTCCCCGTAATATGTATTAGAACTTTATTATAATGTATTAAAAGTGATCAAGTAAAAACAAATGTTATTGCTATAAATGGTAAATATTTTTTTAATATAGTATATTTATGTAAGTTTCCCTTTATATTTTTTGATAACCTTGGTGTCAAGGCCCGCTTTCAAACCTCAGCTAATTCCACGGGATACCTGCCCACCTCTCACTACACTGTCCACTAAGGATGTTCAGGCTAGAACAGATGTGAAGAAATCACCTAGTGTTCTTCTTTCGTCTCTACGGTGATTTGAACTAGAGACCTCATGGTTCTCAACCGACTTCATTGACCACTAGGCCACAACCTTGGGTATAATTGAACAGAATTAACACTCAAATATTTTTAACATTTTGACAAAAGGACACAAATATTTTGATCTACAGGAAAGAGATTTTCTTTTTGAGATGGAACAGGAAAGAGAAAATTCATACCTTCCGAAGATTACGGAGGTGGATAACTGCATTATCAGTTGAGCCAGACAAAACCCTGTCTCTCTCTGCTTTAACATCTATGTCCTCGTCGGGTTCAGAAGCAACATTCCCTGAGGATGATCTCAGAAGAGGTTCCGAAAACCCAAAGGAACTAGCACGCCTAGATTTTCCCAAGCTTTTCCACCACTCATGAATTCTGGAAAGATTTCTTTTTTGTTGAGGCAGGAATTCAAGCCCCAGAGTTATAAGGAAATACACAATGGCCTGCATTGATGGATTATCCAAAATCAAAAAGTTCTCTTAGAACCTAAGAGATCTTAGCAAAGGCTATAAATGAGGTGGCATACAGAAAGCAAGGAAGAAAATCATGAATAACGAAGACACGACGGGGGTTAGTAATGCTAAGAGAAAAACTATTGTTCCTTACAATACATAATATATGTGAATGTATAAATCACAAAACTTGCATCAACTGATCAAAGACTACAAAAGACCAAGAAGAAATATGACTACCAAATGAAGATCTCAACCGACAAAACTGCTTGTGCAAAATTTGAGGTCAGTCAATGAATTATTCCATTGTCAGCATGTACAAGCTCAGAGTAGTAGTGATAAAGTAGTCCATGAAGATAGTGGAAATGATTGGCTGTACAGAGTAGCCCTTTTTTTTTTATGTGGTGATAAGTAAATCCCCAAGGACCAGTAGAACAGGGTTCCAAACTCGGTGAATAATGGGTCTGTCCCTCTTCCCGTCTCCAAAATATTAGGCTTTTGTCTGCTGGGTTCGAACTTGCAAACAGCAAGGTAACTATTTATGTCAGAAGAGGTAGAAAATGCACCTAATCTTAGCACATTTAAGCATAAATGATACAATCTAGTGGAGATGAATGTCACTTGTTTTCAACAAATGAATTGTCTCTTTCCATCACACGAGGAGAGAACAGAGGTATAACTTAACAAAACCTCTACCAGAAGATATAGCACACATGAACTTTTTTCTTAAGAAGTAGCTACTAGATGATCAAGCTGAAATAAGATATACTTCTTCCAAAGAAAAAAAATGATCAAGCTGCAATGAAGTTATTAGTCAGCAGACCAGATGACTACCTCAGCAGCCAAGTATGATAAGGAAGCACCAGTCACATTCCAGTCAAGTATGTTATCTCTAGATCCATTCTTCATCCCTTGTCTTAAAAGCGCCAATGAAGCTAATCCATCAGCGAAGCAAAATCCTGGTGACAGTCTAAAGAAGTTCTGAAAAGATTGTCCCTCGTTAGTAGGATCACATATGCTACTGAATACAAGAAGAAACATTACTTAAATGTAATTAGATAATGAGTCTCTGAAACAAAACGATATCTTACTT